>OY744517.1:4987287-5182287 GCA_963556195.1 Sepiola atlantica | reverse complement strand
ATTCTATACATGTTGTTCTAATAACTCAATAACGGAAAGAGTCGTAGCGATTTGTTCATTTTGCTCTTCGTATTCACCCTAGGACCTTATTTGATCTGTATGGGCCAACACACTGTTTCCGTTTTCTCTATTTATTATAGCTATATTGTGGCCTTTTTGCACGATAAATGTTTTTCTTTTCTGGATTTGATTCTTTGTTCTTTTTGTACCAGATTCTTTCATTTGTAGAATACGACGTAGTTAACAGAGCTCTAATTTGTCTTCCCATTAAAACTGATGGGCTTTCTAATCTTCCCGCGTGTGGTATTCTTTGATAGCTTAAAAGCAACCTTGGTAGAAAAACTTCTATTTTTTTCTTTTTGCTGAGAATATGCTTTTAGTTCCGTTTTTACAATCTGCACCATTCTTTCCACCAACCCATTCGATTGAGGGTGATATGGCGGTGTCTTATACGGTTTACATCCTATTTTTTCCAACCATAAATTAAGACCTTTATCACAAAACTCTGGAGCATTGTCAGATACTAGGGTTTTTGGGGATACCCATTCTAGAAAATATGATGCTTAGAATCTGTTTTACGGTAGACCTTTTCTTGTCTAGCACACGAACTACTTCAGGACAAGCTGAAAAAGAGTCTACTAATATTAATAAGAGTCCCAACTCCAGAAATGTATGCATGATCCATATGCACACGACTCCATGGCTCTACTTCTCTGGGCCATGAATGTAAAGTATTCTGTGTAAAATTTCTTAATTCTCTACATTTTTTGCATCTTTTTACATATTCTTCGATATCTCGTGTATATACCGGCCACCATGCTTCTAGTTTTATTCTGTTTTGTGTGGCCGCTACTCCACAGTGTATATCATCATGTACATTTTTTATCACCAAATTTCTTTGTGTTTCTTGGGAAATTACCAAATCTCCATTACAAATCACTCCATTTTCTATCTTTAATTTATGCCTTTTTTATTTGTAAGGTCTCTCTGCCTTGGAACAATTTCTCCATCTATTTTTTCTTATTCTCGATGTTATCCTACTTAGTACTGGATCATGTCTAGTTTCCATAGCCATTCTATCTAAAGATAAAGTCTCTACCCAATGTAAGAATGTATCTTCAAATTCTTCTTCTGTTTTATCTTTTGACTCCTTGTAAAATCGCACCCTTGATATTGCATCTACGTGTGGAATTGAATTTCCTTTGACATATTCTATATCAAAGTCAAATGCCATTTACTTTATTGCCCACCTTAATATTCTCGATATCGTAACTTTGGGTAATTCTTTTCCTGGATTGAATATAAATTTCAATGGTCTATAATCACTTCTCAAGAGAAATTATTTTCCAATTAGAAATTGTCTAGCCCTGGTGGTGCATCATACAATGGCCAATGCTTCTTTCTCTATATTTGAATAATTAAATTCAGTGTTTGTTAGTCTTCTTGATAAATACATTATCGGATGTCCTTCTTGTGATAATATTCCAGATATCGAATGTTCACTTGCATTCTTGAATAACGTTATGTCCTTTTTGGGGATCAAAAAATGTTACTACTGTTTTCTTTGTCATAACTAATTTCAATCTCTCAAAAGCTTTTTGTTGTATTTCTGACCAAATAATTCAACACTCATTTTTTCTGAAATTAGCAAACGGTTCAGTCAGGTCTGTATATTTTGGTAAATATCACATGTAGAAATTGACCAATCACAAAACAGATTCAAGTTCTTTTTTGTTTGTAGGTATAGATATTTTTAATATTTTTTCTATTAAAGCTTGATCTGGTGATATACCTTCTTTTGAAATGAAATACCCTAAAAATGATATATTACTACTATTGTTTACACATTTTGATTTATTTATAGTCATTCTGGCATTTATTATTTGCTCCTATGCAAATATCGTCTTGGTAACAGACCATATTTTTTATATCTTCTCCTAAAACCTGTTTGATAGCCTTTTGAAATATGGCGCTTGTTGTTTTTATTCCATATGGCATTCTTTTCCATTTTAACATTTTAACAACCCTATTGGTGTATTATCGTTGTTACTTCTGGAAACTTTCTATGTTCGTTAAATTAATAATAGGAATATTTCCTGTTCTCCGTCGTATAGTTGTCTCAATGACCGTATGGGTAAACGCGTCGAATAGAAGTTGAAGATTACTTTAGTCCGTAGTTCGAATTCTACATCTGGTCATACAGTTATATCTAGCTCAACTGATGAGTCTGGGTTCAAATTAAACGTATATGTATGTGGATATAAAAAGATATTGATTATAAATAATAATTTAAAGCTCCCTTCAAGGAAGAGCACTCTGTAAAGGAAATATGAAAAGCTTCGAACTAAAGCAATATTGAAAGAGTTCCCTTTCCTTAGGTAGGAGTAACACTCTCTAGAAGCTTCGTAAAAAATTTAAAATAATATTTCCCTTTCATCGTCTTGGTCGTGTGGGTAAAGGCGTCGGATTGAAATCAGAAGTGACTTTAGTCCAGTGTTCGAATTCTGTTACCCATGGTACAGCTATATCTAGCCACACTGATGGCTATTGATATTAAAAAGTATTTACTATAAATATTTAAAGCTGTCTTCATAGGAAGAGCATTCTGTAAGGGAAATAACTCAAGCAATATATGCAAAGTTTGCTAGGACGAACACTTTCGGGAGGTTTACCATGCTTGTTAAATGAAAAATAAGAATATTTCCTGCTGTATTACTGTCTCAACGGCTGAATGGGTAAGGGCGTTGGATGGAAGTCAAAGGTAACTTTAGTCTAGTGTTCGAATCCTGCGACTGATGGTACAGTTATATGTAGCCACACTGTTAAGTCTTGGTTAGGGTGAAATATATATGTATGTGGATATTAAAAAAATATTTATTATAAATAATTATATATATATATATATATATATATATATATATATATATATATATATATATATATATATATATACAGGGTGGGCCAAAATAAGGGTCCTATCTTTAAATTTGAATAACTTGAATTTGAATAACTTCCACAAAATAAAAGTTAAACTCACCAAACTTTATGTGTGTGTAGACTGACCCTTCCGAGATTTTTTGAAATAAACAAAACAAATTTTAGCCGAAAAACACTTCTTAAAACTTACAAAAACTAAAGTATTGTTTTTTACACTGTTTTGAGTTTTTTAAGCAAAAATAATGTTTTCTAAATGAGGGTACGTTCCTTAGGGCTAATACGGCTCATGCTTGCTTCGGAAGGGGTCCTTTACTTATTCTAAAAAAAAAAAAAAAAAAAATCAATAAATAAAAAAGTTATGAATTTTTAAAAATAGGACCCTTATTTTTGCCCACCCTGTATATATATATATATATATATATATATATATATATATATATATATATATATGTATATATATACATATATATATATATATACATATATATATATATATACATATACATACATATATATATATACATATACATATATATATATATATATATATATATATATATATATATATATATGCAAAATAAAAATGGAATTGAGCCATGTCAAGTCGGCCAAGATGTTTCCATTCGCTATGGGCAATCAGGTTGTGTAATTTAGTTGAATGGTTCTTATTGAATTTGTTGACTGTTTTTGTGAGGGTATTTGAAGTTTTGTTGGTGAAACGTTTATCTTGATGTAGCGATTTTAGGAGCGTGTCTGCCTCGGATGTGAGAGCCCCGGCTTGTTGTTTAAGTAAAGAGGATGATGATAATAAGAAGTTCTCCATGTAGTCTGGAAAAATGTGGTGGGTGGGTTGTAAAGGTTTAGCGATGGATTTTAGGGATGACTTTTTCTTCAATGCATCTTTGTACAAAATGGCTTCTGTTTTTGTGTGATTGAGCCGCGACTTTGATCTTTTTGTATCGTCGTAATGTTTTGTAGAATGTTGACTTATCCATTCCGACAGTATAAGGAATAATAGAAACAATGTTTCAGACAAAATGCAAAATAAAAATGGAATTGAGGATAAGCGAATCAACAAACTAACAAAAATATAAACTCAAACACATATAAAAGCTCTACCAAGATATTTCAGTTGCTAGAAAGCAACCAACCATCGGTTGGAAGTAAGAACTTTAATGAACAGAAATTCAAATTGTACAAGACGCGTCGAAAAAAAACGTAAGCAAAAACGTCAGGAACAGTAGAAAGAAAGAAAGAAAATATGTGTATCAGCATTTGACGTAACTGTCAAAAACAGGCAAAGACGCAAAATTTAAATACAAGGAAGGAACGAAATAAGGAGGAATAAACGTGAACATAGTAGGCAGGCCAAAAACAAATTGAGGCGTTCGTAGGAAAATGGGGAGGAGGAAGTCAAAGGAATAGCTTATTAACCATCGTCGTATCGAAACATTGTTTCTATTATTCCTCATATATATATATATATATATATATATATATATATATATATATATATATATATATATATATATATATATATATATAAAATTATATAAACATTAGAAACAGTCTAGAAACACGTCTCTTCGGGACTGT
Source organism: Sepiola atlantica (assembly GCA_963556195.1). Classification (NCBI taxonomy): domain Eukaryota; kingdom Metazoa; phylum Mollusca; class Cephalopoda; order Sepiida; family Sepiolidae; genus Sepiola; species Sepiola atlantica. Next base: position 5,177,754 of record OY744517.1, on the reverse strand, counting down.
AAAGTGAGCTAAGAAATTAAAATTAAAATTATTCAAAAGAAATCAGACAGAACAAGATCGGCCAGTTGAAAATTAACATCATTAAACGTTTCATTTATTTTTTCCACCTACCCCAACACATTTGACAGGTGCATGTATCCCTCCACCTCTTTCCTTCCTCCTTCTACCTTCAACCGCCTAGACAATACGTATACTGAAATCTACCAATTCAAACCAACTTAAAATTTATGCACACCTATCATTCAAACATGTAAAACCACCTTTTCCACATACGATTCACCGTATATTAAATATTTACATACACATATTACACCTGCATTCATATTACTGTGTTAAAAAAAAACAGGCAAATTTAAGGAAAAATCTATTCCAAATTTAATTTACTACTATTTTTATACTTAGATTTAATCAGTGCTTACAAAATTTATTAATTTTACTAAGAAAGATAGAAAATTAGCTCTTTTTTAATATTCCTATTTCAAAATTTATAAAGTTATAAAATTATAATTTTATCAAATAAAACTTAGTGAAACTAATATATATAGTACTTACATTTATCAAATAGTATCTCTACAGAAGCACACTGTGATAACACAATTATGCAAATCAGCAAGAATAGAATTAATAAAAAATAATACAATCATAAGTTTTAAGGAAAAATCTATCCCAAATCGAATTTTAAACAATATTTGACTGGGGTTTAATAAATAACTTCTGTCAATTAAAAGATGTATCAGGGAACATAACAATAGCCAACTTCTCACTAAGACAAAGAAAACAGTTGGGGTTGTGCAGTGTAGGTGCTGAAAACTTTTTTAGAATGCTCTATTTTAGTACTGGTACTACATTATTTTCTTATTTTCTTTTAGAGATAGTATGTAGTTAGATAATGAGGTGCCTGTTTTACTATCTGGGTTATTAAATTATATTTTATTGTTTCTGTATCTAGCCTTAAAATCAGTACTTGTACTCCCTATGTAATTTTTTAAAAGTTGGGATTGTTTTCAACACAGTCCTGAGAAGACGCTGAAGCATTAAAACACGAAATGATTAGTGTAGACTGTCACCAATGTTTATATATATATATATATATATATATATATATATATATATATATATATATATATATATATATATATATATATATATATGAAGCAATCCAACAAAAGATATAAGCGTCAACTAATATCTTATAATTAGTGAAACATCCGGATAAAAAACTGAAGCTCAATATACTGGATAGAGCATTAATATTATAATATAAAATGAAATAAGCTAAGGACTTAAGGATGCTTTGCATGAACTTTGAATTCTAATAAAATTTGATTGACACCTTATTTTATTACTTCATTTTATATTATATTATAATTATAATATATATATATATATATATATATATATATATATATATATATATATATATATATATATGTATATATATATATATATTCTACATTTGATGCATGGAAAAATAATGTACTTAGATTCGTAAATAAAAAGGTTGAACGTTTAAAACAATTTAAACACCCTAAAAGCAAATACCCTCCTTAGAAATTCACAAATAATTATGGACCATAAAATGTTTCAAAATAGGTTTGTAATAGTTCCTATTGATAAGGCAGCAAATAATACAGCTTTTATCTGTAAAAGATACTATATAAAGCGCTTATTGTTAGAAGTAGGAATTATAGGTGAGGTTTGAAATAATTACAAATAAAGTAACAGTGAAACCGATAGTATTATTCTAAACAACACTGTTATTTGTGAAAAATTAGGACTAAAATAGAAGGAAAAATGCAAAAAAACTTCCATGTATGTATTAGATACCTAAACAACACTGTTATTTGTGAAAAATTAGGACTAAAATAGAAGGAAAAATGCAAAAAAACTTCCATGTATGTATTAGATACCTAAACAACACTGTTATTTGTGAAAAATTAGGACTAAAATAGAAGGAAAAATGCAAAAAAACTTCCATGTATGTATTAGATACCTAAACAACACTGTTATTTGTGAAAAATTAGGACTAAAATAGAAGGAAAAATGCAAAAAAACTTCCATGTATGTATTAGATACCTAAACAACACTGTTATTTGTGAAAAATTAGGACTAAAATAGAAGGAAAAATGCAAAAAAACTTCCATGTATGTATTAGATACCTAAACAACACTGTTATTTGTGAAAAATTAGGACTAAAATAGAAGGAAAAATGCAAAAAAACTTCCATGTATGTATTAGATACCTAAACAACACTGTTATTTGTGAAAAATTAGGACTAAAATAGAAGGAAAAATGCAAAAAAACTTCCATGTATGTATTAGATACCTAAAATGCACAAAAATCCCAGTTGGTGTCTGTTTTAATGTTGCCTCTAAGATGTGCATCATAAAACCCTTAAGTAAAGCTATATCTAAAGTTTTTAAATTAATTATGAATCAAATAAATAATCTCCATTACAAAAATTCTATAATAATATAAACCTAGTTTGGGTGGTAAATAATTCAGATCTAGTAAAAGAAAACGTAGATTGTATAAATTCTCGTAAAAAGGCTAAATCAAACTGGACATATTATTTTAGTACTTTATATACAACAATACCACATAAGGAATTTATTAAATAATTAGATAATACAATAGAGCTACCTTTTACAGGAAGGAAAGGTAAATATATTGCCGTTTTAAAATAAGTCTAAAGCTTTTTTGCATAAAACTAAAAATGGTAAGACTAGTGTTTCCAAAACGTGTCTAATAATACTTATAAGTCACCCTATAAAAGAGTTAATTTCAAATATAAAATAAAGTACTACTCCAAACTATAGGCATTCCAATGGATTTGGATCTTACACCTTTTTGGTTTGGTATGGTAGTTTTGTTTTACGGCATATCAACCCTTTTTGGGTTATTTAATGCCGAATCTGGTCTTGTTTTCTTCTCTTTCTTGTTTCTTTCCCCTTTTAATATCTGTTTCTATTTAACCCATAGTTGGGACCCTAACAGGTACTACCACTCCGGGTCAGGGTGGACCTGGGAGCAATGGTAATTAAGAGGAGGCTCCACATTCCCCAAAGTCCGTAAGCCGGATCTCACCATCGGATGTAGTTTAAGGTCATATCCAGGACCGGGAGTAGGGTAGGAAAAATAAAAATAAAAAAGGGGAGGGAGAAAGGGAGAGGGGCTGTTGTTTTTGTTTTTGGTTTTGTAGAACATAATTAAGTTTTACAAACAAAAAAAAAAAAAAAAAAAAAGAAAACCGTCAATGTAGGTGAATTCTGTCTCAGGGAGCCACAGGGCAGCCTGATCTGGTATCACCAGGGCACCTTTTTGGGATAATCTCTATCTACATAGACTTGAATACATATATATGTCATCATTAATAAAAACTGATATATCTAGAGCTTATAGTTATCACGGTTGTAGGCGATTTATTGATGACCTTGTGTGCATTAATGATAACAAAGAGTTTGAAAATACAAAACATTTGATATATTCAAAGGAGTTAGAATTAAACTGTGAACACACGGGAACACACGCTACATGTCTTGATTTAGATATAAAAATTGAGGATAACATATTTACTTATAAATTGTTTGATAAAAGAAATTCCTTCCCTTTCATATCGTTTGTATGCCGCATAAAAATAGTACCTGCCCTGTGTATATTTTTACGGGAGCATTATGTCCGAATTTCTGAGAATAGCTCGTGTTACATTAAAATTAATAGATTTTATACCCCCAATTTCTGCCTTAATAAGAAGAATAATTAAACAAGATGGCGATCAAAATAAAATGTTTAGATAATTAAATAAGGCAATTAACTGCTATCCCGGCGCTTTTAAATCCTATCAAATTAATCAAAATAGATTGATTGGGCAAATCCAAAACTATCTAAGAAATTCAATAATAAATGTATAAACGTATATATAAAATACATATAGTAATATAAAAAGAAAAAAAAAATGTATATATATATATATATATATATATATATATATATATGTAAAGGAGTAAGGCTACCAACATTTGTAAAAAGTTTTTTTCAACATTTATTTATTATTTTGTTTTTTTATCATAATAACAAAATAATAAATAAATGTTGAAAAAAACTTTTTACAAATGTTGGTAGCCTTACTCCTTTACATATATACTTTTCTCTCGTTGGAACTGCACTAATACTGTACTACCCTCTTTTATATATATATATATATATATATATATATATATATATATATATATATATATGTAAGTAAATTGCGTGTACAACAGAATCGTAGGATCAATTTAAGAGGAAGCATTATTTTAATCAATGAAACAGGCGGGCGGAAAAAAAAAAAATGGAAAATTGTTAAAATTACCTTAAGGCCTTCTCGTCTGACCCTCTAAGAGGAAACGTCAGAATGGTAAATTAAAAACTAAAAGTCGAATGAGATATGAGCGGAAAAAATTGTTTCAGTTGGAGAAAACGATTGAGAGAGAAAAAAAAAAATAAATAAATAAAAATAAATAAATCTCTCAACGTTATGGTGGCTTTGAATCATTAAAGATCTCCAACTGATGCTTCAAAATCTTTTGTCTACACAGGCTAGGTCGAGAATTGTTAATAACTAACGCCTCAATAATATTGACGTTAAGAGATTTACCTTTTTTTGTTGTTTGTTTTTTTCCTCTCTCAATCGTTTTCTTCAACTGAAACAATTTTTTCCGCTCATATCTCATTCGACTTTTAGTTTTTAATTTACCATTCTGACTTTTCCTCTTAGAGGGTCAGACGAGAAGGCCTTAAAGTAATTTAAACAATTTTCCATTTTTTTTTTCACCCGCCTGTTTCATTGATTAAAATAATGCGTCCTCTAAAATATATATATATATATATATATATATTAATTTTTAAATACTTTTAAATGAAACTAAATATAAATATAAACAATTAGATAAACACATAAAACAATAAATAACCACATAAGTAGTGTAATGGATTCGTCCGAACACTATAAAATACAGCAAACTTTTGTAAATAACAAATACATTTTCTTAGACACAGACGAACAACACAGGTAAGGCGGACATTTTTTAATAACAAAATAAGTTAGCAAAAAATTAATCTGAAACAAAACACTAGATCCGGAACGTTTTTGTTCTTGTTTTTTTTTAAGGGAAGTGGTGTCTGATCAACTCTGCTGGGAAGCCATGAGATACAATACTATTTTGTGTATATATATATATATATATATATATATAGAGAGAGAGAGAGAGAGAGAGATAGAGAGAGAGAGAGAGAGAGAGAGTTCTACTCCAGTATTGAGCACTGTTGAAGTAAATACTGAACATATATACTCAATATATTATATTAATTAAAAAATTAAATATATGTGCGTGTGTTTGTATACAACAAAATGTTAACAAAATAAAGAAATAAAAAAAATAAAATCACAAAATCACAAAATAGAATAAAAGAACTTTGAAAAATTCAAAAGTGACAAAAAATAATAATAAAGTCACAGAAAAAACAAGAAAAAAATGACAAAAATATTCAAAAGTTCCAACAAAATTTTTAAAATGGCAAATAAAATCAAAAGTCACAAAAAAATCACAAAGGCAAAATAAAAATTAGTTTTCAATTATTTCAATATTTCTCATTTAAAAACACCCGATCAACAGAGAAGGACGTTTGTTTTTTTTGTTTTTTACTCGCGACCATCGCACGAGTATATTTCAAAAGGATTCTTTATTTTGATTAATTCAACAGAAGCGTTGTTTTCCTTCTTTCGTCAGGTAAAAAAAAAAAAAAAAAATATTTAACGACATTTCGGGCACGTCTACTTCACTTATGTGTCACTATTTTGTTCATACAAGTGGAATTCTTGTTTTATACTTCACCAACAACATCTTGATAAGCAACTCACTGGTAATGTATGACATTCGTACATGCTTAAGTGGAAACGACATCAGCCCTAGTTAGATGGGAATGGTGGAGGTCTTGGACTGCCAAAAGTGTTCAAGTTGGTAAAGGATAGGCATCCAGCCGTAAAATTGCCTTAAATACAATGTCTAGTCGAAATACAGCAGGAAAAAAGAAAGGCAGTGCCAGTAGCACTAATGCTGCTGGTAATGTCTTGGGCTTCGTAGATCCCAGGATGCGTGGATCTTCAGGGCCTATGGATTCCATCAAACCTTGTCAAAGACAGGAGTGGAGAGGAAGACTTAGATTTCGAGACTAGACAATCAGGCCCCACCCTCATCAGAGGATTAATTGTGGCCTGATTCAACAAATAAACCGGTTGATGATGATGATGATGATGATGATGATGATGATGATGATGATGAATTAAAAAAATAAAACTATTTTAAACTTAGATCAAATTTCAAGACACTCTTTAAACTTTTTTTATGCTTCCAAGATTTGTTTTGGGCTCAACAAAAGACGCCTTAAGAATGAATTGAGCAGTCAGAAAGTCTCTTGGAAATCGTTCAAGAATATAAGCTAAATCCTGTGGCTAGTACACAACCATTAATTTAACATGTTATGTAGAACATGTCATTGTAGCAGTTACCTCCTCCTTTCAAAACATAACTACACCGGTTTGCCGGTAGGTGTCGCTTTTTCACCAACAGGTGGCACTGTAAAGCGACACCAGAGTTATCTGCCCTTCTGACTATAAAAACCGTTGCAAACGGAAAATCCATCTCTCTTTTTCACCGACCGACCAGTCTCGACAGAACAACGCTGACACTAGCGTTCCATTTCAATCTTCTCTTCTGGTCAATTGGCCTCGGCAGAACGACGCTAATACACTAGCGTTTCGTCTCACACTTTTCTCTTGGACTGGTCTCGGCATACCAACTACCAACACACGTTTCTTCCGTCAACACGTGGTCAGACAACGGTAAGAGTTCTCAACTCATTTTCTTTGTATACGGCTTTCAAAGACTTTCCACACGCCGGATTCATTTCTTCTTATACCTTTTCAAGAACTGTTTTTCCATCGACACACATGCATACATCACACACTTCATCATTCCACGTACACACACGTTCAATAAACGTTATTTGAACTACTTCATTTTGTTTATTAATTATTACTCTGTCTTTGCATGCAACATTGCTTGATTTACTGAACACGTTTATAATCGGGGGAACACGACCCTCGATCAGAACATTGGTGACCCGACGTGTAAGCTTTGTTGTATGGGGCAGAGTAATTAATTTCGTACAAGAACAAAAAAATATATATATATATCATTTCTCGTTTTTTCTTTCGTGGTGAAACGAATTACGCATCCATCTTTTTCCTTTTTTTTTCTACCCACGTGGTAGAAATATACAAACAAACAAACAAAAAAGAAGCCACCGTCTCCATTTTTCCTGGCCACACGGAAATACCCAAACAAAGAAAAACAAACATTTCTCGGCTCTCTCCGAGTATAAAACAAATTACAATTTCATTTTTTTTCTTCTTCTCTTTCTCTACCCACGTGTCGGAAAATTATATACAAAGAAAAAGACAAACTTTTGCCAATCCTTTTTTTTCTTTTTCGACGAACAAAAGGACCTTACAAGACGCCACTTCCTTTGTTTTGGACACGTGGAGATAAAAAGAAAACAAAAGAAAACAAACGCTCACGCTGCCCATCTTTTTCGTGACCACGTGTTGAAAAAAAAAAAAAAAAATTCAAAAAAATGCCGCCACCCCTTGCCATGACCACGTGTTGATAAAATTTAAAAAAAAAAACAAAAAAAAAACGTAATTTTTATCTCTCGGACCACGTGGAAATTAAAATTCAAACAACAAAAAAAGAAAAAGAAAATACGAATTTTTTTTTTCTTTCTTTTCGACAACAAAGGAAAGAGAAGCCGCCATTCTTTCTCTACGTGGAAACTAACACTAAAACGAAAACAAAACGTCATTCCTCGTGTGAAACAAATTACGACTCCATTTTTTTTCTTTCTTTTTCCCTTCTACCCACGTGTTGGAAATATATATATAAAAGAAAAGAAAACTACAAAACAGACAACACGATGCCAAACACGAACAATATCACCAAGCCCAAAGACTTAATACTGGTTGTAAAAAGTCAGGCTCAGCAAGCACCAACATCACCCCTCAAGGGCTACCAACCCTCTTCAACAACTGGACGTTCATTGATCAACAGGAGGACTCATCAACTTGAACAACCACATCTTCCCGGACATTCATCAAGCATCAAACATTTCCGGACCTCACTGACAACACTATGGAAGAAATCACACCAGTTTAAAATGAGTACAACTGCACAAGCACCACTAAATACTCAACAACTGGACGTTCGTTGATCAACTAGGGGACACATCAACTCGAACGACGCGCACCAACACCAGTACAGACCCACTTGTACCTGGACCTGCTAACTCACTTGCAGACATTTGTGCATCTGACTTTGACCATAGCGTACCACCGATCTCAACAACTAGATGTTTGTTCATCAGTTCCACAACACGGACTAATTAACATGAACAACATCAACAACTGCACAGACTCACTTGTGCTCACTCATCAACACCGCACAGACTCACTTGTGCTCATTCATCAACACCTGCACAGACTCACTTGTGCTCATTCATCAACACCTGCACAGACTCACTTGTGCTCATTCATCAACAACTGCACAGACTCACTTGTGCTCATTCATCAACAACTGCACAGACTCACTTGTGCTCATTCATCAACAATTGCACAGACTGACTTGTGCTCATTCATCAACAATTGCACAGACTGACTTGTGCTCATTCATCAACAACTGCACAGACTCACTTGTGCTCACTCATCAATACCGCACAGATTCACTTGTGCTCACTCATCAACAACCACGCAGACCCAAGCACCAAACATTGCCGGACAACACTGACAATTCAACGTTCGTTCATCAGCTCCGCATCACGCAGACTAATCAACATGAACAACGCCACCAACAAGTGCAAATTCACTTGCACTCAACATTTTTCGACCGCAAACTCACTTGCGCTCAAACTTGACGCAGACCCAAACAACACGCAGATCCACATGCGTTACAAACACTAAATTCCGCAGACGCACTTGCGATCAATCATTCAATACTGATGTAGAAAAACAGAAATAAGTAGCGTGCACACTACTTTTTCTAATCTTCAACAGCAAAACAGACATACCCACAAAGAATGCTTCTCATCTACAACTGTACATATTGAATAATATTTTCAATATTTTTCAATCTGGGGGGGAGTCCTTGTAGCAGTTACCTCCTCCTTTCAAAACATAACTACACCGGTTTGCCGGTAGGTGTCGCTTTTTCACCGACAGGTGGCACTGTAAAGCGACACCAGAGTTATCTGCCCTTCTGACTATAAAAACCGTTGCAAACGGAAAATCCATCTCTCTTTTTCACCGACCGACCAGTCTCGACAGAACAACGCTGACACTAGCGTTCCATTTCAATCTTCTCTTCTGGTCAATTGGCCTCGGCAGAACGACGCTAATACACTAGCGTTTCGTCTCACACTTTTCTCTTGGACTGGTCTCGGCATACCAACTACCAACACACGTTTCTTCCGTCAACACGTGGTCAGACAACGGTAAGAGTTCTCAACTCATTTTCTTTGTATACGGCTTTCAAAGACTTTCCACACGCCGGATTCATTTCTTCTTATACCTTTTCAAGAACTGTTTTTCCATCGACACACATGCATACATCACACACTTCATCATTCCACGTACACACACGTTCAATAAACGTTATTTGAACTACTTCATTTTGTTTATTAATTATTACTCTGTCTTTGCATGCAACATTGCTTGATTTACTGAACACGTCTATAATCGGGGGAACACGACCCTCGATCTGAACATCATTATTGACATTATTTTCTTTAGATAGTATTCCTATTTTATTCCAAAATATTTATCTTGTAAATGTCTTTTTCTGAAATAGATGTTTGATATTAACAATGGATTACAATGGCTTACAAACAAAAGAGAAGAAAAAAAAGCGAGAATATATTTTATTTGCAACTTGCAATTTCAATAACATTATATTGTTGGATATTGGTGAGTACATCAGCTAGTATTTATTTTGAGACAAAAATAAAAACGAAAAAATTGATCGTAAATTATTGATTCTTAGGTTGTTTTGTGATTACAATCAGTGCTTTCCAACACATAGGTTCAAAGTTTTTTAACATTCATAAAACCTTCTTAATGAATTTGGTCAAAATCTAAAAATGGTAATTGGCTTTCACTTGAGCTCAAGGTTCCTGTTTACTTTCTGGCACAGATATTGTACACTTATGTGAACCAATAAAAACTAAAAATAAGCAGAAAAACAAATTTTAGCGACTATTTTTTTATGATTAATTTTCAAAATAATTTTCTTTGATCAGATAATTTTTCAGAATAAAAAAAAATATTATAAATGGTTAACACTGTTGGGTAAACTGATAAGTGACTGTCAATGTAATGCTTCTGTTGGATACGCAGTCATCATTAAAGTGTTGGAGATTTCTTTTATTAACAGTTATTATATAAATGAAAAAAGATAGAAAAAGAAAGTATTTACTTGAAGATGAAAAGGCCTCCCAAAATGTCAGCCATATGGCCTGGGGAATATCGAAGTAGTAAACAGTGGTATGGCAGCTGTAGTAAGTAGCTCATGGTGGTCAGAAATAGATTGTTGATCAAAATGATCGTTCAACCTATAGATGATGAGAGGAGGGAGGGAGGAGGAGGAGGAGGAGGAGGCTCAAGCTGAGCAGAACCATTGTAGAGCTGGATCAGTGTTTTGTTCAGAGAAAAAAGGAGATCAGCTGCAGTATATATTTTGTTTTATTGTTGATAGAAACCATATTTGAGCTTAACAAAGAAACATTTCAAAGACTACATTGTTGAATATTCCGACAGAACCTTGCCATTAGAAACTAGATCGTTCTCAACACTAATCTGTAGAATGAGGAGTTTGTTCAGTAATGGCAGCTAATGTCTTTAAAATTTGGAAATGATGTTTCAGATAATTTTTAATTTTATTACTTTAATTTGTAAAACTCTTTTTTTTTTACCAATTTGTTTAAATTTCTTCAGGTAAAATTAAAAGAATTAAATAAATATTTTAAAAAACAGCAACTTTTTCTTCACTTTACTTTTTCTTTAAAATTTTAAGAAGTCAGAGTGGAACAATGCCAACCAAGGGGTGGCTTCACATTCACCCCCGGGTGCAGTTTCAGGTCATACCCAGGGCAAAGATGGCTGATACCCATAATAGTATCAAACATGGCTGATACAGTATCAAGTATTAAATAATAAAAAAAAGTAAAACTACTTATTTTTTGGGATTATGTAAGTTATTCGGACTACTATTCTCATCTTGGATGTTATTTTCACAATGTTTCGGACGATGTAACTTCCGACCTTCTACAAGTGCATCTTGCCGAACCCGGTAAATTTTTATACTGAACTCAGCAATTTATATGGAATTTCGAACTGAACACTGTATTTTAATCCACGAGGGTAGGTTGTTCTCGTTCCGTCAGCCATGACCGGGTAGAAATTTTAAGTAATCATTTTTATAAAAATTCCCGCTGTGAGGATAACATCCAAGATGAGAATAATTCAAATAATACAATTATCAAATAATACAATTATCAAATAATACAATTATCAATCCTCATCTAAAAAATTCTGGAACATATTCAAATGTATTGAGATTCTAAGAGTCCCGGCTTCTACAATAAAAATATGCCCCTTTTTTTCATGGGGAGAATGAGTTTGTAAAGAAACGCCATTGAAAAAAATAAAGTCAATCATCACAACGCAACTAATTGAAGAAATCTTTTACTATTAGTTTTTGAATAAGTGTTATTTACAAGAACACTTATTCAAAAAACTAATGCAAACAAGACATGATCTCAGTTTTCTTTTCTTCTCTCTTTTTTGTATTCCATTTCATTGGTATCCTTAAAGAATCAAGCGAATATTGTCTCTTTTTGTTACTAATGAGTCATCACTTATCAAGACCAAAAGCTACTCGAGGATAAGAATAATGAGATGGATGGATTGTCAGTGGATTGATGAAAAATATTATGAGAAAATGATAAATGGAATGAACAAATTGTTTTACCTATGGGGAGGGTTTATGACAAGTATTTGTTGACATTGGATATGAAGACGGTCATGTTATAATCTGCAGGGAAGCAGTCCTGTGGAAATGTGTTCCACTGATAAGAAATTCTTGGAAAGAAACTCTGTTTATGACGACGAGTTCTTGCTGTGAATGTCTTACAAGGAGAAACCAGAGATTGAAGCTCAGTCGAACACCTTCCATTGAAATAACGATAGAGCAGAGAAAGACTAGCAATATCTCCTCTGTGAGAAAGAGGCTGTGGAGAAGAGATCATCCCCACTTTGACCTCTGCTAACAGATCAGCAAGATAACCCTAACCCTACGGCCACCATATTTACTAACAAGAATTTTGCTTGTTAAAAAGTAAGTGCCATTTTAATACTTGGTCATTAAATTTTCAATGCTTATTTTCAATCAAATGAAAAAAACAACTTCTTTATGATTTTTAAATAGGCCAATTTTCAAGTGACTACACTAATAATTACAATGCCAATAACAAACAAGTACTTTTTTCTGTTTTTTTCTTAAATGTAAAATGTTACTTATGACAGGATATTATTACAGGTGCCGCTATCTTGCCTGCCTCTCTATGAGATTAATAAGCTCTTAGAATCTCGTTGTATTTCAATAACAAACAAGTAAGTTGTCATTGTGTTTGTGGGTATCGCCATCTTGCCTGCTTCTGTATGAGACTACGGCAGCACAACGCAGTCATTATTTTGACATAGCATAATAAGGTTCAGAAAGCACCCAAAGTTTTAAAAAGTCAAGTTTTGTGTTGGCAACAACTTTAAAAGTATCATGTAATATGAAGAGTATTACAGGATTTTTAACAGACCCATAACACTAACCTTAACCCAAACTCCTTTTTAACAGACCCATTTTTCAGTTGTAACCAACGAAAAAGTGACTGCCTAAGTTGGCCCAATTCGTATGCCATTTTTCAACTTTCGGCCTCTTTTCCTAGTTTGCTCAGCAGGTGATGCTTGCATAAAAATACTCCCCTGCCTAAAATTGAAAACAAATGAATGGAGTAAAATTACATGATTAAGCCGAAATTAATGGAATTTCACAAGTCCTGTGTAAATAAATCCCTTTGCAACTAAAAGGTGAACTGAACCCTAAAGCAACACAAGAATTTATAAAAAGCTATTAACAGGACGAATTTTCTGTCACACATAAGTCCTGCAAATGTGATGTTATGACCCCAGTAACATCCCCTACTAGAACTCTTCAATTAAGGAGAACTAAGAAAGTGTTCCCCCCCCCTTCAAGCGGTTCGATAAAGAGAATGGAATAAGCCCTGATCCCAGCAAGGTGGATGAAATCTAGGCGTTACCCAGCCCAACGAACATCACCGATCTACAAAAATTGTTGGGCATCATCACCTACATGGTACCCTTCATCCCGCATCTGTCGGATCTCACAGCATCCCTGAGAGATCTACTAAAGAATGAAGCCGAGTAAAGGTGGACTCAAAGTTATCAAAAGTATCTTCAGAAAAGCAAAGAGATGCTATTAACCTACTTTGATCCAACGAAACAGACTGTGCTTCAGGTAGATGCATCAAACAAAGGTGCAGCACTTCTGCAGGAAGGAAAACCGATAGCTTTTGCAGCAAAATCGCTAACAGACACAGAACAACGAACATGAACTATTAGCAGTCATGTTCGGATGTGAGAGCTTCAGGACGTATCTCTGCGGATGCTCATTCCAGGTCGAAAGCGACCACAAACCACTGGAGATGATCTGAAGAACCTGACTGCAGCCTCACATTGTCTCCAATGGATGTTACTGCTCATACAGAGTTATGACCTGACAAGGAAATGGTTCTAGCTGACGGTTTCTCAAGGCTACCCAACAAGAAAGCCAAAGAGGCAATCAACCTCGACCATGGCAGATAGTGGCTACAGACCTGTTCCACTTCAATGGATCTGACTATATGGTGATAGTGGACTACTACTCCAAATATCCATTTGTCAGAAAATTAAACAACTCCTATAGCCAGGAGGTCGTAGATCTGACCAGACAAATTTTGTGGGAAGAAGGAATCCCAAAGAGGGTCATCAGTGATAATGGCCCACATTTCAGCTCTGCTCTTTTTGAGCGGTTCGCTAGGGAATAGGGTTTTGAGCATCGCACCTCATCACCCCAATATCCGAAATTGAATGGCCTTGTTGTGTACAGGCCATAAAATAGTCTATCAAAAAAACACCTCAAGTGGGTGTGACCTGAACATGGTTTTGTTATGTTTTCGAACAACTCTGATAGACCATACAAACCCGTATCCTGGTGAAGAAGTTAGTTGGGAATCTCCCAATAAGATGTGTTAACCTCACCGCACAAAGAGAGGAAATGACAACTCACCTATACCAAAGGCAAGCCAAACAACATAGGTATTATGACCAGCATGCCAGAGATCTCCCCAATCTACAGGTTGGATTGCATGTTCGAGTACTGGAGAAGGATGCTGGGAAATGGTCACCTGCAGTTGTCACTCTGTATGGAGCTCATATCCTACATGGTGCAGACTTCATGAGGAAAATTACTTCGCAGAAATCGACAATACCTGAGGGAAGCCCCCACGTTTACCCACCTGAGGCCCAACATGGTCCCATCACCCAGAGTATAAGCAGGCCCCCACACGAAGCCTTCCCATCGAAAGAGTAAACACAGAAAACTCAAAAGCAATATGCTAAACACACCCAACCACAACGAATGATACAAATCAAAGGTGTAACACCCCCTCCTAACCACACATCCAGATCTGGCCGTACCATCAAGCCACCCAATAGATTTGACAAATGAAACTTTCAGTTGGTGTGATTCCGTTCATTATTTGGGAAAAGGGGGATGTATAGAAATAAATATAGAAATGCTTAGATCAATTTTAAAACGTTTCACAAAAGAAAAACAACACTTCTTATATAACAACAACAGTTGATGCATGTATCTTCGGTGAAGATAGCATCTCAGGATGTCGATGACGAAAGCAGAGGAGAAGATGAGATGGTCCGTTTTGGCTGGTGCCAAGAAACCGTCTACCGATCGTCTGCAATTTCTAAAGGGGCTGAAGTAGTCCTTTAGGGACACTGATACGTATTAAGAAGTAAACATCATTTATGACTGCTACAGATGTGATGTTATGACCCCAGTAACATCCCTTATTAGAACTCTTCAATTAAGGAGAACTAAGAAAGTTCCCCCTCCCTTCTAGCAGTTCAATAAAGCCTGCCCACTAAGGCACATAAATCCTATGTTGTGTGTTCGACTTGTCCTTAATATGTCTTTAACATGTATTGAGATACTATAACAGCAAATATCACTTTTTTTCATCACAACTTTCTCACTCATTCTTCTACTTATACAGGGTGGGCCAAAATAAGGGTCCTATCTTTAAATTTGAATAACTTGAATTTGAATAACTTCCACAAAATAAAAGTTAAACTCACCAAACTTTATGTGTGTGTAGACTGACCCTTCCGAGATGTTTTGAAATAAACAAAACAAATTTTAGCCGAAAAACACTTCTTAAAACTTACAAAAACTAAAGTATTGTTTTTTACACTGTTTTGAGTTTTTTAAGCAAAAATAATGTTTTCTAAATGAGGGTACGTTCCTTAGGGCTAATACGGCTCATGCTTGCTTCGGAAGGGGTCCTTTACTTATTCTAAAAAAAAATTTTTTTTAAATCAATAAATAAAAAAGTTATGAATTTTTAAAAATAGGACCCTTATTTTTGCCCACCCTGTATAAAAACATTTGAATCTCAAGTGCTTGAGTTCATTGTTACGATTGTATTATTATCTCTTAATTTCCTCAGCAGTACTTATACTTATACTATCTGTAAATGTAAACTGAGTAATACAAAAAATCCAACATTTTGCACACAACAAAATTGAATCAGCAGCTTATGCTACGAAATAAGCGATTACTTGTGAAGGCATTTGCTTAACATACACATGACAGTTGATTAAGGAACGGTTCACAAACATACTATTTGGCTGCTTACTACTAAGATTTTGTAATAATTTTTTTTTAGTTTCCATCTGTTTTTTCCCTACTTTTATAAAATTTAAATTGTGTAAAAATCATTTTCACACAATCAAAAGTACCAAATTTAAAAGTTAAGGCTTTGGCTCGCCCAAATTCCTTTACAAAGAAAATAACTTCTACCATAAATATTATGTTAGCAGAAATAGCATTTAAAACGTTTTACTTCATGAAATAAGAAAACTTCACTTGTAGGATGGAAGTGACAGGCTCTCATTCTAACATTTAATAACAACTTTATTGATTCGTCTTCGTTAGTACGTTGAACAAAAAGGAAAGAGGTTAGTATATTCCTAAGTATGGACGAAGACAAAAGTAAAGGAAGTCCATTACTATAATTTCCCATGAGTAGGGAAGAGAGAGTAGTTCATAATATAGAATGTTTGTACACCGGCAACAGTGTCAGGACGCGTCCATGTGTATATGTAAGTATGTGTGTGTTATATTAATTCCACGTGTATGAGGCAGTAGCCATTTTGGATCCTTGCCTTCTTGTCGAAGTCGAACCCAGGGCCAAAGGCCCGGGAAGACGTCTGTTGCGTCTCCAAAAAGGGTTGACATGTGTTTGGCTGTTCTAAACAAGGAAAGAAAGAAAGGACGACATATTGTGCTCAAGTGTTCATATAGATTCGCATAAGAGAAGGCAACTGATTGGTCAAGCCAAGGAGGGAGTAGATTGCTGGAA
Organism: Sepiola atlantica; assembly: GCA_963556195.1. Classification (NCBI taxonomy): domain Eukaryota; kingdom Metazoa; phylum Mollusca; class Cephalopoda; order Sepiida; family Sepiolidae; genus Sepiola; species Sepiola atlantica. Next base: position 5,160,897 of record OY744517.1, on the reverse strand, counting down.
CCAATCAGCGGGCAGCTAAGAGGTCATTGATATTTAAACAATATGGCGGCTATGTGCTGGCTTGTAGCAAACTGCTAAAAACTTAATTAACAAAATATTAGCAAAGGTCAACTAAAAAAAACGAAGTTTGGGAAAAAATAGAATTTGATTTGAAAAAAAAGTAGTATTTTAGAAGATGGAAAATTAAAATCTGAATTTGCTTTGAATGTCTTTAAAAAATAATGGGAATAGAAGAAACAGTTAAGTTTCCACTCTCAATATTGTGTCAGTGGCATTCACACCTTATAATTTCACACTTCAGTGCTAAATTTAGTTGAGGTGAAGTCGGTGAATTTGAATTCCAGAATTTCTTGCTTTAATTTGAAAACTGTGTAAATTATGTGAAAGCAAAACTCACTTTTAAAAGGCGATAGCGTTTGGGTTCTCGCTAATACAGAGTGGGCCAAAATAAGATAGAATTGACCAATCAGTATTAAGTATTTCAATCAAATAAACATCGAATATTTAAGAGATCGTTTCGTAGCGGTTCTTGTTGCTAGCGACAGACTCTCAGTAACTTTGGTTGATTGAGAACTTCGCGATGGGGTAATACCAGTCGAGGAGTCGTTCTCGACAATCAGTCCGACAGGAACTGGTCCATTTTGGTGGCCTTCATTAGTCGGGCTGAGGTATTGGTTCTGGTTTGTCCTAGTAGGTGCACTCTCCCAGGCCTTGCCTCCCCTTTTTGAGGTGGAGTAAGTTTATTGCTTACTGCCTGAGGCACCCTGACCGGGGAATGCCGACGGGGCTGCCCAGGCTATTTTTGCTAGGCCAGAGTGCTCCTTCTTTAGGGGTGCTGTCTTGACTCTTACATAGCTGCTAACTTTCATACACTCTTATCCTTGAGTGGTTTTTGGTCTTTAAGTGATGACATTAGTTAAACAAATTATTGGCGAGGGAATTCTTAGATATACGATTCATCATTGATGAATCTTTCAAACAATTTCTGGATAATAACCACAAGTCTGACACAGATTTTATTTGACTAAAAAGATATTTGTCAGAAATAAGGCCGACGAGTAAAATGTAGTATAGAGTTCGCAACATAATGCGATAAAAAAAATTGTGTATAAGTGATAAATATTATTTCCTGTTGTTGTTTTTGTTAAATATTAGTAAATTTGGATGTTATGTACTTACGTGGTAGCTGAAAAGAAGACTGTACACCAAAAATGATGCAAATTCATCCAGTATTTATTAAATTAAAAAAAAAAGCATGATTTTATCTATCGGTTGCCATATTTTATCTATCGATCGCCAACTCAAATTTTTGGGTTTTAAAATTTCCAAATTTTGGTTTTCCAGAAAATGACATAACTCAAAATTTAATTTAGTTTAATAAAATGTTGTGTTTTTATCCTATATCGTACTTATAAATTGTTTTTCCTAAATTGGTAAAAAAAAAAAAAATTGAGTTATCTAAATTGGTAAAAAAGAAAAATGTGTTATCTCCATTGCCCAATCAGAAACTGAAATGGTAAGAAAAATGACGACCGATAGATAAAATCGTTTTTAATCGTGTTTTAAAAAATTTTTATCGAATAAATACTGGATGAATTTGCGTAGTTTTTGGCGTACAGTCTTTTTTTTTCAGCTACCACGTAAGTACATAACAAAGTTCATACATTTCTTTAGCTATTTTTTTTTTAAAGCAAGGCCTAACATGTCGAAGAGAAAGTAAAGAAGCATTCCCAAAGACCATGTCAGCCCTCTTTGTAATGAATCAGTTAAAGGTGTAGGAGCTTAGTGAGATATTGCGTCTTAGAGAATATGCTAAGATCCATGCTTACATTTAGATTGTGCGGACCACGTTTTGAGAATTAAATTGTGTTATATATTTGTGAAATGCTTAAACTGGTGAAAAACAGATAAAAAACATGCAATGGTTGAATAAAAGATAAGGCATGCATATAGTTGAAGGAAGAATAAAACGTAGTTTAAAAGTAACACAAAATATTTATATATGTACAAAATTTTACATGGTGGTAAAATGTTAGTTTGAAATGTTCGTTGGAAGTCAGTTCCGAGAATAGTAGTAAGCACATGTGTGCGACCATGTTTGTATGTGTGTGTGTAGTTATACAAATGTGTATGCATGCACGTGAGTTGAGAATTCGTGAAGGCATTTGTGTGTGTTGTGTGTGTGTGTGTGTGTGTGCGTCTGTGTGTGTGCCCTTGTCAGCAGTGTGTTGTTGTACGCATGTGTGTGTGACAGTGTGGTTGCATACAATGAAGAATGATAGGAGTGTAGGCCTTTGTTTATGTGTGTGTGTTTAGTAGGCAGCCAAGGCGCTGGCGCCCCTCGCCCAAAGGCGAGGAGTCAACGGACGTATTCTCTCTGTTAAGCAGCAGAGAGAAAAAGAGGAAACAGGTAGTTTGGCGTTGGGTGATTCTTTTTATATTGGGCGTGCCGACGTAGTTGCAAGCAACCCACGTGATCAACATTGTTGGCTTTTTGAGCCGTTTTGTTAGACTGGTGTCTGGGAGCCGATTTTTATGGCCCTAGGTTTGAACGTTTTGTTGTTGAAGTGAATTTGGTATTGCTTTCTGGTTTTCTGTTTATGCTGATGATAAAAATGTCAATCCCATAAAGGTAAAAACTAAATTTATTTTTTATAAAGATTCCAACTTCCAACATGACACCTTAAAAAACACTGTAAGCACTAAACTGAATTTTCTTAAATAAGAAAAAAACACAAAAGAAAAAACAGTGTTAATACATGACAGGACTTGAAGTATTTACTCTCCTATCGAAATAAATTAAGCTTTTTTAAGGTTAGCTGTAGGTTAGGGGTAGAACTTTTCCGTCAACAAAATAATCTGAAATTTACATTTACATTCATATATGATGGTTTAGTGTCTTTTACTAATGACTTTTCCACCTGGTCCTGTCATGCAAAAAACTCAAAAACGTATCCTCCAATATGCTTCAGAGCTAAATAAATGTATGAGTAGATTATAATTGAGGTTTTTTTTAACTGTTAATTTCGTTTTACCTACCTTTCCCTCTGACAGTAAGTCACAAGAAAGAAAGAAAAATCAGCACTTAATACAGAGATAGTGACAGAGAGAGAGAGAGAGAGAGAGAGAGAGAGAGAGAGAGAGAGACAGACAGACAGACAGACAGACAGACAGACAGACAGACAGACAGACAGACAGACAGAGACAGGGGGGAGAGAGAGAGAGAGGGTGGGTGGGTGGCATGAGGAAAGACAGATAGAATGTGTGGGAAGAAATTGAAAATGACTGATACATGGAGAGAGAGAAATAAAATTACACAGAGAGACAGACAAAAAAAATATATATATATATATATATAATTAACTTGTTACAAATATCCAGGGGGTATGAATCCGAAGGAAGTTGAAACCGGGTTTATGAGAGTGCTCAATGAAAATTCAGAGCAAAATATATATTTTATATATTTTTATATATATTTTTTTGTTTTTTTTTTGGAATAAAATCAAAAAAAAAAAAAAAAAATATATATATATATATATATATATATATAAATATATATATATATATATATTTATATATATATATGTATATATACATATATTTTGCTTTTTACAGCTTCTCATCAATCCATCTTTCTGCATTGCCTTCAGCCTTCTTAATACATTTATTACAATTCCCAGCAATGCTTCAAGCAAACTACTATTCTCTCTTAATATATATATATATATATATATATATATATATATGATTATTTTTATTTACACAAACATGTACAAAATCTGCGACATTCATTCTTTCCAAATATGATCTAAGGTAAAGATCGGATTTCAACTCTGTTTATAACAGCTGTTGATCGATAACATCGACATGCCAGTATCGCAGATTTTGTACATGTCTGTGTAAATAAAAATAATCATATATAAAAGCTCTATTTGAAAGCTCGGTTGAAATTGTTAGGATTAATATCCCATGGATTTTTACTTTGCCTGGATTATATATATATATATATATATATATATATATATATATATATATATATATATATATATATATATATATATGAAGGAGTAAATATGAAATCAAAATTTCAGACAAAATGTGAAAATGGTTAAAGAAAAGTGGACAAACGAAGTAACATTCAGTGAAAATAAGGACACAAACGCACCATTAAAGTTGGACCAAGATATTTCGGTCGAAGGATTCAAACCATATTCATTTGGTGATATGTTTTTTTAAATTTTGTTTTTAATTAAACCATATCAACAAATGAATATGGTTGAAATCCTTTGACCGAAATATCTTGGTCCAACTTTAATAATACGTTTGTGTCCTTATTTTTACTAAATGTTACTTCGTTTGTCCACTTTTCTTTAACCATTTTCACATTTTGTCTGAAATTTTGATTTCATATTTACTCCTTCATATATATATATATATATATATATATATATATATATATATATATATATATATATAATCCAGGCAAGGTAAAAATATATATATATATATAACAATATTCATAAATATATATTAAATCATTTTTCAAGCTTATGCTCTCATCAGTGTAGGGAAGCAATAATTTCAGACGGTCACAGGGCGCGAACCCGGTTCACAGAGTCAACCCAGACTCTTCAGGCCATAGGAAATTATCATGTGATACGGGAGAAATTAAGTTATATTTATGTCTAAATACAGCGGGCTGTAAACACCAGACAATCTAAAGAGTTCAACGAATTTATCGGAACAATCTATATATATATATATATATATATATATATATATAGAGAGAGAGAGAGAGAGAGATAGATAGAGAGAGAGAGGGAGAGAGAGAGAGAACTTTGATTTTTCCTTTTCTCTGAAAGAAAACAAATTAAAAAATTGAAGTTGCTAAACCCACAGGAAAATCATAGTTAATAAAAGAATTATTGCAATTTATTTATGAATAAAATACTGGATCATATCATCTTATGTAGACAATTCAACAGGGACATTGAAAATAAATAAACTAGAAATAGAAACCCACTACAATGCTGCTTGTTACTGTGTTAGTTAATTCAGTGACATGGACGGACTATTTTATTCCTAAGATATGCTCACGAGAACTGTCTATTCAATGTCACAACATCGTTGAAAAAAAATGATTTCGTGCATGAACTTTTTATATAAACTTGTGGCTACATTCAGTTCCATTTCATATGAAAAAAATACAGTAAAGGCGTAAAAGGCAAACATTGCATGAACATTAAATTATTAAGTATAGGTCGGTTTCTTTGTAAATATTTCACTAGGTGGTTGTATGTTTAGTGTGTTGCATAGTTGTAATGCATGCGAATAACAGACTTGCTGCAAGTGAGAAATATTTAACTAAGAAAAGAGAAATTACTAAATATATGTGAAGTATCGCTGATTTGGGGTTTCGCCACCCAGAATTTTATTGTCCACTTGAGAAAATAATGTTCTTTCAGATACGAATTTCTCTGGTCTGGTTATGACCTATTTGAGTTTTTCCAAAAATAATGGCTGGATAGATACAGGACCTCTAGTCATTAGGTTTTTGATGTTCATAGATAAGGCTAGCTATTATTTTCAAGTGGATATCTGAGTGGTCTTTCTGATGTGGTCACATGAATGTCTATATTTATTCTAGCAGATGGGCAGAGGGATCAGTTTAGCCCTCTCGCCATCTCACAGTCAGTTTGATTTTCTGGAGTCTGACAGTCAGTTGATTTTCAGTAGCCCTCAGAAACAGATCGTCTGTTGGTATTTGGTTGGACCTGGGTTTTGATTTGATCGGGCTAAGAGTTCTCATTTTCAAGTCTGTTCAGTAGAAGAAAACAATTATCAATGTAACCTCGAAAGAAAATAAACCTTTGTTACTTGTTTTAAACTGGGGTTGTGATTTTATTTGGAGGGAGAATTCTTCTGTTGCGAGACTGACTGAGACCACACAATTGACACTGCGACCGGTGTCGGAATCGAGCCACCACTTTCGACCAGCACAACAAGTGGACGATCACGGCCTGTGTAGTGAACGCACACAGATGCATGTTTATATCTTCATCAGCAGATTATTGATGTATTCAATATCATGGGTGAAAAATAGATGCTTACATGGAATTTTTTAGTGCTTCGCTACTTCATCGCAGTCAAGAGATCGAGCAGGTTCAATTTCCATAGGAATCATTGTTAACCTGGATAACCTTTCATCATTAATTGCAGATAATATTTTATTGTTTTAATATTTTATTAGTTTTAGTTTGTTGAAACTTCTTTAAGCACTTGCAGCAGTGAGGGGGAAGGGGGGTTGGTCAGTAACACTCACAATGCACAAGTTTGAGTAAATGTCAACTAAATTATTTCAAAAAATATAATCTAAAAAATCGTAAGCAATTCTTAGCATCCATTTTTTATTTCTAATGTCCAATTTCCGTTTAAGAATTGAAGCAAATCTCTTAATCTCATGGGGTAATTCTTCTAGTTCAACGTCACCCATTTTTTGGAATACATCTCCAGATTTTCATTCTTCACTGAAATTAAAAAGAGTTTGCATTTTGAATAACCCCATAAATTGTATTTCACTAGGAAAGTTGAGAAAACCGTTTATCAATTGAAGGCAAACCTTGGTCAACAAGGGAAATAAAAAAGTCCTGACGAAAATATTCATCGGAGTACTAGTATTCAAATAAACGTTTTTGCGATATCGCACTTGCACTGCAAACCTTTGATCAATATCATTTACTTCAACAATTTAAAGTGTTGTTGACAGAAGTATAACCATTTTCACAATAATCTTGAAAACTGCACGTTGCATTAATATCTGTGATCATAATGTCGATAATAACATCAAAATACTGCAATAATTGACTCACTTTGTGCACCTGAAACAGAACATCGTATCGAATGATGATGCTAAGTACAAAGTTCAAAGAAAAAATCTACTCCAACAGTGATGTTACTTCAGTTACTGGTCGTATCGTTTATCTTTTCAAAAGACTTTTCTAGCAGACACATAAGCACAAATTTAATGTTTTTAAAAGGAAAACGCTATGGTTTACTCCATCGATTCGTGGTGGCCTAATTGTATCACACTGTACTTTCAGAAAAATAGACACATAGGATAATAGTATCTTCCAACGAAAGATCGATGCCAAAAAATGAGGCATATAAACGTTAACTACTCCAAAGAATGTGACTGAAGCCATTGATGACTGTGAACTCTCAGACATAACCAGATTTAAAGTGTGTGCATAAATAAAGCTTCTTTTTTAGAAATTCATCTCCAATAATTTCGATTGAACACCTTTGTACTCCCTGTCATATTTGCGCCATTATCGTAGCTTTGACCACAACAGTCTGATAAATTTATGCCAAACATTTAATAACCTCATTTAAAAAAGTAAAAAAAAGGTGAAAAAAGAACAAAATAGATTCGTTAATCTTTATGCCTGCATCAAGCTTACATTTTTACATATCTCAAAATTACTGACATTTTTTGAGAATGTGAAATATCAGGATTACAGTCTAATATGCTTGAATAATACTTAGAATATTTTTAGTCTGAAAGATTACGTAACAATCAAATTGATCAGCTCGTTCTGACTATCTTTATAATTACTGTTCATTTTACCGGTCTAGATGTGACACAATCAGGAAATTTCTGGTACAATATTAATGGATTAATTAACTTAAATAAATTATGGAATGATTAATTAAAAGAAATTGGGGGCCAGCACAACCAAATTTTATTAAATGAACGATTTAATACAAAAGGTCATATTCTTGTGTTTGATTTATAACCCAAGAAAGCACCTGTTTTGATTTCAAATAACTCAAATTGAATTGTCAGGCAGTAATCGTGAAAATTCAATTACGATTTAAAAGATCATATGTTTAATATTGGGGTGATAGTTAGTGGGACACTGCTTGATCTAAGTGAGTTATAAAACAATGCAGAGAACCAAATTGCGCTGGCACACGCTAGGAAGTAAGTGTAGTATCTGTTCCGATGGATACTGCACCCTATAGACGGATGTCGTCTTGTCCTTCGGGGCTTGATTCCACCTGTCTGTGGGTTTGTCCTGTGCAGTTCTAGGAGGTCCACCCTCCCAGGCTTCGCCTCCCCTCTTTGGGGAGGAGTAAGTTTATTGCTTACTGCTTGAGGCGCCCCTACCGGGGAATGCCGACGGGGCTGCCCAGGCAATTTTTAAATGGCCAGAGTGCTCACCTCTCGAGCGCTGGCTTTTAACCCCACTTACTCGACCCAAGCTGTGGTCACATCTTACTTGTGGGATTAAGATAAAACTGGCCTTGTGCCTAACTCCTGCAGAGGAGTAAATAAATATAATTTGAAAGGTCCTGTGAATAGCTGAAGAAAGCTCAAAGTAAGTTTTGTTATATTTCAAATCACAACTCTGAAAGGTTGAAATTACAAGTTATTTGTTTTGATTTTAACAGAATTGTCAAGAGATAAGTTTCAGGTCTGAGGGATTAATAACAAAACAAATTATGTTGGCAAATTAAAAAGCTCACGAGAGTACACTTACCATATCTGATAAATATAATTACCTGTTAACAAATACTAAGGTGTGCTATTTTAAAAAATAAGACCCAACCTCTGCTCGGATTTTGAGGTTCATCTTTTTGAGTGAAACAAGGGCTCTCATTGCTCGGCTAATCATAATACAGCAAAAAATGCAACATGGTTTGTGATTAGTTAGCGAATCACAAAACTTGTCTCAAGTTAAAAGTTCTCAATAAAAGAACTAACACTTGGAGAACTCAGCAGAAGACAATCAGTCAGACAGACAGACTGAAAGAGGAATAAAGTTGACGATCGATCAAAAACAGAAATTCAAGAGACTAAGAAGAATTCTTTCCAAATTCAACTTCCTCTAAAGGAACAAAAGCACAAAGTAAATATCGGGATTGACTGCACTGAATATGTTTGGGTGTGACCGCCGTCGGGTTAGAAAGATGTATATGCTTATATTTACTCATTTCGATATTAAAGGAACATATATACAATTAGTTGCGGATATGAGCATTCATTTATTTTGACTTTAGTTAGATTTACAAATATATATGGCATCCCATCTCATATTTACAGCGATAATGAAAAATCTTTTATAGCTGGTTACAATCTTATATAGAAAATGTTCGTGTCCAGTGATTTCAATGAACATCCTCAAGTGTACATCAAACATATTAAAAGACTCCCATATGTTGTTTGGGTTGGGAGTACATGGAAACGCATGATTGGAACTATTAAATTTTGTTTGCATAAAAAGATTGGACATTTTCGAATTCGATATTTTGACCTTCTCACTGTGACCTCAGATGTTCAAAGTGTTATAAATATCTTTTGCATATTGACATTCTATAGACTCCGACTTCAAAATAATTGTTAGTATTGAAAATAGATGCTCAGAATGTTTGGAAATTTGACCCTCCCTCCAGATCAAATCGATTGAAGCTTGTGATACTATGTTAACTAGATCCTGGTATCATAATTATTTGTTGAGTATGAAGGAATGTTTAAAAATTTGCATGAAAGAAACTTTCACAATAGAATCAGTGTTAATGACATAGTTCTTGTAAAAAATACTGCTATTTTGGCTTCTGTTATTAATTGTAATTCTTATTTTAGGGAGTATATAGAAATTAGTACAGGATTATCAGTCACTTCGCTTTTAAATGAAGCCCTTGCCTGTTGTAATGATGTCTGAGAGTAATTGAGGAAGAACCAACCAGGAACTGGCTAATGAAACTAGCTTGGCCCAATCTGTGCACCTTTTTTAAACTTTTGACCACTTTCCATAGTGTGCGGTGATGATGATGATTGCATAGAAACAGCTCCTTTCCAAAATCAAACAGCATGTGAGCCGAGAGGAATTTCGGGATTGAACATAAACTAATGGAATTCTGCAAGTTCTGACGAAATCTCTTCATAACTAACTGGACTACAAAAGCAACACAAAAAGTTACAAGAACTGTTAACAGGACGAATTTTCTGTCACACTAAAAGTCTTATAAATATCATTTTTTTGCAATATAACTTTCTCATTTTTTTTTCTTTAAAAACATTTGAATCTCAAGGTTACTTTTTGTGTTGTTGTTGTAGGATGGATCATGGCTTGGATAGAGTATAGACAATGGCCGTGTTTTAGAAATGTACCAAGACACACGCTGACAATTAATTTGTTATAAATGTTAAAAATAGATAAAAACGCGAATGTTGAATGAAAGAGATAAAACATGGTTAACGAATACAACATATTTATATAAATTTAAAGAGGTATTTGATGTGAGTTAATTGTTGGTTAGAAAAGTTAAATGTTCTCATGTGTATGTTGATATTTATTTTCTGTTTGTGTGTGTATGCGTGTGACAGAATGCGTCAGCGTGCACTGTCTTTTGTTAGTGTGTAAGTTGAGAATGGTCATTTGCTCTCCTCTTACCATGTTTTGTATGTTGAAAAATTTGATCTTTTGTTAATTTTTCTTTGTGTATGTGTGTAAGTCGGCACCTGCTGTCTATAACCGTGTTATGCGCGCGTGAATGTGTAGGCATATACATGACTACTCTTATTGCTGCTACTGTTATTAATATTGTTTTAACGCCAATTTTTGTAATTGTGAGACTTAGTTCCAGAATAAATTTTAATCAGTCCACACATGTTTTGATGCTTTCCTTCTGTATTGATTTACTCCTCTCCAGGAGTTAGGCACAAGGCCAGTTTTTATCTTACTCCCACAAGTAAGATGTGACCCAAGGTCGGGTCGGGAAAGTGGGGCTTGAAAAGCCAGCGCCCGAGAGGTGAGCACTCTGGCCATTAAAAATTGCCTGGGCAGCCCCGTCGGCATTCCCCGGTAGGGGCGCCTCAGGCAGTAAGCAATAAACTTACTCCTCCCCAAAGAGGGGAGGCAAAGCCTGGGAGGGTGGACCTCCTAGAACTACACAGGACAGACCCATAGACCGGCGTAAATCAAGCCCGGAAGGCCAAGACAATACAAGTCTATGGGGTGCAGTATCCATCGGAACAGATACTACACTTTGATCTTAGCCAAAAGGCCAAAGCACTTGTTCCATTCAAAGCATCCATGGTGTCTGACATCCATTTGCCAGAGCTGTAAGGCGCATGACTGGAGTAAGGATTATATGCAGTTTATTAGTCTGTAAGTTGAGAATAGTCATTTGCTATCCCATTGAAGATGAGCAGAGCATAATGGAGTGTGTTAGCTTTGCTTGCCCCTGGCTCTATTGCCCCTTTGTTGAAAAATCTGATCTTTCATGCTTGGCGACCAGATCAACAGGTAAATTTACTTTTGGGTGTCAAAAAATAATTTCAAGCATGAAGATGAAGAATGATTTTGGCGTAAGTGTTATTAAAGATTTTTGTTAATATCTTGCTGGGCGCCTCATTAATTTATTTTTTTAGACTGTTTTTTGGGGTGTGGCTTGTGTGCTTTTAGTCAATTAAGATATACCGTGTTATTGGAAAGACTAAATATTCCTAAATCTCTATTCATAAATGCAATATTCAAATTAAATTTTTCTTTGGTAACGCTAAGGCAATCAAGATGGCAACATAAAAACCTGCTAATAAACCTATTAAAAAGCAGGTTTATTAACTTATGTTTATACAGGGTGGGCAAAAATAAGGGTCCTATTTTTAAAAATTCATAACTTTTTTATTTATTGATTTTTTAATTTTTTTTTTTAGAATAAGTAAAGGACCCCTTCCGAAGCAAGCATGAGCCGTATTAGCCCTAAGGAACGTACCCTCATTTAGAAAACATTATTTTTGCTTAAAAAACTCAAAACAGTGTAAAAAACAATACTTTAGTTTTTGTAAGTTTTAAGAAGTGTTTTTCGGCTAAAATTTGTTTTGTTTATTTCAAAAAATCTCGGAAGGGTCAGTCTACACACACATAAAGTTTGGTGAGTTTAACTTTTATTTTGTGGAAGTTATTCAAATTCAAGTTATTCAAATTTAAAGATAGGACCCTTATTTTGGCCCACCCTGTAGAAAATAAAAATAAATAATGAAATGTCAATCTTTTATATTTTGCCCTCATTTTTGTTGAAAATAAATTCCTTCATTATAATTGGATTAAAAGACATTCTGAACACTTGTTTTCTCTGTATTAAGCATTTTATTGAGTTGAATAGTAGTTTAAGAAGAAGAAACAGAAGAATGTTGATGGAAATAACTAAAGTAAGTGAAATCACAGTAATAGATTTTGCAAATTGAATCTTTTGCTTGAGAATCGCAGGAGGGAAATGATTTTCTCGATGGCCATGGGACTGACACATTAAAAGCCAAAACAAATATATTTTGAACAAAGGACGATGTCTAAATATGCTTCGTTTTTTTTAATGTATTTTTTATAGTTGGTAAATAAAAATGAGATTCTAATTGTGTGCGTGTGATTATACGTCAACACCCTGGAAATACATTGAAATTTATTTTAAAGAAATAAAATATCATAGACTAGATTGAGGGTTCACTTTATTATATAAATATAATGTAAAATGGCCAGAAAGCGTTACTGATCACCCATTTCATGACCACATAGCATAGGACAGAACGAGTAACAATTTTTTGTATTTAGAAAATTACCCCCCCCCCCTCAATTTAAACTTTTTTCAGAACTACTAATATATATATATATATATATATATATATATATATATATATATATATATATATATATATATATATATATATTTGTAACGGAAGAAAGGGATAGTAGAAGGTATTCAATTTCATTTTATACATATGCATATGTATACACAATATACACTCATACATATTCATACACAGAAGGATCCAAAAAGCAAAAGGGATAAGTGGAAGCATGAATAGAATTGATTGAACATGTAGCAGACAACATCATCAGACAGCAGGTTGACATAGATCGAATACAGTTTGACTTTGTACCTGGCAGGCGCACAATTGATGCCATATTCATTGTTCGCCAACTACAGGAGAGATATATCTGTGCAGACAGGAGACTCTACATGGCATTTGTGGACCTGAAGAAAGCCTACGACAGAGTCCCCAAAGAGGTGCTATTGTGGACAATGCGAAAGGTGAGCATAAAGGAGCGACTTCATCTCATATAATGTATGTACATAAACGCTAGTAGTAGAGTGTGGGGTGGATGACACTTACAGTGATAGCTACAATGTTATGGTTTGAGTTCACCAGGGATCTGTCCTTAATCCTCTACTTTTCATCATAGTCTTGGAGGCATTGTCAAGAGAGTTTCCGTTGGGCTGTCTATGGGAATTACTCTATACTGATGACTTAGTTATCATTGCTAAGTCCTTGGAACAGTTAAAGCATAAACTGGAAATATGGGAAAACGGACTGGAGGTCAAGGGTTTGAGGGTGAACTTGCCCAAAACCAAAGTGATGGTGTGTGGCTCTGATCTAAGAGACTCTGGTCAGTATCTTTGTTCTGTGTGCTTGAAGAGTGTTAGAAACAATGCAATACAGTGCAACCTGTGCATATTGTGAATAATAAGTTAGCCCTGAACCCGAACATCAAGTGTAGGAAATGCATAGGACAGGTGCAAAAAGTGAAGGCAGCTTGGGCAAAATTTTGTGAGTTGTTGCCTCTGATAACATCGCAAACTGTCCTTCTGTACATCCGGGCTAAGTTGTATAGCAGTTGTGTCAGGAGCATCATGATATATGGCAGTGAATGCTAGGCCCTCACCCAGCCCTCTTGTATGGTCATGTGGAACGTTCATCCTCCTGGATAAACTGTTGCAGAAGCATGGATGTCCTAAATTGCAGGAAGGTTTGCCAAGGAAAACTTGGAAGCAAGTGATTAGACAAAACCGAGTGGAATTTGGAGACAGCTGATCCACTGAACCGTGAGAAATGGAAAGTGAGCCTGCGTAATTTCAGAAATCGTCTGACTCCTGAACAAGGGAAAAGTGATGCTAAATGGTTTGGTTTGGTTGTTTTGTTTTACGGCATATCAACCCTTTTCAGGTTATTTAATGCCGAATGCAGTCATTTTGGTGAAAGTTTTTATGCTTCAAGTTCTTTATATGTTCAAATATTTATTGATGGTGTTTGGTTTGGTTGTTAAAGTATATTTGTTTTCTTCTCTTTTTTGTTTCTTTCCCCTTTTAATATCTGTTTCTATTTAACCCATAGTTGGGACCCTAACAGGTACTACCACTCCGGGTCAGGGTAGACCTGGGAGCAATGGTAATTAAGAGGAGGCTCCACATTCCCCAAAGTCCGTAAGCCGGATCTCACCATCGGATGTAGTTTAAGGTCATATCCAGGACCGGGAGTAGGATAGGAAAAATAAAATAAAAAAGGGGAGGGAGAAAGGGAGAGGGGCTGTTGTTTTTGGTTTTGGTTTTGTAGAACATAATTAAGTTTTACAAACAAAAAAAAAAAAAAAAAAAAAAAAAAACCACAAAAAACGTCAATGTAGGTGAATTTCGCCTCAGGGAGCCTCAGGCTGCCCTGTAGGGCAGCCTGATCTGGTATCACCAGGATGCTAAATGAATAGAAGAAGAAAGAAGAAGGTAAACAGTTTAGAATTTTAGATAGGAAAAAAATAAAGATATATATAAATAAATAAACCAAGAATATTGAGATCACCTACCCATTGGCCACATATCTTATGGCAGCATGTCTCCTTCCATATTACTACAAGACCTCTACGAACATTCACACATGCACCTAAAATAAAATAACCCACACACGTACATACCTTTATTCATATACATATATACACACATTGTTGGGATTTTTCCCATTCAAACGAGGGATGAAACCTCTAGTCCGCTGTGTTGGAAATACAAAAGCTTAAAACGTGACAAGAAAGAGGAAACAACAATGGTTTAGTTAATATAGAGATTTTATATAACTAAAGAAAAAAGGAAGAAAGAGGAAGAAGAATGTTGGTTGCAAAATAAGGTAGTATTTGCAGACATAACTTTGTAGTTTCATCTTCTTAACAGGGTCTCCTGGTTTGGTGTGGTCTTTGTTGAAAAGGTATATTTAAAATGCCTTTGAATAAGGGAGCTTTTCTTCACTCAAGTGCGCAAAATACACGCAATATACATACATGCTTGGTAAGTATAGACACAGAGGTTTGTGTCGTATCGGCAGGGACGCCGCAGAAAGGCAAGAACGAAGTGCCTCTGTCAGATAACAGTGGAACAAGCAGACGTTGCTTTTAAAAAAAAAACCTGACATCACTTCGACAGTGGTGGGGAAAGGTGGCCTGTGATTGGGTGATTTTCATCCAATCACAGGGCACATAAAAAACTACTTTTTTCTAATAACATACACACTTACATACATCTATATTATCTCTCTATATATATATAAATATATACACACACACATATACTTAGACACACATTAAAAATACAGGTTTGTGTATGTGGGGCTGAAAAATATGTATTTTTTCGGTAATTTTATAGAATCACTCTTGTCTCTAATTGGGTGGTTTTAGGCAAAAAAAACAAAAAACTCCCTTATCCCTACCACTAACCCTAAGTCCATTTTTGAGGGGAAGGGGGATCTTTGGCTACCCGAACTTAGCATAGTTTTTTTTTTCGCCCTAAAAACACCCAATTAAAGACTGGAGTGATTCTTTAAAATTACCATTTTTTTCTAAAAGTTCTGAAAAAAATTACATTTAAAATGGTGGGCAAACAAAAATGGTTACTCGTTCTGTCCTACGTTATTTGGGTCAAGAACTGGGTAATCATTTTACCTTAGATTTATATAGAAAAGTGAATTTAAAATATATTGTTTAGGTATTTTTCACCCACAAAAAATATAAAATCTCACATTTATTTTCCCGTTGACAGCAGTTTTTTTTTTGCACCCCCATAATCAATTTAAATGCAAATGAAAACTGAACTTGGTACAAATTCTGATTAGGTATCCCAAAAGTATCAGTACTTACGTCATCAATTCTGAGTTTCTCTGGATACTTCCGAGACTGGGGAACGAACGTTAACGAAGTTGCGCAAACACAAACTAAATGTATTATTAGTGGTTTTCTTTTTGCAAAGTAGTTATTTAACGAAAGAAGCTGTTGATTTTGTTTTGTATTTAAGTGTATTCTTTAATGTTGTTTACTTTTTTAATTGGTTTTTGGTAATTTGGATATAAAAATGACATTTTTCTTTCAATTTATTTAACGCAAAATGTGTTACGAACCTTGTTTTGCGCTTTTTTTTTTTATCGTAAGTTATATGTAGGGACTATTTAGTTATCAAAGATGTTTATAAGCCCAAAGAAAACGGATAAACACTGGAAAACAATGAATAAAAGTTGATTAAAAGATAAGGCATGCATATGATGAAGGAAGAATAAAACGTAATTTAAAAGTAACACAAAATATTTATATATTTACAAATCTTACATGGTGGTAAAATGCTAGCTTGAAATGTTCGTTGGAAGTCAGTTCCGAGAATAGTGGTAAGCACGTGTGTGCGACCATGTTTGTATGTGTGTGGGTAGCCATGTGAGGCTTGGCGTTAGTACGTCAAAGTGTGTGAATGTGCGTGTGTGTTTAGTAGTCAGCCGACGCACATGGAACCACCTCTCGCCCAAAAGCGAGGGGCTAGAGAAGAGAGGGGAAAAAAGAGACTGATTTTGTCACGGCTGCTGGTTTTATTTTGTTTATCCCTGGTTTGGCGTGATCAATATTTTTGGCGTTTTCAGCGCCTTTTTGCTAGACAGCTTGTGGGAGCCGATTTTTATGGCTAGTGTAGCAGTTACCTCCTCCTTTCAAAACATAACTACACCGGTTTGCCGGTAGGTGTCGCTTTTTCACCGACAGGTGGCACTGTAAAGCGACACCAGAGTTATCTGCCCTTCTGACTATAAAAACCGTTGCAAACGAAAAATCCATTTCTCTTTCACCGACCAGCATCGGCAGAACAACACTGGCACCAGCGCTCCATCTCTCTCTCTCTCTCTTCTCTGGTCGACAGAACGACGCTAATACACTAGCGCTTCGTCTAACGCTTTTCTCTTCAAATGGCATCGGCATAAGAACTACCAACACACGTGGTCAAACAACGGTAAGAGTTAACAACTCATTTTCTTTGTGTACGCCGGATTCATTTCTTCTTATACCTTTTCAAGAACTGTTTTTCCATCGACACACATGCATACATCACACACTTCATCATTCCACGTACACACACGTTCAATAAACCTTATTTGAACTACTTCATTTTTGTTTGTTAATTATTACTCTGTCTTTGCATGCAACATTGCTTGATTCAACTTTGCACGTTTATAATCGGGGGAACACGACCCTCGATCCGAACAATTGGTGACCCGACGTGCAAGCTTTGTTGTATGTGGCGGAGTAATTAATTTCGTACTAGAACAAAAAAAAAAAAAAAAAGATATCATTTCTCGTTTTTTTCTTCCGTGGTGAAACGAATTACGCATCCATCCTTTTCCTTTTTTTTTCTACCCACGTGGTAGAAATATACAAACAAAAAAAAAAAAAGAAGCCACCGTCTCCATTTTTCCTGGCCACGCGGAAATACCCAAACAAAGAAAAACAAACATTTCTCGGCTCTCTCCGAGTATAAAACAAATTTCATTCTTTCTTTTTCTCTTCCTCTACCCACGTGTCGGAAAATTATATACAAAGAAAAAGACAAACTTTTGCCAATCCCTTTTTTTTCTTTTTTCAACGAACAAAAGGACCTTACAAGACGCCACTTCCTTTGTTTTGGACACGTGGAGATAAAAAGAAAACAAACGCTCACGCTGCCCATCTTTTTCGTGACCACGTGTTGATAAAAAAAAAAAATTCAAAAAAATGCCGCCACTCTTTGCCATGACCACGTGTTGATAAAATTTTTTTTAAAAAACCCTAAAAAAGCCATTTTTATCTCTCGGACCACGTGGAAATTAAAATTCAAACAACAAAAAAGAAAAAGAAAATACGAATTTTTTTTCTTTCTTTTCGACAACAAAGGAAGCCGCCATTTTTTTTTTTTTTCACGACCACGTGTTGATAAAAAAACAAACAAAACAAAAGCAACTTCTTCCACCTTCAATCGTCACTATGGCTACTGCGGATACTAACGACGTTCTGGAAGTTTCTGCGAATTACCGTCTGCCCCCTTTTAACTCCAGTAATGTAAAGAACTGGTTCATCCAACTACAGGCATTATTCTCTGTGAGAAGAATAACCTCACAGAGAAGCAAATTTGCCAGCGTGGTGGAAGCCTTGCCCCCAGAGGTGGTAGACGAAGTAACCGACCTGTTGGACGACGTCCCATCAGTCAACCCATATGATGCCCTAAAAGACGCCATAATCAAAAGAATGGGTCGCTCCGAAGAAGCCATGCTACGGGACCTATTCAACAACATCAGACTCGACGACAGGACACCGTCACAACTACTGCGACACATGAAGTCACAGCTCGGAAGAAATACCATGTCCGAGAATATACTGCGACGATTGTGGCTGGACAAACTTCCCTCGAGTGCGACACAAATTCTGGCACCGATGATAGACACCACTCCCATCGACATGCTAGCAAACTCGGCTGATCGAATTCTCGAGTCCAACAGTGGCCCACAAACGGTCAACGCACTCGCCACTCCTAGCAGTCAACACAGCGAGCTGCAGCAGTTAAAAGCTGAGATGGTTGAACTGAAGGCTATGCTAAAGGCCTTCCAAACCCAAAGCAGACCAAGGGGTCGTTCACAGTCCCGAGGCAGGTACCGTGGGAGCCGTAGCAGAGAGAGGTCCCCTTACAACCAACTCCAGGGTGGTATGTGCTGGTACCACTACACATTTGGCAACAAGGCCAGAAAATGCAACAGCCCCTGTAACTACAAGCCACAGGGAAACGCCAATCCCAGCCAGTAATAGCGACAACTGCGGCTGGAGGGAGAAGAAGAGGTCGCTTGTTTTATGTAAAGGACCGCAACAGCGGTCATTCCTTCCTGGTGGATACCGGTGCTGAGATAAGTGTTATCCCACCACAACCCGGACAAAAACCAACTCCTTCGACATTCAAGCTACAGGCAGCAAACGGTTCACAAATCCAGACATACGGCACTAAGGAACTCACCCTACACTTAGGACTCCGCCGTAACTTTGTCTGGAAATTCGTGCAAGCCAACGTCAGGATGGCCATCATAGGAGCTGATTTCCTTTCACACTACGGTCTGTCTGTCCACATGTACAACCAAACACTCTCGGACGATATGACAGACATTAGGGTGAAGGGAACATTAACACAGTTTGGTCCAACAGGAATTTGCTCAGCAACCCACCACACCAAAGAATATGTCAACGTCTTGGATCAGTACCCTGACATTACCAAACCATTCAACATCGACGATAAAATTAAACACTCTACACAACATCACATAAAGACAACCGGACCTCCAGTCTATTCGAACCCTCGACGTCTGTTGCCTGAAAAGTATAAATACGCCAAGCAGGAATTTCAACAGATGATCGAGGATGGAATTATTGAACCCTCCGAAAGCCCATATGCTTCACCTCTCCACCTTGTTCCTAAACCAGACCAGAACACCCATCGTGTATGTGTCGATTATCGGCGACTCAATGCACAAACTGTCCCAGACCGCTATCCCGTACCGCACATACACGATTTCACATTAGGACTCCAGGGTGCAACGATCTTTTCCAAACTGGATCTGACTAAAGCCTTCTACCAGATCCCAGTAGCAGACGAAGATATCCCGAAAACGGCCGTGACCACACCTTTTGGACTCTTCCAGTTCAAACGCATGCCTTTTGGACTGAGAAACGCTGCCCAAACCTTCCAACGCCTCATTGATAACGTCCTAAGAGGACTACCCTGTGTATACGCCTACATAGATGACGTCCTCATAGCAAGCCCGGATGAAGCAACACATGAGCACCATTTACACCAAGTTCTGCAGAGACTATCACAAAATGGTCTGAAGATCAATGTAGACAAGTGTATATTCGGCGCCAAGCAACTTCAGTTTTTGGGACACCAGATTGATGAGGGCGGAATCACACCCCTTCCTGAAAAGGTAGAAGCGGTACAGCAATTTCAACCTCCAACCTCACTCCGTCAGCTGCGACGATTCATAGGAATCGTTAATTATTATCGTCGGTTTATCCCAGACTGTTCTAAGATCCCGTCTCCCTTAACAAATATCTTGCAGAACAAAGGGAGAAGACAGAAACAAGCCCTTACACTCACTGCAGAAGCACTTCATGCATTCAACGCAGCCAAATCCGCATTGACCAACTACACCAAACTCACCTACCTCACTGACAATGTTCAGGCTACATTAACTCTAACAACAGATGCAAGCTCATCAGCCGTAGGCGCGGTACTACATCAGGAGATTGATAACACCAAGATACCCATATCTTTCTTCTCCTCCAAGCTCAGCCAAACACAGTCCAGATACGGCGCATTTTCTAGGGAACTCCTAGCAATCTACCTCGCAATTAAACATTATAAACATGTGCTAGAAGGTAGACAATTCATTATTTACACAGACCACAAGCCATTAACATATGCATTATCCTCACGTCCGGACAAATACTCACCCAGAGAATCTCGTCACCTGGACTATATATCACAGTTTTCCACTGAAATTAAATATATTAAAGGTGACCAGAACATTGTGGCTGATGCACTTTCTCGGCCAGACACAAACTCCATCACCCAGGATTTTCTTAGCCACGATTTGCTGGCACAGGAACAAGCATCAGACACCACCTTTCAACAAACTCTGCAAAACACTTCCTTGAAACTCACTCCTGTACCAACGCCTTTTAGCGACAAAGAGGTTTATTGCGACACAACAACACCTACACCCAGACCTTACGTCCCACCTTCACTGCGACGACGCATATTTGATCATTTTCATTCACTCTCTCACCCCAGCAAAAGAGCCACCCTGAAAATGATCAGTGACAGATTTGTATGGCCTGGGATGAACAAAGATGTCAGACTTTGGGCTGGCAACTGCATAAACTGCCAGCGTTGCAAGGTCTACCGACACACCAAGTCCCCAATAGGAACATTCAGTAATCCTGATGCCAGGTTTTCTCATCTGCATATAGACATCGTTGGACCCCTGCCACTTTGCCAGAACTACTGCTATCTACTAACGATTATTGATCGATTTTCCCGTTGGCCCACTGCAATCCCATTAAAGGACATCTCAGCAGATACAGTGGCCAAAGCAATCTTGAAGTAGTGGATAGCCACATACGGTGTACCCGCAGTCATTACGACTGACAGAGGCACACAGTTCCAGTCGAAACTTTTCGCCGAGTTCAACCTACTCCTGGGCACCAAGCATATACGGACGACGGCATATCATCCCTGTTCCAACGGCCTGGTCGAGCGATTCCACAGGCACCTAAAAGCATCTCTTGCAATGAGGCCAAACACAACCAACTGGGTTGATAACTTGCCTCTGGTCCTATTGTCAATTAGGAATGTCGTAAAGCAGGACTTGGGTTGCGCACCGGCTGAAATAGTTTTTGGTACTACATTATCTTTGCCCGGACAATACTTTCATAACAAAGATAATGTACACCCTACAACTACATTTGTACAGGACATAAAGGCAAGGATGTCGAAACTACACTTCACCCCTACACGAGAAGTATCGAGACAAATCCACATACCCAAGACGCTATTTGACAGCGAATACGTATTCGTCCGCGACGATGCGGTGAAAAAGCCTTTATCACCACGCTACCAAGGTCCTTACAAAGTAGTTAGACGGGCAGAAAAATTTTTCACCATTACAAAAAACGGCAAGAATGACACTGTTTCCATTGACAGATTAAAACCTGCTCTAGTGGAAGAATCACAGTCAAGCCAACAGACACACAACTCTCACACAGATTCCGACACCACAGAGGAATCGAATGCTCCATGTGACTATGCCCCACCAGAACAAAAGACAAGATCTGGTCGGAAAGTAACATTCCCACACAACTTCAAAACTTACATATACTATTAGTAACATACAAACAGTTTCAAAACTTTCTCACAAATACACTCGAACACAAACAAAATAATCTCCGAACTTCTATTCGTTCAACAACAACAGTAATGAGAACATTTTCACCGCACACAAATTGAATCTTTTTCATCCAGCAAAAAAAAAAAAAAAAAAAAAAAAGGTTATTTTCGTTAAGCTATATACACTCCCTCAACCTTAAAGAGATAGACAGCTCTATGAACGAAGCCTAACTCTGGATTTTAACTGCATTCATCAACAACTGCACAGACTCACTTGTGCTCATTCATCAACAATTGCACAGACTCACTTGTGCTCATTCATCAACAATTGCACAGACTGACTTGTGCTCATTCATCAACAACTGCACAGACTCAATTGTGCTCATTCATCAACAACTGCACAGACTCACTTGTGCTCACTCATCAATACCGCACAGATTCACTTGTGCTCACTCATTAACAACCGCGCAGACCCAAGCACCAAACATTCCTGGACAACACTGACAATTCAACGTTCGTTCATCAGCTCCGCATCACGCAGACTAATCAACATGAACAACGCCACCAACAAGTGCAAATTCGCTTGCACTGAGCATTTTTTCGACCGCAGACTCACTTGCGCTCAAACTTGATGCAGACCCAATTGCATGCAAACAACACACAGATCCACATGCGTTACAAACACTCAATTCCGCAGACGCACTTGCGATCAATCATTCAATACAGATAGAAAAACAGAAATAAGTAGCGTGCACACTACTTTTTCTAATCTTCAACAGCAAAACAGACATACCCACAAAGAATGCTTCTCATCTACAACTGTACATATTGAATAATATTTTCAATATTTTTCAATCTGGGGGGGAGTCCTTGTAGCAGTTACCTCCTCCTTTCAAAACATAACTACACCGGTTTGCCGGTAGGTGTCGCTTTTTCACCGACAGGTGGCACTGTAAAGCGACACCAGAGTTATCTGCCCTTCTGACTATAAAAACCGTTGCAAACGAAAAATCCATTTCTCTTTCACCGACCAGCATCGGCAGAACAACGCTGGCACCAGCGCTCCATCTCTCTCTCTCTCTCTTCTCTGGTCGACAGAACGACGCTAATACACTAGCGCTTCGTCTAACGCTTTTTTCTTCAAATGGCATCGGCATAAGAACTACCAACACACGTGGTCAAACAACGGTAAGAGTTAACAACTCATTTTCTTTGTGTACGCCGGATTCATTTCTTCTTATACCTTTTCAAGAACTGTTTTTCCATCGACACACATGCATACATCACACACTTCATCATTCCACGTACACACACGTTCAATAAACCTTATTTGAACTACTTCATTTTTGTTTGTTAATTATTACTCTGTCTTTGCATGCAACATTGCTTGATTCAACTTTGCACGTTTATAATCGGGGGGAACACGACCCTCGATCCGAACACTAGTTTGAGCGTTTTGTTGTTGAAGTGAATTTGCTATTGCTTTGTGTTTTTTTTCTGCTTACGTCGGTATGATAACATATTAGGATGTCAATCCGATAAATATATATATATTTTTTTTTTTTTAAATGCAAACTGTAGTTTGAACGTATTTTTGCTATTTCTGTTATGAACCTATTTTAGACTTTATCTTTTCCATGAGTGCACACTGCACAGAGAGGCTAAATTTGTATTTTTCCTTGCTTTTTGTTTTTTTCTTTGCAATTTATTTAACGCAAATTGTGATAATTTCTTCTTTGCACAGAAAATGGTAATGGTTTTTATTTTCGCTTCTTTTTTTTTTTTTACGTTAATGAAAGGAAGTATTGGGCGGGTAGTGTGAAAACTGCAAGGCGTGGCTCATAGATGCTAGACATTTAAGGTGAGAGCGTTAATAAGCTCCGTTCATTTGCAGTTTCTGTTTCATGGGCAAACGAGTGTGTTCGGGGTTCACTTGGGCATCCTTCCTGGCGGTGCTCGAAAGTGAAGTGCAAATGGAAGGGGCAGAGCGAAATCAGTCAGAAATTCCCTTCTTTCTTTTTTGGTGGGGGCGGAGAACCTTACAAAAACGAAATCATTCAGAAATCCAAATAAAGTTGTTGTTATTTTGGGTGGGCGAGAAGCTTGCAAAGGGAAGATGAAATTGGGAGAAGGCATATTTACGAAATATTAGAAGAAGGCACAGAAGTAGAAGGATGCGATGTAGCCGAAAGTGAAGATTGTTTCTTTTTATTTCTGAAATCTAGTACAATTCACAAATTTGTGTAATAATATTTTCGAAAGAGTCATAGTTTTCGACTTGTTGTCTTTACATAAATTTTACGGAAGGCAAAATAGTTGCATGTAAAATTGCAAGGTTTATTTTTAAATAAGTAAATATAAGTAAAATAAGTAATATAAGCAAAAGTAATAAGGGTACACATTCCGATTACGTATCAAAATAATTCCAGATGAAAAGGTAAGGATTCTTTCGGGCATCTTTTACGAGACTCAGCAGAGTAAAAACGCTAAAAAAACAAATTTACAACAAATAAAAGTAACTGTAAGCTGTAAAAGTTAGTTTCAAACTTGCATGTGCTATTTGTTTGTATTTTAACCCCGTTTGAAGTGCTATTTATTAGAAATTTATGTTCGACAGACGGTTTTCGAAGAATTCAAAATGGCCGCTCTACGTAATAATATAGAGGGACTGGCCGCTATTTTTCTTTGAGAAACTAGATGTTTTAAAAAACAAGAAATTTTTTTTTAACATCTAATAAAAAGCCATTTATACTACGTAAAAATACAAACAAATTGCATAGGTAAGTAGAAAAATGTCTATTCTAGACATAAGTCAACTTTACTTGTTGCAAATTGATGTGTTTAAACTCTTTCTCGTTCTTTTTTTGGACCCCGTTCGCGCCTCTGCTGAGCGTCGTAACATATACCCATTCTTTCGAATTAATTGAAAAATAGTCGTTTGTCGAAATGCCTTTTTATTTGTTTATCTCGGTAAAAGTCGGAACTGGGTTCGGTTTTCTCAGTTGGCGTTCGTAGTCGGAACTGCTTACGTCACAACTGCAACTATATGGGTACCTATTCGGAATAAGCACCCTGAAATGAACCGAAGGTCCTTATGATTAAAAAACAACAAGAATTTTTGAATAAAACATATTTTTACCCGACTGCAACAACAACAACAAAAAAAAAAACAGTACAAAGTTCAGATTAAAAACTTTTAAACCAAAAAATAAACATTGTGTATGTTGTGATAGATAAGAATCATCAGGTGAAATCAACAACTTTGCTCGTCATTGGAGACTGGCTGGCAGCCAGTGTCGCCTAATGTATTTCATCGACTGATTTTATGCAAGGTGATCACGTGATCGCCTCTTCTAAAAATAGATCCGACGTAGCAAAAGAAAGAAAGAGAGAGACGCAGGAGCTTTTCTCCGGTTTTTAACGCAAATCACTAGAGTGAAAGAAGCCTCCATTGGCAGAAGAAGAAGAAGTGCGATTCTCAAGCAAGAGAAATAGCACCCACCATTAACACATAATAAGAAACTATACCACAGCCATGGCCTCTATGTACATTATTTTCACTATATTGATGTTAGCATCAACCAAATCCCTGGGAGGTAACGTATAACCAATTTTAGTAAGCTCGAATCGAAACAAATGTTGGTTGAATGCATTTCTTTCTTCAAGATTTCGCATGAGCTAATAATCATATTAATCGTGTTGTCGTCATTATTGATTGTTTTGTTGAAAATATCTGATAAATTCATTTCTAGACAAGATTCTGTAAAAATCGAAACAAAATTTTAATCAAATGAAACCAATTGTAAAAATGTTTTTTTTTTTTTTTTTTTTTAATGGCGTCTTTACTTTGTGGATATTTTCATTCTATCAAATGATTATTTGGTTTAGCTTTTCTTTGTCAAATTATTTCGTAAGTTTCAATTAGAATTCTTGATCCAACATTTTGAGAAAAATAAATGTTAAAATGGCATCTTATGACTCCTAAAATGATCCTCATTTTAGCCATGTTATTTGAGTGTGATATAGACATGTCTTAAGTTATGAATCTTAATTACTTTTAGATTAATTTGACATAAAAGGGGAATTTTTGTTTTTGAATTGTTAAAACAATTCACAGAAAACGTTCGGTAGAGAATTTCAGTCTCATGCGTTTTATGTAAATTGCTGTTTACGAGTTCTCAAGTGGTAACTATTCTGTACCATCTATTTCACTTGGTTTTCGCAGATATTTTCTGATAAAATTGTAATTTAATTCTAACGTCTTAAAAGTATAATTTTAACTCGGTGCTTCAAACACCGGAGCCCAGAAAAAAAATGAAGAATTTAAAATATAAATTTATCGAAGTACACTCTTCTACTAATTTAAAATCAATGTTATCGAAAGTGTGATTTATTTATCTGCCCCTATTCTACAATTGAGCCAAAACTCTTTTCTCGCATAAAAACGTGAGTCGATGTTTGTGTGTGTTAATCGAGTGTAAAGTGATCCACCTTCGCACGATTAAACGTCGTCAGACATTGTACGTTTTGAGTGTTTGTTTTCACCTGCATTTTATTTCTTATTCCTTGTTATTTGATATGGCTTTAGGCACTTAAAAAGTTCAGATCTTTTTTGTATTTTGTGTGGCAGGACATTTTGTGTTAACGCACTGATCACGAAATGAGGGTTCGCCTAGGAAGGCATTTATTTTTCACCGATATTTATCTTGAACGATATTCATTCTTACTTTAATTATTCCTACGCATCCTGTATCTCTGTACTTACACCATTGTTTTCTTCGTTTCTTTTTTTTTTATCCAGTTGTGAGCAAGCTGAATAAATAAAATACTCGATGGTATCCTCCATTTTAATTGTATATACAAGGTTAAATGAAGGGGACTTTATTACAACAATCCGTTTCATTTTTCTTCGCTTATATAATTTTACAAATGACCAACTTAAATTGTGCCGTATTCTTATTAATGGCGAGAATTCAGAGATAATTTTGAACATTATATAACTTTCTTTTGCTTGTTACACATCCGATTTGTAACTTATATTTCCACTTTTTTCTTTAAATTTATCAATGATCATATTTAATTTCTTTTTTTTTTCTTCTTTACGTAGCCCCCCCCCCCTTTTTTATTCCTCGAAATGCTATCTATTAAAGCACCAACTTTTCAGTTTAATGTTTATAAACCTGGTTATGTACGGGTTCCTGTTTTCGTTCCAATTTAACGTAAATAGAACTGTCTTTGGCCAGTTTCCATTTTGTGGTCTGTAAATGGTAGGAGGGTCATTAAAAAAAAAAAAAAAAAAAAAAAGTAAAAACGACGTTCACAAACCACGAATTAAAATTAATGTGGGAAACTGCATGTATTTGAAAACATTTATCTGAATATGTATGTAATTATCAAAAATAAAAAAAGTCGGTTATAATGCAGTAAATGATATCAATAGATTTTTTTTTAGGTTATCCTACTAACGGTGCTCCCACACAGAATGCGATAAATTACGTGTATAAGCATTAGGAATTGTATTACGTTGTTGGTTTTGTTAAATAATATTAACCGAGAAATCATTTCGAGTTAAAATCCAAGTAGTTTTAGACACGAAAACGTGCGAAAGGCGCTGTTGAAATCTATGAACTATAAAAAAAAATGCGTAAATAAGCCCAAAATCTTCCAACATGACGGCCCACTGTCACGTTTTAGATCGACCGGAATGTGTTGAACGAAAAACGAACCCTTCACAGAAAGCAATAAGCAATAAAGTTTACAAATGTTAATAAAAAAAATTTAACACTTAATTATTTTTATACCTAATTTAAATTTTTTAAATAAAATATATATTTATAATTATAATTACAAACGGCTTTGCTTCGTTTCGTTTCTCCAGGTCAACAATTCTGCTTTTCTATCGCATCGTCCGGGCATTTTTCCCTCAAGTCGATAAGTGTCTTAACATGTCTTTTCTATTTTAATAATTAATAGTACATTGATTTTAGTCACAAAAACTTACTATCATATGAAAAAGAAAAATCTCTATATGAACTTATTTTACTATTTTTTTTTTTTTACTTTTCTGTGTGGGGTAACCTATTTTTTTATTATCTACACAGAACGTTCGTATATTTTAAACATTAAACTCCACACCTGTAGTGCTTTGTTTTTTTCCCACTTGTTAAAAAGTGCTTTTTTTTTTCTATCATCCAAATATTACAAAGTGTAATAAAATCGGAAACCGACATTTTGAATTAAAACTTAAAAAACAGTTAAAATATTAAAGTTTCTCTTTTGTTTTAAATTAGAACAAAAATTAAGGAACGAACAAGTATTAAAATGAATATTTTTCAGGCGTTTCATTGTATCCTTATCATTTAGAAATGATATTAACTTTATTTTATTTTTCATTGACACCAATAATCACATGATGAAAATGTGCCAGACGTTTCTTGTCTCATAACATTGTCTTGTGACATTTTACTGCCTCCTTGAGTCCAACTTTCTTTGCCGTTAAAAATAATGCGTGCGATTGTCAACACCCGACATAATCGTTTCTGGGTTCGAACCCTCGCTATCTTCATCTGTATTATACGATGCATTCACACCTCCAATTTTTCTTAGATGTATTTGCAATATATATATATATATAATACTTTAATCAAGTTGTAAGGAAGAAGAATACAGTAGTATCGGAGGGGTCAAGTCAAAACGTCACCAAGTCTCCTAAGTTAGGGTTAGGGTACGCAGCGGCCATCACTGCTATTTAAAAATATATTTTGTATATTTTATTATTAATAAAAGCTTCATATTTTTGAAAACCTTTTCATTATTACAAAAGTAGAACACTGGTACAAGTAACAAATTATTTGACGATAAATATCACTTAAAGAATTTGGTGACGTTTTGACTTGGTTTCGTATCGGAGGAGAAATCCATCTAGACTGAGGCGATTTTTCTTTTTCTTGTCTCGGTGCCCCCCCCCCTCCCTAAAAACCGACCTCGTATCGAACTCTGCCCTTGTGAATAGAAACTCATTTGTTTAATATTGGCAAAATGCTGCAGTTTGGAACAGAATGAAATTGCACTCATTCTTTCTCTTTTTATAGCTTGAACTTTAAGAATCTTATTAAATTGTCAATGAACACTTTCGAGAATGTTTTATTCTAACCATATAGTTGGTAGTCATTAGAAACACAACACTAAGCATCAAATAAAATGACCAAAGTTCAAATTGATTGCGGAGAATAAATTTCAAATAGCAAATTTTACATTTGTTTAACAAACCAAATGTCAAATTTTCCACAACCTTTGATCAAACCTAACTTGATAGTTGCTAAAAATAGGCCGAAATATGTTAGGATAAATCAGGAATATTTTTATTTTATGAAATGTTTATATATTTTCTGTTGATTGCAACTTTGTTCAGTTCATTGAATTTTTTTTTTAATTCAGGGAGTTTCTAAAAACGACCCTGTTTTACTTCAGTGTAGCAAAAACAAAAATCTAAAAATAAGTTATCTCCCTTACTGTGTGTTAAAAGAAAGACAATGCCCTAACAACTCACCGAAAGTAAAATGATTATTTATATTTAAAAAAAATAACGTATAATGTTAAACATAATTGGATAAAATTAAAAATGTATGAACTTTTGTATTTGTGCCCAGATTTATTTTAACAGTAAACCTTTTTTAAAGTAAAAGTAATGGTGTTTTTAACAATAACCTCGCCATGAAAGTAAAAGTAATGGTGTTTTTAACAATAACCTCGCCATGAAAGTAAAAGTAATGGTGTTTTTAACAATAACCTCGCCATGAAAGTAAAAGTAATGGTGTTTTTAACAATAACCTCGCCATGAAAGTAAAAGTAATGGTGTTTTTAACAATAACCTCGCCATGAAAGTAAAAGTAATGGTGTTTTTAACCATAACCTCGCCATGAAAGTAAAAGTAATGGTGTTTTTAACAATAACCTCGCCATGAAAGTAAAAGTAATGGCGTTTTTAACAATAACCTCGCCATGAAAGTAAAAGTAATGGTGTTTTTAACAATAACCTCGCCATGAAAGTAAAAGTAATGGTGTTTTTAACAATAACCTCGCCATGAAAGTAAAAGTAATGGTGTTTTTAATAATAACCTCGCCATGAAAGTAAAAGTAATGGTGTTTTTAACAATAACCTCGCCATGAAAGTAAAAGTAATGGTGTTTTTAACAATAACCTCGCCATGAAAGTAAAAGTAATGGTGTTTTTAACAATAACCTCGCCATGAAAGTAAAAGTAATGGTGTTTTTTAACAATAACCTCGCCATGAAAGACGAATAGTCAAAATGTTAAATTTTTGGTAAATTTGATAATTACCAAAATTTTCCGTTTTCTTTTTTTTTTTTTAACCTAACAAAAAAAAGATAAAGTTAAAAATTCGTAAAATAAAATAATTCAATGTTATTTTGGTTTTATTAACGAGAAGAGCTTAAATAAAATCTCGGATGAAAATAATTTTAATAAATTTTAAAATATTGCATTTTATAAAGACTTAATTTATTTTAATTTTATTTTTTGCTTAAAAATGAAAACGCGTCATAATGTTTTTACGTAAAAGCGAAAACGGGCAAATTATCAAAATTATGCAAAATATCAAATAGGCATTTTTTAAAAATAAATTTATCTTTTTAGAAAAAGCTATAGAAACAAAAAAAATTACACCCCTCATCCTTTTATATTTTTATTTGTCAAAATTCCTAATAAAAACATAAACGAAAGTTTTTATTTCAATTTACTCAAAGATAGAAAATAAAAAGTTAATTTGTGCACAAAAAAATAAAATTAAAAAAAAAATAAAAATGTCTATAAATATTTGTCTGATTTTAAAAAAGTTAAGTAAATGTGTACATTAGGGACCTCCAAAGTGCACCATAAAATGACGTCATCAATAATGTTAAAAATGTATGGATGAGCAAAAGGGAAACAAATTAATTAAATTTAATATTACACTTATAATAATAAAAGAATATAACTGAAGTGAGCACTTTTAAGGGAAAACAGTTTGAATTTCATCAAAATAAATACAAAAAATAATTTAAAAGGACTAATGGAAGTAACGATTTTTGCTATTATCTTTTGTTAGTGTTTGGATTGAATTTTATATATAATTAGCAGGGGTATACCCCCCCCCCCGTTTTTTCCCTCCTTCTCTGCAGTAATTATCTCTCTCTCCCCCGGGGGAAAAAACTGTGTCTTCCCCGGTCGCCCCTCATCTCCTAACCTGACGGTCGACCCCCCTCACCCTCGCCCCACTATCTTACGAGATCAACGTTAAAAAAAAAAAATCCTGTGAGTCGACTGGGATCGAACCTTTAACCACAGGACCACAAAAGACAGTATAAAATACTACAAAAAATAGGTCAGTTAAACGAAATCTGAAACTGACATGCGTTTAATGCGCGCACGCATGCGTAGATCGTATCTCCGCCAAAAGGCGACCAAATTTAGTGCCCCCCCCCCCCCTCCCCATACATACGTTTTTGGAGCCGATTCAGAAAATGTCAACTTTATGGGTCTGTCGAGTATTTACACACACACGTTTCGCCTTTATATAATAGAAGATAAAAATCAAATTAAAAATCAAAATTTAAAAAAGTATTGTGGTTTGTTAATGATTCAACAATATTATTTGTTAATTAAAACTAAATGAGACCATTTTATAGTGAAAATAAGTTTTAAGTCACATTGCATGTTCGCCGAATAAAATTAAAATTCGAAAGAAAATTTTGAATGGATAAGCCTTTAAATTTGAAAAACAGAAAAACAATAAAAAGTATATAATACTTTTTATGCTGAAAAGAATGTAAGAAAAATAATTCAAGAGTGGTAAAGAGAAAAATGACATGCTCTACCACTAACTCTAAGTTCGGGTGGCAATAGACACCCCTCTCCCAACACACCCACACACAATTGATTTCCAAGAAATTAAGAAAATGGCCAAGATTTAACTAAAAACAGAAATTGGTTACATGTTATCTGGCCGGAAAGTGGGTGATCATTTTATGTTAAATTTATATGCTAAACTGATCGCCCACTGTAACGTTTTTTTTTTTTTGTTATTTGTACCACCCAGTTTTTCAGGCTGTTTACATGTAATCTCTGAAAAATAGAATCTCTTTTCTTTTTGGGTGAACTAGCATATGGTCTAATGATACAATAATACTGAATATTTTAACGTTTTAGAATGTTTTCCAAATAAGCAGTTTGTATTTTTATTTTTTATAAAAGAGAAAAAAATCTGGCAGAAAATAATAAAAAATTACAATTAATAAGATTTTTAAATAGAAAAATCATAATAAATATTTATTAGTTTCAGTTAAAATTTGATTGTGTTTGAAAGATAAAAGCCTAAAGCTGATCTCTAAATAAAATGTTATTTTACGCATGAAAATAAATTAAAAAATAAACTGTTCTCACGTCGGCTATAAAACACAAATTCAGTGAAATTTGAAATTTTAATTCATTTTAAAAAATCTCTTGAAAGATTAATATTAGTTTTCTGGAACTATTTCAAAGATAATTAGTAAATGAGTCTTAAGACACTGAATTAAAAAATGTATTTACTTTTTACTAAAAATTGCATAATTATTAAAAAAAAAATTCGGAGTAATGATAAAATATGTCAGCCGTCAAACTTAAACAAGCTTGTTAGTGACGTTTAGACATTGTATAGGAGACCATAACCGCAATAATATTTCATTATTAATTTTATAAAGTATTTTGAAAAATGATAATACCATAATTTCTTTATTTTTAAGATAATGAAAAAAATTGACAATTTCCCATTTTATTTTTAACCTTAGTTTTTTCCTTAATTTATTTATAGTTTAATTAGATTAAACAAAGTTATTTTATTAAAAAGGTACTTGTACGGTTTTAATTGTCTTACTTATTAATGCCATTTAATATTTCATTGAGCTCAATGAGATTTTATTTCCCAATCTTATTCTAAAATAATATTAACTTTTTTTTTTTTTATATCTACCTGTTTTAGTTAACCTTTTCATTTCGTTTTAAACAAGTTTTTTTTTTTTTTTTTTTTTTTTGTATATAAAAAATGTTAAAAGTTTATTTTGTATCAAAAACATTGTTTTGGTTTTTTTTTGTATGTAATAAAACTTTTACGTCGTAAAAATATTTTTGGTGCAATGAAAACCATATGGCCGCCAGCGATTAATACCTTGAATTAAAATTCGATTCTCAAAACTTTAAAAAGGAAATTAGAATTTTATTTCCGGACAAGAAATACAATTAAGACCAATCAATTTTATTCAAAATTTGAGAAAAATAGACAAAATAAAAAGTTTAAATTGTTTAAATTTTAAATTGTTTAAATTTCTTCGTCGGTTTAAAAAAAAAAAAAAAATTTTTAAATTTATTTTTAATGACTATGGGTGGCAATGCAAACTCCAGTTGCTTATTATAGCACTGTCCATCCATAGATTTTAAAGTTAATTGTTAGTAAAAATTAGGCCACTTAATTTTTTTTCGGAATGGCCCAGGAGAAAGGTGTGGAGGTTGAATGAAGAACGTGTGAAACGCAAGTTTAGAGACTAAGTGATGGCGCGTTCAGTTACCAGATCCACTTGTGGGTGGACAAAAGGGCCCCTAAGACATAAGGTGATGGAATTAGGAAGTTGAGAAATCTCAAAACATAAGCGAAAATGATAAAGTGAGCGAAGAAAAGAATTGGTGAATAAGTATGTGTATTGGGTGGCAAAGAGAAGAGCAAAAGAGAAATCTACAAAATGAAGGCCAAATATGTTACAAATGAATGTAGCCTTCAGGATAGCTAAACAGATGGCAAACGCAAATACGGATATTGTTTGAGAGAAGTGCATTCAAAATGATAATGGGGTCCTAGCAACAAATGAAGCTTGGAAATACTATTATGAGATTGTGGCATACTGAGTTTTCATAGGACAGAAAATCTAGAAGTTGTAGAAGCAGTATCTGTTCCAGCTATAAGAATCGAGAAAGAAATGGTACGGGAAACTGTGACTAAGGTGAAGGGTAAGTCTGCAGAAATGTTGAAGGCTGTGAGTGAAACCGGCATTGAGATGATCACACGATTGACAGATCATATTATAAAAGAAAAGGTTCTTCAGCAAGGGAACTTAGTATAATTGTGAATTGTTACAAGGGGAAAGGAGGATCTGGATAGAGGTAATTAGAGGATGGATCGTGTCCTGAAAAGGATTGAGAGTAATTAAACAAAAAATACGAAATCAGATAAACAGATAAAATGCAGTTTGCTTTTATGGCTAAGCAAAGTACCACTGGTGCTATTTTTATCCTAAGATAAATGCAAGAGAAATATCTTGGTTAGAAGAAGAATCAGTATTTTGCTTTTGTGGATTTAGAGAAAGTTTGACAGTGTCAGGAGATGTTATCTGGTGGGCTTTCCATAAACTATGGGCAAACGAGTGGTTGGTGAAGGTTGTTAAAGTAATGTACAGAAACGCTCAGTCATGTTAGAATTAACAGCACATTTAGTGAAAGCTTTAATGTTAAAGTAAGATTACATCAAGGTTCTGTACGAAGTTTGTTGCTTTTCATTTGTGTTTTAGAAGCGTTGCCTATGGAGTTTTGTACGGGTTGTCTAGAAAAGATGCTTTATGTTGATTTAGTACTTGCCTGTGAAACAATGGATGACCTACTTAAGTTTAAAACTTGTAGGAATGCTATGGAAAGTAAAGATCTGGGAGTAAATGTTACCAAGACCAAAGTGATGTTCAGTGATTGTACTGTTGTTGGAAAGCTCCCAACAAGAGGAAAGTTCCCCTGCTCAATTTGTGGTACTTGTAAGCATGAGTGTGCAGTGGAATTACAGGTAGATGATAACCAGTTTGCATGCAAAAAGTGTAAGACAATGGAGACGGATGAGAACTCAGATGTGAAGAAAATATACTTGGATGGTGAAACTATTGAGGTTGTCCAGAAGTTTTCTTAGTATGATGATACTATAGAAGCAGCAGATTCTAGTGTGATTGCAAAAGTTAGGAGTGGATGGAGTAAGTTCAGGCAACTTATGCCATTACTAACCAGCAGAGCATTACCACTGTCAGTCTATCAGGCATGTGTGTGCAGTGTGATGATATAGAGGTGAAACCTGGCTAGTGAGAGTTGAGGACATGCGTTGTAGGGAGAGAAATGATCTGAAAATGAAATGATGGATTTATAACGTGAGCCTTAAAAACAGGTTTAGATGACCTCGGGAAGATTGAATGTAGAGAGTATAGGAGATGTGTGCAGAACAAGAGACTTCATTGGTATGGCCATGTTTAAAGAATGGGTTAGATGTTTAGTGCTACAGTTTAGGTAGCAGGGTCAGTTGGCTGAGGAAGGCCAAGGAAAACATGGGAGGAAATGATAATAGACTTGAGAGAAAGGATAAAAACTTGGCCAAAGATATGTTAGTTTGGAAGTCAATTTCTGAAAGCCGTCTAACACATTCTGGCATGTAAAACTGATGTTAAACCAAATATGATGATGAAAATATATGCTAAAGACAAAATATCCTTTGGGTTTAAAAAGAAAAAAAATCCAGTTTAATTATTTATATTCGCAGTCATTTGTAATTTACTCACCAAGTTACCTATCTCTTACTAAGTTTCTGTCTATTACTCGTACCTACTCTCATTCGGTTTGACTCATTTTATACAGTGCCTATCGCTTTCACTTCTGTCACTCTCTTAACACTCAAAGTTAATAAAACTAACTATAAAACCTAGACATCTGGAGAGTTTGAAAAATTGAACTGGCTTTTTCTTGATTCAAATAATCTAACCAAGCTCATTGGATGGACTCAACGGGTAAACATATTTTTTTTTAGTTTATTAATTGATAAATACTAACAATTTCATTAAGATTGGATAATTGATTTGGGGATTCTGTCGATCAGTATCATTTAAAAAGTTTTTTGTTGAAGTAATTACTTTCACCACTTTGCTACTGTATTTTTTTGTTTTTTTGGGGTTTTTTGTTTTTTTAATTTTCTTTTTTAGCACAAAACACTGTACAGGGTGTTTGAGATAAATTTGACACCACTGTTTTTATTTTGTGACTTAAGAATCTTGTAAAAGTTTGTACTTTTGCATTAATGCAAACTTTTAGGGTTTGGAGAAAGTATTGGTTTAAATATGTATATTCAGAATCGTATAAGTTATAATATGAGGTGTGTTTGGGGGAGGGGTCATTAGAAAGTTAATACCACTCTATGCATGTATGTTAACATTAAGGGAGATAATTCAGAAGCAACTAATTTGACGTACTAGTAACCTCGTGTGTCTGTCAGTTGTCATTCGTTTTTTTTATAAAATAGTTACGGGATAACAATATTGCTGAAAAAAAAAATCTTGTTTCACTTTCTCATCCTAAGATTAAGGACATAATTGGAAAATGATTCAATATATTCTCAAACTCTTTCTTTATATAAACTGAATTTTATTTTTATTCTTTTTTAGAATTGCTACCCTCTTCAAAATCTCATTATTACATTTTGGAACAATATCAACTCCAGTTAGAATGTGTTGTGAAAAACGAGACCAAACCGCTCGTTTGGCGAAAGGATTCAGTTGAAATTTCTAAGGCTGATGGTTTTGAAATGGATACCACTGTGTCTGATGGTAAAAAGACGTACACTTTGAAAAAGGCTAACACCACATATAAAGATGCTGGTGAATACAAATGTGTTGTTGACAATCCACAGGTTTCGGCTACCTTTACAGTTACCGTTTTCAAAGGTAAGTCCCAATATTGCCATCTGAAAGCAGAAACTATTTTTTCATTTGAATATATTTTCTTTTGCAATGCACTTTATTTTCTATAGATATGGATATTATTTAAAGAACATATTTATTCTGTATTGAATTTTGGTAGTTTGTATGAAAATTCTTATGTATTTAAAATATTTCATAACAACATTGATGCAAGCAATAATAAAGTACCAAAGAAAAAACAGTTTATAATTAAAAAAAAAAAAAAAAAAAAAAAATTTTTTTTAAGTTTTTACAGAACATTATGAATATCTTTTCAGTGAAATATCTGAACGGAATATTTTCTGCTATTTTTCCATGCATACTCATTGAATAGTTTTAATTTCTAAAATCTTAATGATTACTTTGTCTCTCTCTTTTGCTACTTTGTTTTTACTGACACCTGTAAATCTACAATACATACAACTGAAGCTACTCATGAACTAGTCCATATTTTTGTCAACAGTTTAAAACATTACATAATGAAATTAAAACAAATCTTTTTGTGTAAAGTATTAATATTTTTTTACTATGTAATTCCATATTGAGAAGGTAGGAGGGGGGTGGGATATAGGACACAAATTGAAAGTAAAACTCTTAGGTAAAATTGTTTTTGAAAATCTATTTGAAATGGGTCTAGCTAGTCTATTAAAACTCATTTTTTGTTCAGCTTACATTTTGATTAGTTCCAAGTCAATTCTGAGTGACTATACTTGGGTGTAGCATATTTATATATGCATGTTGTGACGTCGTCTTCAAACTTAAATTCCTCTTTAATATATGAAGGTAAAAATTAAAATTTAATCTGGCAGAAAACAAACTTTGCAGATTTTTGTTTTCTTTTGACCAACTGGGAGGGTGAAATTTTGGAAAAATATCAATATCTTTGGCAAAAATGATCCCCTTACAATGGTTGAGGGCTCGTTGGAAGCATATTACTGAGCTTATTACAGAAATAAAAAAAAATAAAAAAATTATTTTTGAGGGGTCTGGGGCCAAATAACCGTATTTGGGCATAATGGGCCAAAATCACGTTTTTGGATATATCATGGCTTTAAATAATCCCCTGATATTGGTTGAGGGCTCGTTGGAAGCATATTACTGAGCTGATTACAAATTTGAAAGAAAAATTTTCACAATATTGATTTTTGAGGGCTCTGGGACCGAAAAACCATATTTGGGCATAATGGGCCCAAATCACGTTTTTAGATATATTATGGCTTAAAATAATCCTCGGAGAGTGATTGAGGGCTTGTTAGAAGCGTATTACTAAGGTTATTACTATCTTGAACAGAAAATTCCTAAATGATAATTTTGGGGGGTAATGGGGTCAAAATAACGATAACCTGTTAGGGCATTAAAGGCAGAAAAGACGGGATCAGATATAATTTTCCCCTGAGAATGGATTGGAGTCCGTTGGATGCGTATGATGAAGCAGATATAGTCACTGACATGATGATTTTCATAAATTTATCAAGCAGTAGGGATAAACTTTCAGCAACAGAGCTTCTCAAACAGAGCATCATCATTACTCAGGCCCAAAGAGTGGGTGGGCAATCTTGCAGTAACGTGTTGAATGCCCGTATTCAATGCAATGTTTACAAAACGGGTGTGCTTGTAGACGAATATGATTTATCTTCGGATCCAAACCTAACCACAACCGGTTAATCACATCGTCCAAATTATCTGCTTGCGAGGTTTTGCGAGCCAACTTGAGACGGATGGATCGAAGAATTTTGTTGTTAGCCTCCAACCCAGATTCATCAAAACATTTAAGGCCACGACAATCATTCATCTCGATGAGCTCCCATGAGTGAGCCAGCAGTTTGTGTAGAGTGGGAGGAACACTGATCCACATCAGATCCATAGGCTGAGGGATTTCTTCTTTGATCTGGTGGGTGTGGGGAAGCTTTCCAGATACAATAAGTAAAGGGTGGTAGAAACCTTCTTGTATTCCTGGACGTCAATGTTCTGAAAGGACGAAAACAGACGAAAGATGACGGAGAGATACTTCCCGATCTGTGTCAGTGTGTGTAAATCGAGCTGGTAGCATCTGGATGACAACGTCTCTACCACCATGACGTAGAATAGTTTGTTCAGTGTTGCCAGTTGTCGACGTTCCACCTTTACCAGTTGTATCAGGGAAATCCCAGTGCTCACCTAAGACTTCATTCAGTTTAGTCTGAATTTCCTTTTTGGCAGCCACAAGGAATTGATGGTAACGGGAGGTATCTGACTCTGTCCACTCGAAGACCTCGGCCTTCAGATGCACCGCTATCTTCATCTAGTGGTCAAACGTTCGGAGCAGCGCATGCAGGACTTGAACGGAGATGACTTCATGTATTGGTTTGTTTGTCAAACCTTTACGTGTGTCATAGTCGTTACGCTGTTTGACAATCTCATCGCCATCATCAATCACATTCTCGAAAATGGAGTGCAAGTCAGCAACCGTTCGCGTGATCTCGAATCCGGTTCACACACAACATCTGGATCATGGCAGTCAGCTCTGGAATGGTCACACAAGTCACAATATGCCTCACCAAGACCAAAATACAAATTATCAGCTTTCAAGTCCATCATGTGTGAGGCAACAATGTGTTGATTTTCGGATAAATCTGGTAGCATTTTTGGATTTCTCAGCCTCAAGAGCTTTCCCATGAGAAATTTCAGCATCAGAGCATTATCTGATCTCAAAATATTTAAGAAATGGTCAAAATCTAAGTAGTCAATCGCAACGGGTATGCATCAGATTTCTGAGAATTGGCTTCTGTGGAAAATTCTCTTTATTTTGGATTGCCACAAGTCAGAATTCTCAATATATGGATTTTTAGAGACATATTTATCTATATTTTCAGAAAATGTAGCAATACACATCGACCAGAAAACTGTTTGGATAATCAGATTTGAGGGTAGTTCTATTAAAATAGTCATATCTTAAAAACTAAAGCACTTTAAGTGCTCAAAATACCATCATTTTGTTAGGAAATGAATATCCTTTCAGGTGCATTCATGAATAATAATATACATTATATATTTTTAAGAGTTTTGAGCAAATAAAGGCAAAAAAATGTTAACGCTATTTTCAGCAATTTACGTCACTTTTTTTTTTTTTACCCCCGCATCGTTTAAAAGTCTTGTACCATTGCTGTATGTGGAATTTCGTCCTGAAATTTGGAAATTAGTCAGGAGAAACATCACTTTCAATGTTTGTTAGTGTACGAAGTAATTCGGCTCATTCATATTTTTGAAATTTTAAAAATAAGACTTCAACTCGACATCGGTTGAACATTTTTGAAAAATACATTTCCGTCGCCCAATTAGTAAGTAAATCAATCATTTTACTTTTTTATGCATTAAAATTATAATTGTATATATGTGTTCTCTTTTGGTAGTCATATTTCATGACCCTATCCGGAAAAAAAAAAGCGTTTTCTATTTATAGTTTGAAAAACATTGTAGTAGCAGCAGTAATAGCAGCTATAAACACGAGGCGATTTTTGTTTATTTTCATTCTAGAACGAATTTTAAAACTTTTAAAATATGAATATAGAAAATGTTGTTACATTTTTCGTACCCAACTAGTAAATAAATTAATCTTTTATCTTTTTTTATGCATTAAAATTATAATTGTATGTTGTTTTGTCTTTCCGTAGTAGTAATTTTAAATTACCTTATCCGAAAAAATAGTCCTTTTTTTGAGCGAAAGTCAACAATGGCTGCTAGTATTGCTGATGATATAACAATCAATCAGCAGCAGCAGCTAACTAGTCTTGTAAAGCTTTGTAAAAATAAGACAAAAATACTTGTGCTTAAAAAAGTTCATCCTATTTGGTTCTTTTATAAAAAATACTTTAAAAAAATACTGGTTTTCTTTTTTAGGTGATTACTTGTGAACACCCTTAAAGTCTTGGCGAAAAAAAGAAAAAACAAAACAAAAAATAATTTAGAATTTAGAGTGGGGGATCAGGTTCACATATAAATTTAATGTAAAATGATCTCCGATTTCCCGGCCATTCTTGCCTTTTAGTGAAATTTATAAAATAAATAATTACTCTACCATTAACTCTAGGTACGACTAACAAGCCCACCTCCTAAAAATGCCTTCTTGAACGTATCGTACCATTAACCTTAAATAGGAGTGGCAAGCCACCCCCTAAAAAACTCCCTTAACCCTAACACTAAGTCCGAATGGCAACCTCCATCCAAAACAAAACCCCTCCCTTAACCTTATCACTAACCCTAAGTCCGAGTAGGAAGCCCTAATCCTACAAAAAAAGCCCATTAAAACCAAACATAATCGTCTAAAAAATAATTAAAAAAAAAAAAAAAAAGCACACAGGATTTATTTGCCATAGAAAAAAATTGATTAATGTCCTAAAACGCTAGAATGGCCCGGAAATGGTGAATTATTCTACATTAAATATATGTGAAACTAATCCCCCACTAGAAATTCTAAATGAATTGTTTTTTTTTCTTTCTGCTAAGTTTTCAGGGTGTTCATACTTAATTGTCCCTAGCCCTACCACTAACCTGAAGTTCAAGTGGTAAGCCCCTCCCCCCCTCCTCCCACAAAGACCCTCATAATCGTCTAAAAAAAAACAAGAAAAACGCACAGGATTTATCTCCTATAGAAAAAATAATTAACTGTCCTAAAACGCTAGAATGGCCTTGAAATGGGGGATTATTTTATGTGAAACTGATCCCCACTCTAAATTCTAAAATAATTGTTTTGTTTTCTTTCTTTCTGCCAAGTTTTTCAGGGTGTTAACATGTAATTGCCTAAATAAAAAAAGTAGAATCTCATATTTTGGTGAGGTAAGGGGGTGAGTTAGCAGAAGGTGTTAATCTACAATAATGCCAAAGTAATCTTGCAATATATTCATTTTTAAACAGTCCTAGTATTAGATTTTAGTTTCTTGTACATAAAATGTATTACAATTCAACTTTGAGTTTTCTAACTTTCTTTTAATGGATACATGGTATTTTTAAGGTATTGCAGCATATTTATGTGCACTTAGTGCAGATTACTTGGAAACCATTAATTTCTGGAGATTTTCAGTGGCACATTCGGATTCCTTGTACAAAAATACATTTATATGGTAAATTTCATTGCTTAATCTTGTATTTTAACAAAGATATAACATTTTTACTGAAAAATTAGTGTAAAAAATGTGACGAAACGCATATGGTCTTAAAGAGGGGAAAATATCCAATCGTGTCATAACTTCCTTATTTTTAGTCAGATTTAAAAAATTTAAATTATTGAGGTATTTTAAGCAATTAAAATTTTTTGATGTGTATTGCTAGAAAATGTACACTGGAGAAAATCTGGCTTGTGGCATTTTGAGATTTTCACCATTATGTATCAAATTTTAAAGCGAAAAATACGTAAATTTTAAGGATTTTGAACAAAAATTAGCAAAAAAATTTGACCAAAAACTAATTTTTCTTGTAATTGGTGACCTGACATTAAATGATTTTATTATATTCAGTTAACTTGGGCCAATACTGGATAAATGTGAAAAAAATACCTTATTTGGACCACTTTTATTCATTTTACAAGCATATTTAGTAATTTGGTGGAAAAAACACTTGTCTTGAAACCGATGAGATAATGATATTGTGAAATCGCGAAATCTGGGATGTTCAAATGTTCACCATTTTTCTTGTAGGATTCCGTTTGACTTACTTTTTTTTTTTTTTTGTTAAACTGGATTTTTTTCTCTACTTTTTGAAACATTTAGAGCCATAAATGCTTGAGTAAAGTTCATTTTTGCCAATTTCCATGTCCCAGCCCACTGTGTGGCATCAGCTTGTCTAGAGTATGTATCCTGGTTCTAACACTTCAAAGAATGAACAGGATGTTGTCACCAGCCGATCTCACCCTTGGGACCGGTTATGGTTGTCACCTGTGAATGTGTACAAACCAAGAAACCAGGTTCGAGTGTGTGAGACGAAGGACTGTTTTCTCGCCTTAACTGCCGAGAAGAGGTGCAACTTTGCTGCCCCTAAAAAAAGACTTTTCCAAGGTCTCACCCATATGAAAAACCCTACAAGCTTAGCATTTTAAAAACAAAAATTCACCATGATACTCTGAAAGTATCTAAACATTTTGAACTTCATCATCGTAATATCAAACTTTGAAGTTTGGTCACTTTTATCTGAATCTTATTGCAATGCATTTGCTGCAATGTTTTACTTTTTATGCTGTAAAAAGGAATAGTAACAGTCTAGCAAATTCCAATGCATTATCTAGTGAATGCTATTTGATAGATGGTTAAAAACCATTGTTAAATTGTGTAAATGTTCAATTACTTTTGTTGTTAAACCATTTTGTTGTAGTATTATTGTTTTTCCATTGATTCAAGTTCAATCTATTTCTTAGTTTTGTTTTTCTAATTGTTTTCTAATTATTTTTCTGCTATTGATTTGTGTAGGATTGAATAATCTCCATGACACTGAAGATACTTATTCTCTCATTTAAGTTTAGTTTGCTATTTTCGTTTCCTTATTTATACTTCTGCTTGTTTCTTTATTAAGGAATTTTGTAACTTTGTTGTTGATTTGTTCATTATACATATTTATAAAGTTTATTACACCGAGATTCAAAATAGAACAATAGCTTTCTCATATGCTGATCATGTGTATGCACTTAAATTAGTTAAGCTTATTTAACAATGTTCCCAGTCGGATTAACCTTGTTAAATAAGGTTAACTAATTTGTATATTGATTTGCAAAAGTTCATCTCATTAATTCACTATTCATTCTTGTTTTTTTAATTCAATCGTTGTTTTCATTTTATTATAACATATAGTTCTATGTACTCATATTTTTTATATCGTGGATAGAAACTTAGCATTTTGGGTGAAAAAGTCTTAATTCTGGGGGTTACGATTCTTGGTTTCTTTTATTTTCCCGAGTAATGCTGGGGCATTGGCACCGCTAGTTCTACATAGTTTCTAAATCTTCCTAGATTTTTCTGCCCTAACTAATATCTTTGGTTTCTCATTTTTTTATTTATTTCTTTTGAAAAGAGTTATTTATTTTTCTAAATTATTTATTTTATTAACTTGTTTTTTAATTCTGCTAATTCATTTTTCGTGGTTTTAAATCGTGTTTATATATTTCAGTTTTTCATCCTTTTTCAAAAGTATTTTCTTGATAACAAATGTTCAACTTTGAACAATACTTAGCACACATAAATCGGGTGTTTTTAATGTCAAAGTTTTTTGCAGACTGAGAAAGATCTTGTTTTAACAAGATTGTGAATTGAACAAATTACTTCTGCTGATTATGCCAAACCTTTTTGCAACGAACCTTGCTTCCACCCTTTACGATCCAGACCACCTACTTCCAGAATTTCCCCCTTGTGAATCAGAATACTCTCTAAGTGATATCTGTTCAGGATGTTGCTAAACTTATCAAGAACCTTGATGCCAGCAAGGTAACTGGTCCTAACAACATTCCAGTCATTCTGCTTAAGAATCTGCTGCTGAAACTCGTGTCTTTACAAAACAATTTAACTGTTGCTTAAAGAAGAAATGCTCTATCTCCTTGGAAAATTTTATTGGTCTGCTTACTATTTAAAAATACCGGTGGTGGTCAGTCTCCTTCAACTTTGTACTGACCCATCAGTCTCCTATACAGCATACATGAGTAAGTTGTTTTAATTTTTGATACATCAAGAAGTTATCAACCACCCTAGCAATCTACTTAGTGATAAGCAATATGGATTTTGTCCTGCAAGATCAACTGCTGATTGCATAGAATCGGTGAATCTCAATGAGGACTCTGTTTCTAAGGCAATAGCTCTCAACATATCAAAGTTCGTTGATTCGGTCTGGCACAAGGGTTGCCACAAACTTGTAAGCTATGGAATATCTGGAAATGTCTTCTCAACCATCAAATCCTTTCTCTCCAATAGGTCTATAAAAGTAGTTGTTGATGAATAGAAGTCGAAGCATATGCTGACATGTCCCAAATATCTATTCTGAGCCGAACCCTCTTCCTGATCTTCCAAATCATGTTCCAAAATCATTTGTTGACATCTATATAGACAACTGTCTTATGACAGCACTATGAAGAGCATTTAGTGACCAATAGACACTTCCCAAGGCAACCATAGAATCATGCCACGTCATCAATCTATGCATACTTTGAAA
Organism: Sepiola atlantica; assembly: GCA_963556195.1. Classification (NCBI taxonomy): domain Eukaryota; kingdom Metazoa; phylum Mollusca; class Cephalopoda; order Sepiida; family Sepiolidae; genus Sepiola; species Sepiola atlantica. Next base: position 5,115,923 of record OY744517.1, on the reverse strand, counting down.
ACATGCGTACATGCGATTTTAAATGTTTTCATTTATTGTGTTTTTAAATCTCCCCCAAAAAGTTATATTTATAGAAAGTTGTTTTAAAGTCATACAGTTTATTTAAAGATTAAATTATCGAACTGGAAAAAAAATACTCATTTTTATCTTGAAAAATAAGTAAACAAAATCCGTTTTTTCCGGGGGTGGGGCTCTATACACAAAAATGAGCATTGTGGGTGAAGTTTTCATATCTATAGATGACCAAAATCGAAATAAAATACTTTTCTTGCGTTTGGTAAAAGTTTTTTTTTTTTTTTTTTCACCCTTTTTTTTCTGTTAACTACACTGCACAATCACAACAAAATTTTTTAAGTTGCCAGTAGATACGATCGAAAATTTTGAATAAATAAACATTAAATTTAATAAAAAAAAAAAAAAAAAAATTTTAATTGATAAAAATAATATAATACTTTTGATGTAGAAATAAGTTCTTTTTGGCATAAAGAATATACTGAAAAACAGTGAAAAAAATTATTTTTGCTAAATTGCACATCTATACACTATTTTCTTTAACAATAAAATAAGTAAATGAAAAGAACAAGTTGACTTGTATAGTAATGAATCAAAAATTTATTTAAAATGAAGTTAAAGAAAAGGTTGACATACATATTTGTTCATGTCGTACAAAAAGAAAAATGTTAACAATTAAAATATTCAGTTGTTTACACCGTTACAATATTTTTTTATGAATGTAGAAATTTTCTTGTGCATTTTCTTAGTTTTCAAGTTCGCTCAAATGTTTTTATCAGCGGTCAAGCAAATTTCACTGAAAACGGTTCTTTCCTTTTTTTTAACAACAAAAAAATACATTCACGGCAGACAACACATTTTCATTGTGCAAAAATCTGGATATTGGTTTTCTTTTTTTTCTCAAAGTAATAGATTTACTAATTAATATTACTTGTGTATCTGAAAATTAAATAAATTTTTATCTCCTAACTTAATTAATACTAATCTTAATTTTAAAAATAATTATTAATCCAATTATTACTTTTTTAATTTTTTTTTTTATATCAATCGATATTAAAAATATGAATTTCTGGACTGCAAACTTTAAATTAAATTTACTTTGACTTCAATTCTTTGTTCATCCTTTGGATAAACAAATATTAAATTCAATAAATCTTTTAAATAATTAGTCCTTTTCAACAACTCTTGGCTTGGCTAATATTTGGTTTCTGTTTTCCAAATATAACCTTTTAAATAATGACATTTTGCCATAAATTGCTTTTCACCAAACAATAGTTAAAATTTGGGATTTCCAAATATAATCTTTTAAATAATGACTTCCCAATCATACATATTTTATAATTCTGGGAATTTTCCAAGAAAATAACTTTAAATTGTTATCAATTTCACAGAATAAGTCTGCAGTTCAAAATTGCCACTCGATCAATAAGTACACATTGAAAAACATTAAGAGATATCAATGTCTCATTTCTATTACACTATATTTTAAAATTAATTTTCGAAATCAGAATGTGTTGTTTTTTTTTTTTTACATGAAAAAGGAGTAAATTAATTTAATGTAGACACATTGTATTCACGGATGAAAAAATAAAATGTTGCTATTTCAAATCAAATTTTCCATCTGACGAAAAAGTTCAAATTTTATCGTCAAATTTGTTTTACTTTTTTTAATCGTCACGTGACTTAAATTAACCAATCAAATGATGATCCAAAGACCAACACTCAAAAATAGATGACATTGTCGTCTGTCCAAAACATTTTAGGTGCGGTTGAACAAAAAACTTGAATCCGTTAAAAAAAACGAATCTTACAAAGTCTTATTTTCACTGAGCACTTTTAATTAAATGAAATATAGCCATTTCAAAAAAAAAAAAAAAAAAAAAATTCCAAAACTAACAGTAAGCCATGATGATGGAAGTACTGTTTGTCTAAGATGTGAATTCAAACAGGCAACATATAAATACAGGAATTTACAAGCTCCCATACATTTTTTATTGTCAAAAGGACTCATAAACGTTAGTCACCATTAACAAATAAAATGCCTATTTATTTAATCTACGGGGGTAGCATGCTCTTGTTCCGTCAGCCATGACTGGGAGAAGTCTTCAGTAATTCGCAATTCTTTGTATCGCCCGCACCGAGAATTCAATCTTCAGATGACTATCACTTAGCCATGACTGGGAGAAGTCTTCAGTAATTCGCAATTCTTCGTATCGCCCGCACCGAGAATTCAATCTTCAGATGACTATCACTTAGCCATGACTGGGAGAAGTCTTCAGTAATTCGCAATTCTTCGTATCGCCCGCACCGAGAATTCAATCTTCAGATGACTATCACTTAGCCATGACTGGGAGAAGTCTTCAGTAATTCGCAATTCTTCGTATCGCCCGCACCGAGAATTCAATCTTCAGATGACTATCACTTAGCCATGACTGGGAGAAGTCTTCAGTAATTCGCAATTCTTCGTATCGCCCGCACCGAGAATTCAATCTTCAGATGACTATCACTTAGCCATGACTGGGAGAAGTCTTCAGTAATTCGCAATTCTTCGTATCGCCCGCACCGAGAATTCAATCTTCAGATGACTATCACTTAGCCATGACTGGGAGAAGTCTTCAGTAATTCGCAATTCTTCGTATCGCCCGCACCGAGAATTCAATCTTCAGATGACTATCACTTAGCCATGACTGGGAGAAGTCTTCAGTAATTCGCAATTCTTCGTATCGCCCGCACCGAAAATTCAATCTTCAGATGACTATCACTTAGCCATGACTGGGAGAAGTCTTCAGTAATTCGCAATTCTTCGTATCGCCCGCACCGAGAATTCAATCTTCAGATGACTATCACTTAGCCATGACTGGGAGAAGTCTTCAGTAATTCGCAATTCTTCGTATCGCCCGCACCGAGAATTCAATCTTCAGATGACTATCACTTAGCCATGACTGGGAGAAGTCTTCAGTAATTCGCAATTCTTCGTATCACCCGCACCGAGAATTCAATCTTCAGATGACTATCACTTAGCCATGACTGGGAGAAGTCTTCTGAGAAAACAAGAACATGCTACCCCTTCCCCTGGATTAAATAAAAGGTTCCGTTCGAAATTCCATCCAGATTCCCGACAGAAATATTCCCGAGTTCGAAGAGATACACCTGAAGTAGGCCAGAGGTTACAGCGGCCGAAACGTTGTGATGATAACAATCAAGATGAGAAATATAGTCCGAATAACCAAAATTATACAAATTATCAATCCTCATCTCAAAAATTCAGAAATATGTGTGTTTGAGTTATAATTTCGACGGTTTGTATTACCATAAGCATAACCTATGGTTTAATTCGCTCAAAGTCGGTTATCTCGCGGTTTCGGTTCAAATTCTGTAGAAGCACTGGTTGTTTGTTTTGATCTGTTTTTTTTTGGGGGGGGGGGGTTCAAAAAATGTAGAAGTACTGTTTTTATTGTTTTGTTCGATAAGCACACATTTTGGGCCACTGTATTTTGAAGAAAATGAAAATGTGTTTCTGCCTAATCTGAAAGAAATGTTTTTTTGACTTAATCTGTTCTACCCTTCATCTATTCTGTCCATCTAGACATGCAATTTTCGTTTCTGTCTAAATCCAGTGACCGTATTTATTCAGCTGAATTTTCCCCACATTAGTGACCGACCTTGTGTCTAACTCTGTCCTCGTGGGGAAGAAAGTAAATAGGGACAGTAAAAAAAAAAAAAAAATGTCCGAAAAAGAAAACTGCACAACACAAATCTTGTTTTTTTTTTTTTTTTTTTTTTTTAATACTTTGTTGTCCTCCTCGTTCGTAGAGTGTTAAGGAAGGATTATTAAAAATAGGAATGTCTTTACGAGGCTTTTTTCTTAAAACAGGTAAAATTCCGGGGGAAAATGAAACAGTAATATTTTATGCTACAATCGATCAGGGTTGTAAAAAAAATACTTACTGTTGAATTATTTTGGTGTAAATCATTTATGTATGGTTTCATCGTCCTAAATGTGAAAGGAAAATGTGTTTTGGCAATGGATTTAATTCAAAAGTGATTAATATGTATTATGTTGTGAAGTGTGTATTGAATGTTATTAATAAAACAATTTTTATTTATTGGAGAAAGTTTTTAAGAAATGTCTGTAAATGATTCACTTCGAGCAATGCACGATGCGGTCGGGATGAAATGTCTCATGCCTATGTTAGCTGAGCGCTGATTGGCTGCTTTACAAATTCTGAAGCGGTGAAGGTGGATCGCTTTTCCTCGTGAAATAATTGCAAAACGGTGTTTGCGGAGTGTAAGAGTTAATAATTCATAGAGAAATTAGCGTGCTGCTCTCTTTGGGGCATGTATGAGAGTTAGTCGTATGGAATAAATACTAGGAATTAATGTTATGTTAAAAGTATGTAAGTTGCTGGAAACGCAGTCAAGATCAGGGTGTATAGCTAGTGTTGATTTTCGATATTTGATGCATTAGTTTTCTTGCCTACTTAAACTGATTTGGAAAGGTAAAAAACAACTGTATTTTATATATAGATTAAAATATGTAAAAACAAATTGGGAACATTTTTTAAAAATTCTATGTTTAAACCTGAACATTTCGGAATAATGGAATCATTTGAAATCATTTAATTATTTTTGAGAATGTTTTTTTTTTCTCTTTGCAAATCACAGATTATAGTATATATTAATGAGAAAAAGTATTTTCTTTTCAAAACATAATATTGAATTTATTTCCACTTTTTATTTATGACATCATGGTAAATTTATAAAATTATGATTAAACATAAAAAATAAATCTGTTTATTTAGACTCTTCCGCTTTATATAATAATAAAATTTCAATCAATTATATATTTTGTTCAGATTTCATAAAAATATTTCCCCTCATATTTTACGAAAACTGCATTTTAAAAATAAATTAATCCAAAAGTGAATAAGTATTGAAAATTTAGTGTAAATCTAACCATTACTTAATTTTTGCTATATTTCTTAAACACGTGTGCTAGCTCGTTAAAAAAAATGTCCACTACATAAGAACATTGTTTTAAGGCGTCAATGATGTAAACATGATTTAGTTTCTCATTTTCATTATTTTCGTACGCTGAAAATTTTTAAATCATTAGCAGTTTATTTTAGGGTTCTTCTTTTGAATGGTACAAAAGTTATGATGATGATATTAACGTATATTAAAGTTACATCATGTTACATGGGGGGGGGGGTAAATTCTATGGTGTGCTTTAGAGGTCCCTAGTGACCAAGCTCTTGCTGATTGGCTCTCTACCGATCTAGCGTGCATGGTGTAATTAGGGGGAAAGTGTTACTTTTAACATCTAAAACCAAGCTTCTCTCCAATCTGTTGCAACGTTGGATCATTCTACCGCTCCAGAAAATACCTGACTCCCGATATAATCCTCTACCTATATGAGTCAGATACATTCTAAGCTGGTGTCACTCAGAGAACTCTTTCTTGCCTTGTCATCGCAATCTAGGGGGGTTCTTTTCTGTTCTTTACAGCCCCTTTCTCACAGAAGAGATGTTGCTGACAGTTATTATTGAGGTAATAAATGCGCCAACAACACAGCAATTCAAGGGGAATTTGAACAGGTGCTGGGCTACTGTATCCTCTTCTGTGTAAATTTCTACAATCCTTTCCCTAAATGGCAACTGAAACATGCTTGTTTTAGTATTTGCCAAATTAAATTAAATTTCCCTGGAAGGTGTTTGGGCTCCAATTTCTGCTTCCTCCTTGTAAGACATTCACAGCAAGAATTCTTCTTTATACCTACCACAACAGAAAAGAACTTTCCTTTCTTCCATGTGCCTAATGTCAGGCATAATTTCCATAAACAGTTTTTTTCCATCTCTGGAATAAATTACCACAGGATGCTTCCCTGCAAACTGCAACATGGCAGTCTTCAAATTAAATTTGAACAAATACATAAACCGTCCCCATAAGTAATCAAATTTTGTTCATGCCCTTCATCATTTTATATCCTCTCATAATATTCTTCATCATTCAACTGACAATCCATTCATCTCATTGACCCCAATCCTCAAGTGGCTGTTATGCTTGATCCTTAAAAAAAATTTCTCTCTACAGTCCAAACGTACAGGTGCGGGAGCATCATCAATGTTCAAAATGTTCAAAATTGAAAGTGTCCAGTTTTTCGTAAAGTTTTCGTATTCATTTTATTTAAAAAAAATATATATTAAGACATGTTTTCCATGAAGCTGTTTTTTTTTTTGTTTTTTTTCTTGCTCAAATGTGAACAGTCATCATTTTTAGCCGAGAAACACTTTTAAAACCTAACAAAAACCATACATGGATTATATATAAATTAAAGTCAGAATTTCCTCTATTTTTTTAATTTACTTTTTTTTGACTGGTATAGCTCCGTAAACAAAAACGCATATAGAATTCTGCTTCGTATATGTTTTAGTCACTTATTGGTACATGCTTCCAGAAAAAAATTCAGCTTTTGATTTCACTTTAAAAAAAAAAATCTTTTATCTCTTTAGCTGTTTTCTCTTAACTTAGTAATTTCTGTGCTGGAGTATGAGTGACTACCCCCTCCCCCCCCCCCTCTCACACACACACACCCTCCACAGTAATAAGTCTTGTTCCTTTGACTTGGAACACTAAAAGAGATACGGTAGAAACCTGCATAGGCATAGTTATTAATACAAACTATCAGCAATTGTGCGACTGAAAGACTTTTGAAAATTTCATTTCCAGATTACAAATAATAAACAAATATCCACACTCTTTTCCATGACATTCTTGGAATGTGCGTCACAAAAAGTTCCTACACTTTGTTTTAGACTCAAACTTAATACAACAAAATAATGCACTAGTTTTTGCTATCGTTTGTAACGCATGTGTGGTTATTTGGAAGAGTGCATATTCAGCGTAGTAGCAGTTAATTCATGCTAGAGTGATTCTTACATGCTGGTTCATGTTAACAACAAAAAAAAAAACGTTCTCGCTGGTCAGTGTGGAGCAAAAAAGTAGGTCAGTTACCATAAAAACACAGCATCCATATCTTTGTTTTGAATGTTTGTTTTTTTACTTTATTTACAAAATACATTTTATCATATAAAATAGTTCCTTTCTTCCCCTGTTTAATCATTTTAATATTTTTTTTTTTTAGACATTCAATTTCTATTTATTTTCCACTTTAGATTTAATTTTGATCTCATTTAAATCAAGAGTCGTTTTTTTTCCCAAACTATTCGCTTACTCTTAATTAAAGGTTGATCTTAAAAATATTTACTAAATGCTTGTAGTTAAAATCCTCGGACTTGTGATGTTAGAGCATTATTAAAATCTTAGATAAAATACTTCATTTGTCTAAAACTAATTCCATTTTGTATTTTTCAAAAGAATTGAAATATTCTTAAAATTATCAAATAAACACGAAAGTTTACATTTTTGAAACTGCCTATAACATTTTTGCCTAAAGTTTTGATCATTTGTTAATTATTTTTGTCTTTTTCAGTGGTCACTCATGACATAGTTATTGTGTCTAAGGAGCCTGCTTTGATAAAATGTGATTTAAAGAATATTGACAAAAGTAATGTTAAAGATTTTTACTGGACTAAGAATTATACTATACTCTCTGAAGTTTCTGAACTCAAAAAGAGATACACAGAAGACAAAGCAAATTACACTCTTGAAATTCCTAAAGCCAGTAAGTAACTTTTTCATTCATTATTGTAAATTGTTTTACTTTTCTCTTTGAACATTGTCTTTTTATTTCAATGAAATTGTCTTTTTTAATCATTAGATATTGTATTGTCATTGAAGTTCAAACTTGTTATTACAAATATATGCAAAAACTGGTAGATTTTAATTAAGTGAGGAATATTACAAATTAATATCACCTAGCTAATAAAATATGTGTTTTTTAGTATATGTTGAATTAAGTATTTAAAAAAAAATTCAATTTTAATCATAAATTGAAAAACTCAATCTCAAGGATTCTATTTTAAGTTTATATTAAGTCGATACAAAATTATATCTACAAAAATAAGCAGTAACAGAACTAACAAATTGTTTTTTTTTATGTAAAATTATAACATTGGCATTAGTACACATGAAAAGTCGTCCCGCCCTTCCGTAAAAGGTATGTTTAGTCAGCAAGTCGTTATTTATGTGGATGTAAAAATAAACAATAACAATCTCATAGAAAAAACAACTCCTGATGATGGCCGAAAAAAAAGAACCCTCAAAGCCATACTACACCAATTACCACCCGAAAGCTTGCTTACTGTGTCTAGAAAATAATTGTGAAAATGACAAAATGTGAAAATTCTGTGGTCTTCAACCAGACCTGTATAAATATGTCCTCCACAGACTGTTTTGCTGTATCATAGCTAGACTAGCACCTCTCCCTTGCCAGTGATCGAACCTTCAACCACAGTTGATAGTTATCAGCTCTTCATTAGGCCAACAGGAGAAGCGCTCGTAAATGATATCTACAATGTCTTAACTGTCGTCGTCTCCCTCCCCCCCCCCTCTCAAAATATAACTTTTTAAAATTGGAACAGAGGGTGTAATAATGCATTACTCTGGCTTGATTTTTTTTATTTTTTACTTACTATAACTATACTACACAACACATAAAAGTTACATTATAGTTTGTTTTTTATTTTTTACTTACTATAACTATACTACACAACACATAAAAGTTACATTATAGTTTGTTTTTTATTTTTTACTTACTATAACTATACTACACAACACATAAAAGTTACATTATAGTTTGTTTTTTATTTTTTACTTACTATAACTATACTACACAACACATAAAAGTTACATTATAGTTTGTTTTTTATTTTTTACTTACTATAACTATACTACACAACACATAAAAGTTACATTATAGTTTGTTTTTTATTTTTTACTTACTATAACTATACTACACAACACATAAAAGTTACATTATAGTTTGTTTTTTATTTTTTACTTACTATAACTATACTACACAACACATAAAAGTTACATTATAGTTTGTTTGTTTTAATAAAAAAACTAAATGTTTTCTCTTCTCCAAAAGTATGAATTTCTAAACTGGACATTTTTACTTGTTCATAAATTTTCCATGTGTCCAAAATCTAATTTATATTTTAATTAAAAAATTTTATTTAAATAAATTAAAATGTACACATTAATTTTATTTCTAAAAATGTAGATCTACAGGATGTTGCAGCAAAATATGACACTTGACAAAAATAAATAAAATAGGCAATAAAAAAAATTAAAAAGTTGTATATGAAATCGAGTGAGGAGGGTGACCACAAGTCCGGTAACCAGTGGTGATGGACATTGTTGAGCAGCCATGCCTAGGTCGTCTTGGCCTTGTGTGCAGGAGCGGAGTTCTGCTGGAAGACATAGAAGTGTCCAGCTGCGATCTTGTCCGTCCAGGGCTTTACCACGCTCCTCAACACCTCGTAGATCTCAGCAGTGACTCTCAGGACCTTTTGAAAGAAGAACGGAAACATGACGTCCCCCTTCATCTAACCCTAACGCCAAGGACCATGATAGAGGAATGAAACTTTGTATGCTTCACGATGGAAACCTCTTCAATGTCTTTGCAGATGCACCTGTTGTTCTGCCTGTTGTTCGTTTGGTCATAGTTGCATCCCGGCAGACGCATGCTTGAGCTCATTCAGCAAAGCCGGCACCTTGACCTTTGATTCCTTGCGGGCATTCGTTATGAGCATGCGGTGAGAATTGCGGTAGGAGGATAACTAATGTCTTTGATCGTTTGGCAGATCGTCAACTTGTGACAGCCCATGTCAGGTGTTCTTGGTGTAGCTTCCGGATTTTACTGCAACACTGTATATGAAAGAATAAAAATCTGATCTAATCGTTTTTTTAACTTTATAAAAAGTCTGCTTTTCCAATGTTCTTTCACCTCCGTAGTTTAGGTTCAAACCTGTGATGGTACATATAAAAAAAGAATACTTTAGCTTAATTCTATAATAGATCAGTACTGATTTTCGTTTCAATACAATCGAATTATGGACACTTTACAAGTTGTGCAGTTTTAAATTTGCAATTCTTAGTAAATGTCTATTATTGAATGCAAGCAAAACTGTTTAACAATTCATCTTTTCTTTCTCTTACATGGATTTTCTTTCTCACCCACCAAATTTCCTTTTCCAGAACGCAAAGATGCAGGACTTTATAATTGTGTGTTCAAAATTGACGACCAGGATTTTTCTATTGATGTTCACATGAATAGTAAGTTGTTCTTTTCATGTCTTATTCGCATTTGTTAGACAAATTACAATTATTCATGTTTGGATTAAACTTATGATTGCAAAAAAAAACAAAACTTTAAGGTGTAGTTCATTAATTATGAGTTTGAATTACAAATTGGTCAAATAATTTGATTGATGCCAAATTTAGAATGATGTGCAATAGTTTTTATCCTGTAACTGTTTAATATTAGTAGTAGTAGCATTCGAATGACTCCATACACACGACACATTTTGCTTGGCAAGGTCATTTCATGCCAAATTATTTTATTGGATTTTTATAAGTTCAGTATATTTTTAGAAGTTTCTTTACACTTAGTGATTTTTTTTATTCTTATTTCATTTGTGCATATTCATTAAATGAAATCGATATTTATTTTCTATTTTAGAATCTTAAACTTATTTACTGAAAAGTTAGATCCTAAAAAAATTCCATCTTTAAACTTCACTACTTCAAATGTCAACTTGTTGAGATAATCATTCAGCTGTTAGTTCTCATGTTCCTGTTGATTTGTTTTTTAAGATAAGACAAACAGGACCCAAATTTTCTAATTTTATATTTAATGGGAGGAAAAAACATTTATACAATTTGTTGCTCTCTTTAATGAAATAATGTAAAAATCATTCTGATAGAGTCGAATGATTTTTACATTTGAAAGTGAAAAATCTGCTTGAAAAACTTTTCATATTTTTAAATATTTTAATTCTCTAAAATTCATAATTGCTAACTTTTCTATATTACCATCTGAAATGCTTCTTTCTCTTTCTCACAGTGGCCCCCTGGATTGAATCTATGGAAAAATCTCGCAACTTAGTGCAAGGTGATAAATTGCACTTGGAATGCAATGTTCAGAGTCATCCATTTTCTAGTGTCAGCTGGAAAAAGGATAACGAAACTTTCAAGAATGACGCCACAAACCGAGTCTTTTTAAACCAGAATAGAACGCTCATCATTTTTGATCTGCAATTCTCTGACAAGGGCGATTATACATGTGTTGCTACTAACTCTGTTAACAGCACATCTATGACTGTCCTAGTTCGTGTTAAAGGTAGCATCTTCTTTCTTTTCCTATCAGCATGAATTCACTTTTTTATATTGTTTCTTTTCTTGAAACTTTGTCCTCATACTTCATGTACTTCTGCTAGATTTCTAAATGCATGTCACACTGTTATATCAATCGATTTGAGTAGATGAGAAACATTGACAGAAATAAGCAATTCATATTTAAATACAGGGGAAATATCCCCTTAAATGAACAATCCCTCTGAAGGTCTGAGGAAACATCCGTTGAAATATAGAAATCAAGGTTCGTAATCTGAACAAAAGCGATGTAAATGCAAACTCCCTGTCCGAAAAAGTGTAAACAAAATGTTTTTTTTTTTTTTTTTTTTTTTTGCTTTGATTTCATTTTTCATAAAACATTTAACAACTTTTTTTATGTTAATTTATCTTTACTCTTTAAATGACCATTTTTCTATTTGATTATTGAGAAAATAATTACATTTTTATTTCCAGACAAGCTTGCTGCTTTGTGGCCATTCCTTGGTATAGTAGCAGAAGTCGTTATTTTATGTATTATCATCTTCATTTGTGAAAAGAGGCGAAGCAAAGATATGGAAGATGAATATGACAATGCTGGTCAGCCAAACGTGTAAGTAAACAGATTTGGACAGTTCCATTTTTTAAATTATTTTTTATGTTTGAATAAGTAGCTCACTTTTCATATTTATAACTAATTCTGAATCGCTAATCGAAAATGAATATTCAAGATTATAATTTAAAGGATGTGGTGTTACAAATATTAAGATATGTTTGACTTATCTGAACTCTTCACTATCCATTCCTCAGAAATATTTGATATGCCACAATGTTAGAAATTCACAAAATAAGCCAGACTTCTAAATGAACAAAACATTTTCAAAAAATCTAAATGACTTTACATAGTGAGCAAAGTCTAAGGGAATTTTTATTTTTGTCTCATTCCAAAGTGACCCTTTTTGGGGACTGCATATTTGCCACACTAAAAACCAACCTTATGTCTAACTTTGCCCTCATAGGGAGGCAAGTAAATAGGGACTTTCAGGAAACTGAAATGTTTTTATTTTCCATGAAGTCTGTCAGTTTTATGTAAAAGTTACAACAATGTTAAATTTGAATTAAAGATTTATCTTGTACAAAAGTTGTTTTTATTTTTTGACAAATTTTTTATGAATTAAATTTAGCTTTATTTTAAATAAATAATAAACAGAAAAAAAAAAAAAAAAAAACTATTTTAACACATCGCTCAATAAGTCCCAGACCTGACATACAGATGATGCCACTAATAAAAAAAAATTTTTTTGTTAATTTATAAAGTACTAACATTCAAATGGCATGTGTCAAAATTTGAGCCCAATCACAATCATTTATAAATTAGTTATTTAAGTGTAGCTAGTTTTCAAATTTTCAAAACCCTGGGAAAATCTGAATCTCTGTTAAAGCATTGCTTTCTGATAGGAAAAGTACTGTTCAAGCAAACCAGTTGTCTGATAAGTGTTGTTCGAATTTTGCTTCATTGGAAACAACGGTTAAGAGGTTGTATGCTCACTTTCAAACCACTTCGCACACAAACAAATTCGTCAATTCTGGAAAACAAGTCCAAACTCGTTTTGGCCAATCGTAAATTAAAGTGTGTGATATTACAAAGGAGTTAAAGATATCAGAAAGCAGTAGATTCATCATATTGCATGAACATTTGTTAATGGGGAAAGCCGTGTTCAAAGTGGGTGCACATCTGCTCACAGTCAATTAAAAACGATACGTCGACTATTCAGAACGGTGTTTGCAACAGCTTCAACACAACAAAAAGGAGTTTTTGCATCAGTATGCGACAATGGATGAAACATGCATTCACTACTTTAGTCTGGAGTCAAATTGGCAGTCAGCTGAGTGGACAGCATCAGGTGAAAGCTGTCCAAAGTGACCAAATGCCAACATCAGCAGGCATATTTTAGGATATGCCAGGTATTTTGTTTATCGATTACTTTAAGAAAGGAAGAAACATCAATAGCAAATATTATATAGAATTATTGGTGTGTTTTGAAGAAGGAAATTGCCAAAAAGAAAAAAGTGCTTGTTCACCAAAATAATGCACCATTCTGCAAGTTTATCGCAACAATGGCAAAACTACATGAATTGCATTTCGAAGACTGATGAAAAGTTGTTTTCTTAAGCCCTGGACTTATTGAGTGACGTGTTAAAATATCATTTTTTTTTTTTTTATCTCAGTAATTTTCAGTGTTTTCTGTTGGTGCATGTTCTCTCGTCTTTTACTCATTTGTCTGATGTCTACTTTCAGGCCAAATTCTAAGGAGCATAAAGGCAAAGATGACGTCCGACAAAGAAATGTGAGGACATAAACCTGCCTTTTCATGTCCCTCATAGCCCTTTTTTAGTTTGTTGGTGATCTCATTTGAGAATTGGAAACCAAGGAAACAAAGTCAAAATCTCTACGCTACATGAAAGACAGTGTGTGAACACACAGCAGTTTCATCAAAGGGTCTCTTTTTTTCTCTATCTAGTTATATATATATACTTTTTAATTAATTTTGATATCAATGTTTGCTTTCACTGCCCCCATTAAAAAAAAAAAAAAAAAAAAATTCTTTTTGTTCTGAATATACAAGATAACATCTTTCGTAGGATTTAAATATGAAGTGAATACAAAGTTTACAAAGAAACCGGTTTGAATATTAACAATTTTCTAAATATTCTTCAAAACTGATCATTGTTCTTTGTCTTGATATGCCAAATATTTAAAGTATTTTCAAAATTAAAAGGCTGATCTTTCTTTGAATATTCTAAAGTATTTGTCACCTAGTTAAATTTAGAAGCCTATTCTTTTCTAGTCATAAAAGTACCTACTCCTCCCCCTCTCCCAAGATAACTCAAAACGTGTGTGTATGCGTGTGTATTTGCTCCACACATTCCTTCATACTGCTGTATTACGTCATTAATTAAAATCAAAATTACATTTTTTTTTCTCCCTCTCCATTTCTGTCTTTCAACTGATTTCCTGCATGTTTGCATTTATACAACAACGTAATTATAGGATTATGTGCCTCTGACTGACTTCCCTGTCTTTCCAATTTTGAGCTTTCACTAATATTTCTAATGGTAATCCCCCCCCCCCCCCCCAAGTTCCCATATGTAAGTTTTCTTAACAGTGAGTATGAGGGTAGATTGTATATGGAAGGCATTTTAAGGTTTGGTCCTGATCTGCTGAGATAAACTTGTCTATACAAGAGAGACTGCCCCGTTACAAAATGGATCAAAAAAATATTCAAATAAAAAGCTGAATGTGAAAGAATAGAAATCACATCCCTTCTTGATTTTAATCTTTTTTTTTTCTCAATCTATTGTTTAGAAACTTCAGTCAATTTTTTTTTTTCTTTGATGACTGACACTAGTTTTTGACTTTGAATAATCTTTTATCAATTTACACAAGAGCTTTTTTATGTTTATTCTTTCTTTCCTTAAAAGCACTTTTCTTTTTATCTTGAATCACATTTCTGTTGATATGCAAAATATTTCTATTTATCATCCTGTTTAATGTACTTTAGATCTAATTGAAAATGACTTTCTTTATAAGTTGTCATAAAATTACAAAGTTCTAGTTGAATGTTACCTCAAAACCATTCCTTTCCTTTTTTTTTTCTTTTAAATTCTAATATTCATCCAATTGTCTTGTTATTAAGGTTTCTTATATAACTGTAGTTGTCTACTTATAAACAAACTTATTTTCAACTTCCAAATGCCTTCCTCTTGTGAACTATAAAGGGCTGATCTGTATATATATTGAATACATATATTCAATACTCTTTGTTTTTGAATTAAATTTATTGAATTGTTTTAAATATTTTTCTTTGAAATTATTTCATTTGCATATGACTTTTTATCCTTTTACTCAATGGCTTTTTAATTTAATCTTTTTGTTTTTCCATTAAACACTTGTTAAATATTGCTAAAATATATATTAACTACCCTGTCCCGCCCCCTTCGTTGTGATAATTTTAGCTCTATTTTTCAGTGTGCATGGAATTTTCTAAATGAATTTCAATAAATGCTCGGTGTTTCAGTTTAATCATTAGAATATGTAAATTTTAAATTAAATATTTGAAAATAGCCCTCTTTATAAAGTGATACCTTCCTCAAAATAGCATTTGTCTGAACTAAAATGACGCCCCCCCCCCCCTCTTTATTTTACTTTATTTTACTTTATTTTTACTATTTTTATCTATTAACAAATTCTCTAAGGGAATTCTGATCATATCTGTGACTATAGTTTTTAAGTCACATTTTTAGTTCTTTGAAATATTTACTTTCTGGAATCTCTTCATAATTTTTTTTTTTTTTTTTTTTTTTTTTTTCCACTCCCCTTACTATTTTTTTTTTTTTTTTTTTGTGTGCTTGTTAAAATTGCACTGCTAAAATTCTAATTTAATATGCAGACTTCTGTTGACTATTTTATTTTTAAGATTTTCAAGTTTTATTTAAAAAAAAAAAACCATAGTCGCCAACCATCTTGAGTAATGATTGTAAGACTTTGAAAAAAAAAACTTTTTTGTTACTAAAACTTGGAATTATTAGATTGTCGACACTATTCTGCATAACATAATCTTTAAAAAAAAAAAAAAATGTAGCTGTGATTGTAATGTTAAAAAGCACTTTCCCCCTTCCCCTATCATCGGATTCTTGGAATGTTTGTGCTGGTGGATTTGTTAGATTGTTTCAATATTAATTAATATTGGAAATGACAAATTATTGTTAACATGTATCTGGATTATAATTCAATAAACATTTATAAAATTATTTTTAGTTTAACAAATTTCCTTCACCTTGTTCTACTACCCTTTTCCTTTTTTCTTTTTCCTGTCCCTCCCCCCCTTTTAATTCTGACCTAAAAGCCATTTCAATTATAGATCGCCATACTCGGATTGATATGAAAAAAGATTAACACGCTATCGCTGATGGTACCATTCAATTTCCAATCTAAACATTGGACCCTGACTTGTGGCAGGAAAATTCCACCTCGAATGACAGGACTTTAAAAAATTTGAGAAACTCGCTAATAATATATTCACTTTAGACATTCAACATTTTCAGTTTGAATGAAAAGAAAACAAATACTTTTGTTACATTTCAATTCCTGCAATGAAATAGTTATTTTTTCCGCCATCAACATATATGTACGGTGACTATTACATTTCTGATTTGAGTTTGTATTGTGTTCACATCAGCAAGTTTCTCCTTCACACTGCATTAAAGTGGAAGAAAGGAACCTGATAAACTGACTTCTTAAAAGAGCAAACCTATTTTCTCTTATAGATGAGCAAACTGCATCTGTTATGTATAAGTTGATAATAATTAGGTATTTATAGCCAACCATTTTTTTTTTTCTTTTAGAAGAATCCTTTATATACAAAGCATTGTTCAGTTTTAACACAACCCAAAGTTCAAAAATCAAAGTTAAAATTAGAATGGTTCCTCTTATAACGTATATTTCGAAATATTGGCAGATATATGGGAACTATCTTTTCATTATTTATTAAGCGCCAAATTTTCAGAGAATAAAAAGAACTACAATTTATATTTATACAAGTATAATGTAATATTTATTGAATCTTTTGATTGGTCTTTAACCGAAATAAGCACATTTCAAACACATTTTTAGAATTTCTAGCAAGAGAATATTTTATCAAGTTTCTATAGACCCCCCCCCTCCTAAAAATTAAACAGTAAGTTTATCAAATTATTTGATCAATTGGTTTAGTTTTTAGTTTACTTTAAAATATTAAATAACATAAATCTTAGAGCAGAAGTCCTCAAAATATCAATTGTAATTTTCAAGTTACAGAATAAATTAAATCCTAGCTGGAAATTGAATATCTACCAAAATATTTATGGCAGTTCACTTAAATCATGAACTTGCTCTGTTTTAAAAGATTTAATTATGCCCTTTTCTTTCTTACTGTTATGGAAACTGTTTTTAAACATTTGTGGAGGTAGACATCTGATATAACTGTTAAATTCGACCATATCTGTTCAATATATAGGGTGTTATGGATAAATTTGATGATTATTTTAATATTCTTTAATTTCCGAACCATTTGAAATATTGAATAGCGGTAAAGTGCAACGGATAACTGTTTGTACTATTTAGGAGTCTGGGAGCTGGCGATTATGGATGGCTTGAAAGCACTGTATTAGAAGAGTGACCTCCATCATGATGATTCTCGCCGGATTAAAATATTAGTAAATCTTAGCTGCAGCTCAATGCTCTTTGAAGGGAATTGCGACAGTGGCTAGCGGAAAGATCATAGCATATGTTCTGGCTGTGATCGCACAACAAAATTTGTTAAAGCTGAAAAAAAATGGTGTAACAATGCGAACTTTGTCGCAATAGATGGGCGTTGAGTGAGGACTACGAAGAAAACGCTGAACACGGATCTTTGCAATGGCCAACTACTCACTGCCTTGGCCGAAGAGAACCACCTTACAGAAGTCAAGAAACACCTTGACATGGTAAAACACTCAGTCAAGCTGGGGATATTTTGTTTCTTGCCAGGTCCAGTTGCAGAATAGGCAGCTAGCCTAGTCTGCACAAAGTCCCGTGCTTCTCAAAGACCACATCTTTGAAAAGGAACTCTGACTCAATTCAGATGGCTATGTTGAGTTTTGTTAAACTGTTGGGTGGAGAAGGTGTCGGTCAGCAGGACTCAACTGTCTTACAGTTTCAACCGAGAAGTGGCTGAGAACTTCCATGATTTCACCAATCCCAACATCACCACCAACAACAACTCACTAATATGCAACCCCCATGTGTGGGGCACAGTCGAGAAAGACACCAATCATACCACTTGCAACACTAAGGACGAGCTGATTACTAGGATCAAATTGGTGTTCAGTCGTCTCTCAAAGTAAACCAAGAAGGCTACATGATCCGGGTCCTGCTTGGAGGTTGTAGTGAAGGATCAGGGCGGCTTCAAGTGAGCTGTATTTGGCAAAAGATCCTCTAAGTGATACACTTTTAATTTTGAGTATATACTGATTATTAGCAAAGATATGACATTTTCCTTTCCAAAACGTTAAATTTATTCCAAACACTCTGAATATAAAAAGGTGCATATGGCAGTATTTTTAAATTAATTTAACATTTCTCAATGAATCTTTAAAGATAAAATGGAAACCATGTTGAAAAAAAAAATTTTTTTAATAATAAAAACTCTGGAGACTTGGGAAGTTGTAATTTCATGATTGAAAAGTATTGATCCAGCTTAATATGCTTAGTCCTAAAAAAATTTTTTTTTTTTTAAAAAAATAAAAAAGTAGGAAATTTATTCTGGAACTCAAATTGTCATTTTCTTTTATCTTATTTGATATACATATATATATATATATATATATATATTGCGCTGTATTACTACTTAATATCATTTAATATGTATAAGAATGATTTTTTTTTATATAGCTCTATATAATTTGATAAACTGGGTTTTCCATTCAGATTGAACCTATAACTAATCTAGATAGATAGATATGGAAATTTACATTGTTTATGAATTCCTTTGAGAATCAGTGTGTCTTAGAAATGGTAGATGAACTTCAGATATGATAATGAAAATACTTCAAACTCCTGCATTACTGACAGAGCCTCTTCTAAAAATTCTTGAACATGTCTAAAATCTGTCATTGTGAACTTGACCCGTTTTTAGTAGCTATCTTTTATCAAACTCATTTGAATACGTTAATTAATTTGGATTGGTATGGTATTAACATTTTTATTTAATTTTCTTTTTAACATAGTATATGTATGTAACAATACATGCACACACGTGTGCCAATGACTTGCACTATTTGGTACAAGTATGCAGACACCTTGCAAAAAGTGCTGCTTCATTGTTCTGGTGGACGGTCATGTGATGATTGAGGCCTTCAACTGAAATATATTCTTTTCCACATTCTCTGTATGTCGAAAAACTAGTCAAAAACTTCCATGCATTTGTAGCTTCTTTCACTTCTAAGACTACCTGAATTACTGCGACTTCCACATTACAGTTCAAATCGTTTTGAGATCTCAGTCTGATAGAAAAGTGCCCTGATTCTTGTGTGCATTTCTAAGTTTCATGAGGGATGGGATGCTTTTCGGATCACGTCGTACCATTCTGCACTAACCCTTCATCCATTCGTCTTAATTGAGATGCCATTTTGCTTGCAAAGATGCTCGTTCAGCTTCCCAAATGTGTGACTTGTATTTCTGATTCCAAACAAGATTTCATCATCTAAACAGCACACCATACTTGAAATATTGGCGAGGTACACAACCTGTAATCTTTTACCATGCACATGTATGATGAGCTCTGAGTAAACCCTTCTGTGTGCAAGTTGGCACATAACTGTTTTTTCAACCGAAAGCGTTGTATGCCTTTGAGAAAGAATCCATGAGCTAATAAGCGTGTCAACTTATGAGTGAGCATGAAAGTAATAATCAGCAGAGAAACTCTAATCCAAGAAATTCTTCAGACTTTTAAGACCAGTAATTTGATATAAAATCCATGTGAGCCATTAAGAATCCTATCAAAATAGAATGCAAGCATCATTGGTGCATTCTCATCACCCTGCTTTATGACATTCCTTACTAAAACCGAATTGAAAGCTTACCACCAATATTAGCCAATGTTTTCATCGATTGAAAGTTTCAATACAGAAATGAACTTTTCAGGGCAACTTAATTTCTTTGATATCTTGTTCACAATATCGAACTAAGGCCATTCTGTTTTATACATTTTTCGTGTAATTGTCTGATAGAGAATATCTGCAGTTCTTCTACCATCTCTAACAGCATGTAAATACAAAGTCTCTCAAGCATGATTTCCACAAGAGAAAGCCAAGGTATTCGATGTTAGTTTCCAGTCATCCTTGCTACCCTTTCCTTTGTAAGGTACGACTATGGTAGAATCTTTCCAGACCATTTTTTTTTTTTTTTTTTTTTTTTTTTTGTTCTCCAGCAAACTAGTTAAATGTTGCATTAATATTTCGACAGGGACTATCTTTGGAGGTTCTTGCAATGGAAGAATCCTGTTTAGTTGTCTTGGAGAGTACTGGAAAAGGTGCACAAAAAAGTATCTGTTGAGCTTCCTACAGCTGACGGTGGTTCATTAAGAATAAAAATAATAGAAACAACTAGCATAATAGACCTGTTCATGGGGATTACCTGGGAAAAATGAAGAACTCCCACCTTTGAACCATCTTTTTAAAATCTTTCTATATAAGTGTTAATTAGTCTTCTTTGTTATTATTTATAAATTTAATAAATAAACATTTAAATGTCCGTATAATGTCCATAACTAAGAAAAACACCTCACAGCAACATACTTACATAGTACATTCCTTTCAGTTTCCCCATATTTTATAGGAATAAAAGTATTTGTAAATAAAGTAAATTTTCTAAGAATTGTTTTTAAGATCAGCATTTAATTAAGAGTAAGCAAATATCTTGTGCAAAAACCGGCTCTGGATTTAAATAAGTAAAAAATATAAATTAAAGTATAAATAAATAGAAATTAAATATATAAATGAACACTGAAACATTCCTATTAGTTTATAACTCAGAACCGACATCCTCGAATCAGTGTATGTTTCTATGGTAACTGCCGTACTTTCTTGCACAATGTGACAACTACGCCAGTTTCTATAGTAAATGACTGGTATTACTGGCTCAAAGGAATGTGAGAGGAATTCTCACACGCAAAGCAACTAAATGTTTCTACAATGAATGCATCCTTCCTCTTTTTTTCAGTAAGTAGACCATGAACTGAAAGTGAAAAATAGTACATAATGGTTATTAAGTATAAGTTTAAAACAAAGAATTGTAGGGGACGTTTTGTTATGTATATTCTAATATCAGAAGATTGTGGATGTTTGTATTATTTGTAATCTGAAAACATAAATTTGGAAAGTATTTTTTTTATTAGGCATGTAATTGCTGAGATACGTGATTAATACGAAATGAGCGATTACGATGAAAAAGTGATCTTAATTAGATTTCTACCGTGTTTCTTTTATGGTGTTTTGGATTGAAGGTTGAGGACATTACTGGGAGGGTGGTAGTCATTCCTACTTCTATACTGAAATTAGTAAGCAACGAGAACAGCTAAGTGGATAAAATATAAAAATCCAAACAAAAGTTTTTTTTTTTTTTTTTTTAATTTTTTTTTTTTTTTAAATTTTTGAACATTCATCAATAATCGGACTAAAGCGCGTATCTATATGCATCTTCTGTTTATGAAGCTATACCGGTCAATCGAAAGAACTTCAATGATTGAACACTGACATAGCAACTTCGTTAAAAACACATTTGGTGGGAGAGGATCAGATAACTGAAGTCTCATCTGATTTCACCGTTTTTGTATGTAGGTAAACCCAAATTCAAGAGAAGATAGTGTTGGCTCTGTTATGACATCTCTTCTCGATTTTGACATGATAGATTGCATTATGGAATTGCATGTCTGATACATGATCGATATGTGATTATATTTTCTGTCTCTGCACCAAACCCTGTAAGTTAATGAAGAGGTTCTTGATTTATTCTACGAAGCTCTTTGTGCCTTCTCAGTGGTTATAGCGATTGTATAATGTCCACGAGTGTTCCCGTTGGTACACAATAGCTATGTGAACGTGTTCTGTGTGCATTCAATGCACAGCTCGTGATCGTCCGCTCGTTGTGCCTGTCCAAGGTCGTTTGATTCCGACACCGGTCGCACTCAATTTGGTCTCTGTATGCTGCAACAGAAGAATTCTCCTTTCAAATAAAATTGCAACTCCCATTTAAAACAATTAAAAAAAAGTTTTATTCTTTTGAAGGTTACAATAATGCTCGTTTTCTTCCGTTGACTTACAGACTTGCAAATGTGAAACCTTAACCCAACCAAATCAAAATATAAGTCCATGAAACACAATTCATTAGCTAAGCCCAAGAGCCTATCTTGCTTCTAGAGGCACAACAAAACCTCAACTGGATGTCAGACCCCAGAAAACTAAACTGACTGACGCCCAGAGGGGCAACTCTTACTAACCTTCCCAGCCTCAATATATCTACTTTCAACCGGAAATCCTAGATGTTTGGTCTTTTTCTCAGTCACTCTCAGCTGGTCACCGGAATTGACAACATCTGTCTATTTTCTCAGACCATCGCTATCCAACCACCCGAAACTGATCAGCTGAGATAATGTCTAGTCAGCATTCACTTGAAAAACATGAACATAAAAAACACTGTCTAGGAGGTCCTGTATCTAGCCGGACATTATTTTCTCAAGTGCCTTGCTCTCAACATGCCCCCCCTCCCTCCCATTTAAAGACACACATGTTTTTTCAGAGAAATCAAACTCTGGGTAGCCAAATCTAACATCAGATATTTCCCATTGCTTGAATGACTTGTCTTTTCTTTTTATATATATTTAAATATCCCTCACTTATACCAGGTGTGTTATTTGTATGCACCACAAACATACAACCAACTAAACATGTCGCCTGGTGCATGCTTACAGGTATTTGACCTTGCCTATGCTCCAACATTGAATTCCACTGAAAACAAATAATATTGAATGATTCCTCGTGCAGATAGTATCCAAACACCAATTGTTCAAGAAACTGCCGATACAGATGACTAATCAGCACATAATTGTATGATATTATGAATACATATGTGTGCGTATATTATTATATGAAACAGCCGCTGACAACAAACTAGTGCCTTTTCATGGCAGAAATAGCAGTGTAAGTTGAGTTATTGGTGTCTTAACCATTTCCCTGATTATCTCAAGTATTAATGGGTTAGGCATTCTAAACCTATTTTTACAATCCCGAGTATTTGCATTTTATCACTGAAACTAAATTTATTCGTTCAATACACTTCATTTTCTATGAATCAAGAACTTTTAGTTCTTTGTGCAATATGATAAGCCTTGCTCTCTTATTTCTTATGTTTGTTTCGAAATGCAAATGGTGCGTTTATTATTTTCAAACTATAAAAGAATACTTTTTCACTAGTTCATTTCTGTAATGTGTTCAAAATTCCAAATTGAAACGGATACTGAGAAAAAGATTACTTTTTTTCCTAATGAATGATTTCATTTGAAAATAAAATTTCACGAAACTAATGCTGTAAGAAATGCAAATGAAACGGTTTTTAGCAGAATTACAAATAAAACAACTAAACTTAAATTTTTTTTTTTTTTTTCCTTCAATTCTGTATACAAATATACATGTGTGTAATGCCTATACCGAAAATACTCAGGATAATAACAGGATAGAATTCAAAATATTGATAATTTTATAAAAAATATTCTCACATTCACTTAATCAAATATAAAAGGGATAATTAATCAAATAGACAAATCTGCCTTGTTTTGGGTGGATAATTTAAATTTAAAAAAAAAAAAAAAAAAAAAAAGAGGCTAAAACCAGCTTGTTTCGGGGTGACAGAGCTCGTTAGTCATGGATGTATATCTGTCTTGAAGAAGGATTACTCTGATGTCAAAACCGGGAGTAGATGGAGCTTCTCAGCTAAGTCTATGGCAACCCATTGGAGGAAACTTTGATGCAAAACAAAAGGATTAGCGGTCATCTTGCCTAGATATGTCACCTGGTTATAATCATGGAGGCTCAGTCGTACTCATGTTGTCCAAGCGTTTACTTATAATCCAATGATGTATATAGATTTTTTTTCTGTCAACCATACTAAAAGTCCTATGGCGATGGAGGAGTAGCGAAGTGTGCAGGTATAACATGTTGGAAGCACATAGTCACAATTCTTCACATGACAGCAGGAATCTTATAATATCCTTATTGCATCTTGACAGACTATCTTTAGTGGAGGTTCTTGTGGCTGAGCAGTCCTGTCTAGGAGAGAGGGTGGTAGAATAGATTATCATAGAGACACGGTGCCAGATTAGTATAGTGCGCTCAGCACGGGCCGCACGTTTAAAAAGAACATTCTTATTGTATTATATTCTGATGATTTAGAAGAATGTCTTGGTTGATATTGGATTCACTTCCCAGCTTTACTCAAAACTGGCATTGCATCTCATAAATCCCACAAAAGAAGTCATGGAATTGTGATTCTATCATCTGTCGTTAGCAGATAGAAAAAAAAGTAGTTTGGTGTCGATGTTTTCCCAATGTAGAAATCGTTGTATTCATCTCTCGCTTATGATGACGAATTGTAATGGAGAAAGTTGAAGAGAATCCAGAATGAACGAGGCAGTCCAAATAATTAGACATGAACTTTTGGGTGAGATTGATAAGTTTATATTTATTTCTATTTTGTCTCTTAAAGCTCTTGTGATCTTCAAAGTTGAATGTATGTACCATTTGAATAAATGTTAATTTAAAAAAAAATTTTTATATTAAGTCTAAAGCTGTTTCTTGGAAGGGCCTTTAAATAGGTGACTGTTATGGCACTGCATAGTTGGTCTATGACACCATGATTGGTGTCATACGGTGACTGATAGTATGAGTTTTGTTTGAAATACTTTGGGATGTCAACTCATGTGTGGAGGAAAAGGTCACATGTACACCCAATAAGAATTTGAGTTGTCAAAGCAAAATTCATGTTGAACTTTTAAAAGCGACGCCTATGGGTTTTTTTTTTCGATTGGTCATGTTATGTGATGAGGGATCACTACCAAGCTGTCAACAAAGACTGAAGGAAAGGATGTAAAAATTTGGGCTCTAAGCCGATCTTACATTTTAGTTAGTGAATGGATCCACAGTGTTAGTTAAGTTATAATAATGTATATTTTTAAAGACAAAAATGTCAGTTTTATATGGAACATTTATTCCAGCTTGCTTGCTCACAACCTAAGTTGGACACAGCACAACGAAGGGTCCAGCCCATGGATTGAGGCATTTTTCGGACCAAAGCAGAGAGGAATTTCACAAGTTCTCAACTATCTACATCAACAACAATTATGCGGATCTTTGTGTACAGCATTGGTGTAAAACGGTAGACATAGCAACCGGTCAGAATGCATGCGGTCCTTGTGGTGTCGGACTACATTTAGAACTGAGAATACGACACCGAGATGTACAATCACATTTAGTGCCACGATCGGTGCACAGGTTTATAGGTTAGTACATAGTGACAATTGTATTAATACAGGGTGGGCCAAAATAAGGGTCCTATCTTTAAATTTGAATAACTTGAATTTGAATAACTTCCACAAAATAAAAGTTAAACTCACCAAACTTTATTTGTGTGTAGACTGACCCTTTTGAGATTTTTTGAAATAAACAAAACAAATTTTAGTCGAAAAACATTTCTTAAAACTTACAAAAACTAAAGTATTGTTTTTTACACTGTTTTGAGTTTTTTAAGCAAAAATAATGTTTTCTAAATGAGGGTACGTTCCTTAGGGCTAATACGGCTCATGCTTGCTTCGGAAGGGGTCCTTTACTTATTCTAAAAAAAAATCAACAAAAAAAATCAATAAATAAAAAAGTTATGAATTTTTAAAAATAGGACCCTTATTTTTGCCCACCCTGTATATACAAATAAAAGAAGTTTGAGAAAATTCAATAGATTGGTAGATAGTGACAATTGTATTAATATACAATTAAGTTGAGAAAATTACATTTCCCTGGCATCTAGAAACAAGATTACAACAAAAGCATTTAACAAGTTTACTTAATATTTGTAAGCCATTCACTTCTGTAAAATGGCAAAATGTATTTTGTGAAATATTTTTTCTTGTAATTAAATTCAAATGTTATTTTTTTTATTTCTTTTATATGTACATATCTTTATTTATTTACACAGACCAAAAATAATTTTTGTAAAATATCACCATAATTGAACATTTTGTTTCTTTCTCAACCAAATGAATACAATTGAAAAAAAGAAAATCATGATGTGCAGACTGAAGGAAGGAGATAATTCCAAAATTGACATTGTAAAATGTTCACTTTTTATGAACACATTTACTTTCGTCGGCTAGAAAATTTGGTTAATCTAGTTTATAAAACTTTTCAGGCAAATACAAAATTCCAAAAATAAATTGTTTTTAGCTAAAATTTTATTGTTGAAATGGAGAATAAAAGAAATTTGATTTTTTTTTAAGCTGCAATTCTTTATAATTGCTAAACTTTGAAGTCTTTTTCAAATGTTTTAATATTTCATAAACTTAATTTTCCAAGTGAAAAATATATAAATCGTGATTTAAGTGGTTGACGTTGCAATAAATTTTAACTGTAGAAAAATAAATTCTTTAAATATTAATTTAGTTTTAGAAATGCTCAACCGTTTCTTCCAGAAAAGACTTTCAATCATCTTGAAAATAATTGTAATTTTTAATATTATTATATAGCAATAAAATAAATGTTTTATTTTTTTTAATACAAAAATCTTGGTTAATTTATAAATTTTTTTTATAATTTCAAATTTCTTGAGGATTTACAAAATAAATTTTCTTTTCTTTTGGAAATGTTAAAAAAAACTTCAATTTCGTCAACATGTGTGTTGTTCAAATTGCAAGAAGAAAGATGATTGGTAAATATTAATTTTTCTTCAAATTTTGATCATAAAGAAACAAAAATCAGTTAGAAATATGATTTTTTTTTTTTAAATCATTAATAAAGAAATGCATAGAACATTTTAAAATAGTGGTAAAGTAGATCTGGAGATTATGGATGCACCAGACTATTGGAAGAGTGACCTGCATCATGATGATTCGCACTGGATTGAAATATTCAGAAATCTTAGGTGACGCTTAGTGAATACCTTGAAGACCATAAGATGTAAGCTGGAGAATTGGGATGGAGATGTGGAATTCGTGGCGAGTAGGTAAGATCATAGCAGGCATCTTGACTGCGTCCGCACAATGAATTTGTTGAGAAACTAAAACAAAGGTGCAGTAAGTTCCAGGCAAGGCATGATGGGCGTCGGAATGGCGACTGAAGAAAGCGCTGAATGAGGATCTTCACTATTCCTCATACAAGAGTTGCAAGGGCCAACTACTCGCTGCCAAGGCCCAAGAGAAGTACCTTACAAAAACTACCTTACAAAAGCTAAGAAACTTCTCAACACGGTCAAATATGCAGTAAAGCCAAGGATGCTCTGGTTTTTCTTAAAACCAGTTGCACAAACGCAGAACAACAGGTGGCTAACCTGCAGTCCGCCCGAAGTCCTGTGCATCATGAAGACCAATTTCCCTGAAACTGTGATGGTTTTTGGGTGTGTTTCCAGTGAAGGCCACACCGTGCCATCTATATCTCCGAGAAGGGACTCAAACTCACTTCAGATGGCTATATTGAGTTGCTGTCCACTTGTCAAGTGCTGGGTAGGGTTAGGGTGGCTGCACGAAAGTCATACATGTGGCAGCAGGACTCATCCCTGGAAAAACCTGTCTAAGAACTTTCACCACTTCACTGGTCCCAACTCGATGTGTCGGGCGCAATTGAGAAAAGACACCAACTGTACAAAGGATAAGCTGATTTCCAGGATGAAACGGGTGTTCAGGATTCTCTCAAAAGACACCGTGAAGGCTATGTGATCCAGGTTTAGGTTCTATCTGGTAGGCCGTAATAGAAGCTCAGGGTCTCTTTAAGTGAGCTGTATTCGGCATAATATGCACTTTGAATTTTGAGAATGCATCAATTATTGGCAAAGTTTTTTCTTTCCTTTCCAAGAAGTGTCAAATTTATCCTGAACACACATATATATATATATATATATATATATACAGGGTGGGCAAAAATAAGGGTCCTATTTTTAAAAATTCATAACTTTTTTATTTATTGATTTTTTTTTTTTTTTTTTTTTTTTTAGAATAAGTAAAGAACCCCTTCCGAAGCAAGCATGAGCCGTATTAGCCCTAAGGAACGTACCCTCATTTAGAAAACATTATTTTTGCTTAAAAAACTCAAAACAGTGTAAAAAACAATACTTTAGTTTTTGTAAGTTTTAAGAAGTGTTTTTCGGCTAAAATTTGTTTTGTTTATTTCAAAAAATCTCGGAAGGGTCAGTCTACACACACATAAAGTTTGGTGAGTTTAACTTTTATTTTGTGGAAGTTATTCAAATTCAAGTTATTCAAATTTAAAGATAGGACCCTTATTTTGGCCCACCCTGTATATGACAATAGAAATTCCTTCAGTTGCACATGGAATAAAATGAGGGTCACTGTTTCCCACTCCTAAGCAGAAGTGAAAAACAAATAAGATCAAAATTATGAGGAATTCCAAATTACTGTAGGTGTTGTACTTCAAACTAAGTCTAACTTAAGTCAAATTAATATTTAACTTGTAAATTGCCCATAAGAACACAATACCTCAGTTGTAATAATTGATCTATTTTCTTCATCCTCTTCTTCATTCATTCAACAGTTTAAACCATAAGATGTAGAACTTTAATAAAATAATAATCAGAAATATAAATTTCTAAAATAAAATTAGCTTCTTTTTTTTTTTAAAAGAAAGTAATTGGAATTCAACATGAATAAATAAATGTTTTTTTAAATCTCAAACAAACAAAATAGTGAGAAAAACAAAACCAATGAATGTTTAGTTTGCAAAATAAATTTTAATAAAATGTCTATGCTACTAATTTCATCTCTGCTAAAAGATGAGCCAGTTCGTTTGAAGTTTGCAAGTTTCAGTAAGCTGCTTTTAAATAGTCATCCGTCAGCGGAATCGGTTTCTTACCATTTTGTTGGCTCAGCAAATTATACAGTGCTTGCTCTCTTCTCTCGGAAGCTAACTCCCTTTGGTCATTCACCGGAACATCTTGTAATATCGACTCCTTGTACAGTGTGCCACTTGCTGGTTCCACGCTAATCGTGTTTGGGGCACGATTCAATTGTAAACGGCGATGGAAATAAAAATTCTTCCAGCTCCAATTCAATGGTCCTTGACTAAAACAATATTTTTGATGTGGCAGTTTGTCACCATCAACATAATACATCACGTAGAAGTTGCACATTTCGTCAGCTTGTGTCGACCTGAACAAAAAAAGGAATCACAATTCACAAAGCAAAATACTGGCAACATTTTTTATAAGAATAAAATGACAAATTTGTATTTTATGAAAATGCGGAACAACTACGAAACGCCAAATAAACTTGCGGTTTGGAACGTTCTTTTGCATTTTCCTTTATTTTAATAAGTTTGTGAATACTTTACAAATGGTTCCAAGTGGAATTTATTCAAATTTTAAGTGATTTTTTTCGTTTTTCCATAAAAATTTCAATTGCAGGTAAAGAGGCATCAGTAGGGAAAGATCTATTTTGCTTAATGGAGAATTTTGAAATGAGAAGATGCAACCTAAATACACACACATATAGGATATGAAACTTAGACTTATTACTAGCTAATAAATCTGGAATATATCTGTTTCAATAGTGCTCAATACTAAAGCTGAGGTTATAGTCTTTACGACCTTTTCAGAGCCAATTCACTATTCAACTGATACAATATTTACTATTTTGGAGGGGTGTATGTGTGTGGAGAAGGTGATGGTTGGGACTTAAAGGTAAGTGGGTGGAATGGGTTGGTGGTGTATGGGTGCTAGGACTTTGCTAACTAGTTTCTTATTAAGTATCTTTTTTGAGGATTATTGTATCGAGTGATCTAATTTTAATTACCTTAAACTTTGTGTGCGGCCATAAAAGTCCAAACAAAATCTTATCCTGTCTATATCAGTCACTATACAATGGTCAAGCACACAGACATATTCACTCGTCCAAGTATACATATGAACACATATGGATGAAAACACAAATATATATATATACAGGGTGGGCCAAAATAAGGGTCTTATCTTTAAATTTGAATAACTTCCACAAAATAAAAGTTAAACTCACCAAACTTTATGTGTGTGTAGACTGACCCTTCCGAGATTTTTTGAAATAAACAAAACAAATTTTAGCCGAAAAACACTTCTTAAAACTTACAAAAATTAAAGTATTGTTTTTTACACTGTTTTTTAAGCAAAAATAATGTTTTCTAAATGAGGGTACGTTCCTTAGGGCTAATACGGCTCATGCTTGCTTCGGAAGGGGTCCTTTACTTATTCTAAAAAAAAAAAATTTTTTAAATCAATAAATAAAAAGGTTATGAATTTTTAAAAATAGGACCCTTATTTTTGCCCACCCTGTATATATATATATATATATATATATATTACCCCTACACCTCTAAAGACTTATACATATGGGCATACAAAATACAAACACATAGATAAACAAATTTAACTATGAAACGCATATATATATAATCATTCATCATCATTGGTCTTTTGATTATCGTGCAGAATTGGGGGTAATGTCCATATCAGTGGACTCCCCCCTCCAGATAGCTGGCTAGCTGCATGCATGGCATTCCTCACTGTAGACCTCCACTTTTGTCGATCCTAAGGGTCAGTGTTTAAAAGCCTCCAGTCTCTCTCTGTTAGCTCCCTCCAAGACAACTTTGGCTGACCAACTCTGCGCCTATCAGAGACTTGTCAGTTTAGTGCACAGTTGATTGCACTGCAGGATCTGTCCACGTGGTCGTACCAGCGAAGTCTTTTCTCCCTCAAGATGAGATCAAGGTCTGCAAGAACAAGTTTCCTCGGGAACCTCACTTGTTCACACAGTGGAAGCATCTTTTGGCTTGATGTTACAAATCTGTCCAACCATTGCACTGCAGAGGTTGGAGGTCTTGTCAGTGTCCAGGTTTCACTGGCATGGAGCATAGCACTCTTCATACAAGTGCTGTACACTTGACCACAGGTTCTGTAAGACAGATGGAGAGATGTGAGAACTGGTAACAGCTCCTTGAACTTATTCCAAGCAGTCTTCACATGCGTCGTGGTGGCAAGGTTGCAGCCGCCACCTGCTGAAAGCATATCTCCTAGTTAACAGAAAGAGTTAACTGCCTTCAACATGTCCTGACCAACCTGAACCTCCCTCAGGGGTCAACCATCAAGTGAGCAAGCAGTCTCCCAACATCTAGAGCACCTAAAGTAACAGGCGCTTGATCAGGCACTTGAGTGCAACACCCCTTCTGTGCACACAGTTCTTGCAGTCAATTCACAAAATACTGCTGCTGCTGCCCACATCCGTGCGACAAACAGCACACGAGAAGTTGCCTAAATCCTGAAGTTTGTCGAGGCTAGTACCGCATATCATGATCTCTGTTTTATCAGCATTCACTCTCAACCCTTTCCCTTCCATAGCTTCCTTCCATCTCAGGAGTCAGCAATGATAACCAGGTTGTCAGCATAGAGACCCTTCCAGCGAACACCGGTGTGAAACTCGCGTGACAGAGCCTCAAGCGTGATAATGAAAAGGAGGGGACTGAGTACCGATCCCTGATGGACACCAACCCCCACAGCAAACTCATTATTGTGGCTGTTACCGGATGCGACTGCGAGCATTTGCATACATCCCCTGCACCAAGCACACAATCCACTCCTCGACCCCAAGTTTCTGTAGTGTCCACCAGATCACCCTCTGGGGAACACGATCAAATGCCTTCTCATGATCTATGAACGCCATATAGAGACGTTTGTTTACTGTAAGGAATTTCTCCTGCAACTGCCGGACAACGAATATTGTGTCAGTTGTACCTCTGCCAGGGACGAAGCTAAATTGACAGTCTAATCATATATATAATATATATATATATGTTACGGACTGGCTATGACATGTTACACAAGGAAACGCGTTGTCGCCAGGTGTGAACAAATAATTTCTAGGATTAAAATGGGAAGAAAAGGTAAAGAAGTAGTTATCTGTTTCTGAACTCCATTTTGGGTTTCAGAGAAGATATCAATAAACACAACACGCTGAAGGAACAACAGTGACACAAGAGATTGTATAAAAATATGTATTTTATCGGATGGGGATATGAATAAAATATGCAAAATAAAATTAAGAGAGAACAAACAAGATAATATCAGGGAAAATGGGATAATATTGGTTAGGGGTAAATAGAGCTTTTAGGGACAACAAAAATGGAAAATATAGGCCTGAAGGGGTCAATGTTCTTGTTTTGGGGTGAATAAGGGTTTGGTGAGCAAGTTCATAAGGCCATAAGATGTATATGAGAGATGATAATATATCGATATGGATGGAGCAAAGTCTTTGGAAATAATAAAACAACTCCAAAGGTTACTTAGCTTTTGGGAGAATATGAGTGCCGGTTGGTTTGAAAATAGATATTTCTTCAATTGAGAAAAAGATGAAAAAGTTTGATTGTGTTGTCAAGACAATCACCAACAGAGTTGAAAGACCAATATCTTCATTTGTGTTTGTCGAGAGAAGGACAATCTCTTCATTAATATATATTTCTTGAATCTTGGCGCCAGTCTTTTGGTTGGGATATACTTAGTGTGTCTAAGGTGATGATATCCGAGTGATATGCAGCGTGTCTGAGGTGATGGTATTTATTTTTTATGGAAATCGCTCCAGACAAGGCATGAAGTCACTTTATTTAAGTTGCTAACAGGAACAAATATGATTATCGCAAAGACAGGAGATTCCTATTGGCCTTAGTCTTGAAAAGACTAAGAGGAAACAGTCAGCAGGAAGAGAGGACTTTTCACAAGAAAAAAAATCTAACTGAAAATTCTTTTTCCAAGATTCAAATATATTGGCAAAATCAGGAGACCCTGCTGATGTTTTGTCTTGTGGCTAGTTATGTGACACTTGGCATATCATATATAGGCGTTTGGAATGAGTCCTTTTTAGAAAAGAGGGTCATTTGTGCATAAAATATTTTTCTTTGAAGTGTAAACTGAGCATCGTCTAAGGTGATTCAGTAATCTTAGGGTGAAGTGTCAAGCTATTTTGAAAGCTGACGCTATCTTCGGTCATTTGCTTGATTAAGTCAAGAATTTCGTATGTTCTCATTAGAATTTCAGCAGGAGTTCCTGTTCTTTAGAATTTGGGATTTTCGGGGTTTCAAGCGAAAGGGTAGAGAAGGGATTTGTATTTTTTATTTATTGGTATTTTATTTATTATCTGTTTATGGTAAGAGAATTTTAATATTTTCCTTTTACTCTTTATAAACAGAAAAGCTGGTATTTCTATTTTTGGAAATTGATATCTTCATAATTAAATGAAGCAGATATGTTATTCCTTTCTAATTGATATCTTCATAATTAAATGAAGCAGATATGTTATTCCTTTCTAATTGATATCTTCATAATTAAATGAAGCAGATATGTTGTTCTTTTCTAATTGATATCTTCATAATTAAATGAAGCAGATATGTTATTCCTTTCTAATTTATATCTTCATAATTAAATGAAGCAGATGTGTTATTCCTTTCTAATTGATATCTTCCTAATTAAATGAAGCAGATATGTTGTTCCTTTCTAATTGATATCTTCATAATTAAATGAAGCAGATATGTTGTTCTTTTCTAATTGATATCTTCATAATTAAATGAAGCAGATATGTTATTCCTTTCTAATTGATATCTTCATAATTAAATGAAGCAGATATGTTATTCCTTTCTAATTGATATCTTCATAATTAAATGAAGCAGATATGTTGTTCTTTTCTAATTGATATCTTCATAATTAAATGAAGCAGATATGTTATTCCTTTCTAATTGATATCTTCCTAATTAAATGAAGCAGATATGTTGTTCCTTTCTAATTGATATCTTCATAATTAAATGAAGCAGATATGTTATTCCTTTCTAATTGATATCTTCATAATTAAATGAAGCAGATATGTTATTCCTTTCTAATTGATATCTTCATAATTAAATGAAGCAGATATGTTATTCCTTTCTAATTGATATCTTCATAATTAAATGAAGCAGATATGTTATCTCTTTCTAATTGATATCTTCATAATTAAATGAAGCAGATATGTTATTCCTTTCTAATTGATATCTTCATAATTAAATGAAGCAGATATGTTATTCCTTTCTAATTGATATCTTCATAATTAAATGAAGCAGATATGTTATCTCTTTCTAATTGATATCTTCATAATTAAATGAAGCAGATATGTTATTCCTTTCTAATTGATATCTTCATAATTAAATGAAGCAGATATGTTATTCCTTTCTAATTGATATCTTCATAATTAAATGAAGCAGATATGTTATTCCTTTCTAATTGATATCTTTATAATTAAATGAAGCAGATATGTTATTCCTTTCTAATTGATATCTTCATAATTAAATGAAGCAGATATGTTGTTCTTTTCTAATTGATATCTTCATAATTAAATGAAGCAGATATGTTATTCCTTTCTAATTGATATCTTCCTAATTAAATGAAGCAGATATGTTGTTCCTTTCTAATTGATATCTTCATAATTAAATGAAGCAGATATGTTATTCCTTTCTAATTGATATCTTCATAATTAAATGAAGCAGATATGTTATTCTTTTCTAATTGATATCTTCATAATTAAATGAAGCAGATATGTTATTCCTTTCTAATTGATATCTTCATAATTAAATGAAGCAGATATGTTATCTCTTTCTAATTGATATCTTCATAATTAAATGAAGCAGATATGTTATTCCTTTCTAATTGATATCTTCATAATTAAATGAAGCAGATATGTTATCTCTTTCTAATTGATATCTTCATAATTAAATGAAGCAGATATGTTATTCCTTTCTAATTGATATCTTCATAATTAAATGAAGCAGATATGTTATTCCTTTTTAATTGATATCTTCATAATTTAATGAAGCAGATATGTTATTCCTTTCTAATTGATATCTTCATAATTAAATGAAGCAGATATGTTATTCCTTTCTAATTGATATCTTCATAATTAAATGAGGCAGATATGTTATTCCTTTCTAATTGATATCTTCATAATTAAATGAAGCAGATATGTTATTCCTTTCTAATTGATATCTTCATAATTAAATGAAGCAGATATGTTATTCCTTTCTAATTGATATCTTCATAATTAAATGAAGCAGATATGTTATTCCTTTCTAATTGATATCTTCATAATTAAATGAAGCAAACATGTTATTCCTTTCTAATTGATATCTTCATAATTAAATGAAGCAGATATGTTATTCCTTTCTAATTGATATCTTCATAATTAAATGAAGCAGATATGTTATTCCTTTCTAATTGATATCTTCATAATTAAATGAAGCAGACATGTTATTGCTTTCTAATTGATATCTTCATAATTAAATGAAGCAGATATGTTATTCCTTTCTAATTGATATCTTCATAATTAAATGAAGCAGATATGTTATTCCTTTCTAATTGATATCTTCATAATTAAATGAAGCAAACATGTTATTCCTTTCTAATTGATATCTTCATAATTAAATGAAGCAAACATGTTATTCCTTTCTAATTGATATTTTCATAATTAAATGAAGCAGATATGTTATTCCTTTCTAATTGATATTTTCATAATTAAATGAAGCAGATGTGTTATTCCTTTCTAATTGATATTTTCATAATTAAATGAAGCAGATGTGTTATTCCTTTCTAATTGATATTTTCATAATTAAATGAAGCAGATATGTTATTCCTTTCTAATTGATATCTTCATAATTAAATGAAGCAGATATGTTATTCCTTTCTAATTGATATTTTCATAATTAAATGAAGCAGATATGTTATTCCTTTCTAATTGATATCTTCATAATTAAATGAAGCAGATATGTTATTCCTTTCTAATTGATATTTTCATAATTAAATGAAGCAGATATGTTATTCCTTTCTAATTGATATCTTCATAATTAAATGAAGCAGATGTGTTATTCCTTTCTAATTGATATTTTCATAATTAAATGAAGCAGATATGTTATTCCTTTCTAATTGATATCTTCATAATTAAATGAAGCAGATATGTTATTCCTTTCTAATTGATATCTTCATAATTAAATGAAGCAAGTATGTTATTCCTTTCTAATTGATATCTTCATAATTAAATGAAGCAGATATGTTATTCCTTTCTAATTGATATCTTCATAATTAAATGAAGCAGATATGTTATTCCTTTCTAATTGATATATTCATAATTAAATGAAGCAGATATGTTATTCCTTTCTAATTGATATCTTCATAATTAAATGAAGCAGATATGTTATTCCTTTCTAATTGATATCTTCATAATTAAATGAAGCAGATATGTTATTCCTTTCTAATTGATATCTTCATAATTAAATGAAGCAAGTATGTTATTCCTTTCTAATTGATATCTTCATAATTAAATGAAGCAAACATGTTATTCCTTTCTAATTGATATCTTCATAATTAAATGAAGCAGATATGTTATTCCTTTCTAATTGATATCTTCATAATTAAATGAAGCAGATATGTTATTCCTTTCTAATTGATATCTTCATAATTAAATGAAGCAGATATGTTATTCCTTTCTAATTGATATCTTCATAATTAAATGAAGCAGATGTGTTTTTCCTTTCTAATTGATATCTTCATAATTAAATGAAGCAGATATGTTATTCCTTTCTAATTGATATCTTCATAATTAAATGAAGCAGATATGTTATTCCTCTCTAATTGATATCTTCATAATTAAATGAAGCAGATGTGTTATTCCTTTCTAATTGATATCTTCATAATTAAATGAAGCAGATATGTTATTCCTTTCTAATTGATATCTTCATAATTAAATGAAGCAGATATGTAATTCTTTTCTAATTGATATCTTCATAATTAAATGAAGCAGATATGTTATTCCTTTCTAATTGATATCTTCATAATTAAATGAAGCAGATGTGTTATTCCTTTCTAATTGATATCTTCATAATTAAATGAAGCAGATGTGTTATTCCTTTCTAATTGATATCTTCATAATTAAATGAAGCAGATATGTTATTCCTTTCTAATTGATATCTTCATAATTAAATGAAGCAGATGTGTTATTCCTTTCTAATTGATATCTTCATAATTAAATGAAGCAGATATGTTATTCCTTTCTAATTGATATCTTCATAATTAAATGAAGCAGATATGTTATTCCTTTCTAATTGATATCTTCATAATTAAATGAAGCAGATATGTTATTCCTTTCTAATTGATATCTTCATAATTAAATGAAGCAGATATGTTATTCCTTTCTAATTGATATCTTCATAATTAAATGAAGCAGATATGTTATTCCTTTCTAATTGATATCTTCATAATTAAATGAAGCAGATATGTTATTCCTTTCTAATTGATATTTTCATAATTAAATGAAGCAGATATGTTGTTCCTTTCTAATTGATATCTTCATAATTAAATGAAGCAGATATGTTATTCCTTTCTAATTGATATCTTCATAATTAAATGAAGCAGATATGTTATTCCTTTCTAATTGATATCTTCATAATTAAATGAAGCAGATATGTTATTCCTTTCTAATTGATATCTTCATAATTAAATGAAGCAGATATGTTATTCCTTTCTAATTGATATCTTCATAATTAAATGAAGCAGATATGTTATTCCTTTCTAATTGATATCTTCATAATTAAATGAAGCAGATATGTTATTCCTTTCTAATTGATATTTTCATAATTAAATGAAGCAGATATGTTGTTCCTTTCTAATTGATATCTTCATAATTAAATGAAGCAGATGTGTTATTCCTTTCTAATTGATATCTTCATAATTAAATGAAGCAGATATGTTATTCCTTTCTAATTGTTATCTTCATAATTAAATGAAGCAGATATGTTATTCCTTTCTAATTGATATCTTCATAATTAAATGAAGCAGATATGTTATTCCTTTCTAATTGATATCTTCATAATTAAATGAAGCAAACATGTTATTCCTTTCTAATTGATATCTTCATAATTAAAAGAAGCAGATATGTTATTCCTTTCTAATTGATATCTTCATAATTAAATGAAGCAGATATGTTATTCTTTTCTAATTGATATCTTCCTAATTAAATGAAGCAGATGTGTTATTCCTTTCTAATTGATATCTTCATAATTAAATGAAGCAGATATGTTATTCTTTTCTAATTGATATCTTCATAATTAAATGAAGCAGATGTGTTATTCCTTTCTAATTGATATCTTCATAATTAAATGAAGCAGATATGTTATTCCTTTCTAATTGATATCTTCATAATTAAATGAAGCAGATGTGTCATTCCTTTCTAATTGATATCTTCATAATTAAATGAAGCAGATATGTTATTCTTTTCTAATTGATATCTTCATAATTAAATGAAGCAGATGTGTTATTCCTTTCTAATTGATATCTTCATAATTAAATGAAGCAGATGTGTTATTCCTTTCTAATTGATATCTTCATAATTAAATGAAGCAGATATGTTATTCTTTTCTAATTGATATCTTCATAATTAAATGAAGCAGATGTGTTATTCCTTTCTAATTGATATCTTCATAATTAAATGAAGCAGATGTGTTATTCCTTTCTAATTGATATCTTCATAATTAAATGAAGCAGATATGTTATTCTTTTCTAATTGATATCTTCCTAATTAAATGAAGCAGATATGTTATTCTTTTCTAATTGATATCTTCCTAATTAAATGAAGCAGATATGTTATTCTTTTCTAATTGATATCTTCATAATTAAATGAAGCAGATATGTTATTCTTTTCTAATTGATATCTTCCTAATTAAATGAAGCAGATATGTTATTCCTTTCTAATTGATATCTTCCTAATTAAATGAAGCAGATATGTTATTCTTTTCTAATTGATATCTTCATAATTAAATGAAGCAGATATGTTATTCTTTTCTAATTGATATCTTCCTAATTAAATGAAGCAGATATGTTATTCTTTTCTAATTGATATCTTCCTAATTAAATGAAGCAGATATGTTATTCTTTTCTAATTGATATCTTCATAATTAAATGAAGCAGATATGTTATTCTTTTCTAATTGATATCTTCCTAATTAAATGAAGCAGATATGTTATTCCTTTCTAATTGATATCTTCCTAATTAAATGAAGCAGATGTGTTATTCTTTTCTAATTGATATCTTCATAATTAAATGAAGCAGATATGTTATTCTTTTCTAATTGATATCTTCCTAATTAAATGAAGCAGATATGTTATTCTTTTCTAATTGATATCTTCCTAATTAAATGAAGCAGATATGTTATTCTTTTCTAATTGATATCTTCATAATTAAATGAAGCAGATATGTTATTCTTTTCTAATTGATATCTTCCTAATTAAATGAAGCAGATATGTTATTCCTTTCTAATTGATATCTTCATAATTAAATGAAGCAGATGTGTTATTCCTTTCTAATTGATATCTTCATAATTAAATGAAGCAGATATGTTATTCCTTTCTAATTGATATCTTCATAATTAAATGAAGCAGATGTGTTATTCCTTTCTAATTGATATCTTCCTAATTAAATGAAGCAGATATGTTATTCTTTTCTAATTGATATCTTCATAATTAAATGAAGCAGATATGTTATTCTTTTCTAATTGATATCTTCCTAATTAAATGAAGCAGATATGTTATTCTTTTCTAATTGATATCTTCATAATTAAATGAAGCAGATATGTTATTCCTTTCTAATTGATATCTTCATAATTAAATGAAGCAGATGTGTCATTCCTTTCTAATTGATATCTTCATAATTAAATGAAGCAGATATGTTATTCTTTTCTAATTGATATCTTCATAATTAAATGAAGCAGATGTGTTATTCCTTTCTAATTGATATCTTCATAATTAAATGAAGCAGATGTGTTATTCCTTTCTAATTGATATCTTCATAATTAAATGAAGCAGATATGTTATTCTTTTCTAATTGATATCTTCATAATTAAATGAAGCAGATGTGTTATTCCTTTCTAATTGATATCTTCATAATTAAATGAAGCAGATGTGTTATTCCTTTCTAATTGATATCTTCATAATTAAATGAAGCAGATATGTTATTCTTTTCTAATTGATATCTTCCTAATTAAATGAAGCAGATATGTTATTCTTTTCTAATTGATATCTTCCTAATTAAATGAAGCAGATATGTTATTCTTTTCTAATTGATATCTTCATAATTAAATGAAGCAGATATGTTATTCTTTTCTAATTGATATCTTCCTAATTAAATGAAGCAGATATGTTATTCCTTTCTAATTGATATCTTCCTAATTAAATGAAGCAGATATGTTATTCTTTTCTAATTGATATCTTCATAATTAAATGAAGCAGATATGTTATTCTTTTCTAATTGATATCTTCCTAATTAAATGAAGCAGATATGTTATTCTTTTCTAATTGATATCTTCCTAATTAAATGAAGCAGATATGTTATTCTTTTCTAATTGATATCTTCATAATTAAATGAAGCAGATATGTTATTCTTTTCTAATTGATATCTTCCTAATTAAATGAAGCAGATATGTTATTCCTTTCTAATTGATATCTTCCTAATTAAATGAAGCAGATGTGTTATTCTTTTCTAATTGATATCTTCATAATTAAATGAAGCAGATATGTTATTCTTTTCTAATTGATATCTTCCTAATTAAATGAAGCAGATATGTTATTCTTTTCTAATTGATATCTTCCTAATTAAATGAAGCAGATATGTTATTCTTTTCTAATTGATATCTTCATAATTAAATGAAGCAGATATGTTATTCTTTTCTAATTGATATCTTCCTAATTAAATGAAGCAGATATGTTATTCCTTTCTAATTGATATCTTCATAATTAAATGAAGCAGATGTGTTATTCCTTTCTAATTGATATCTTCATAATTAAATGAAGCAGATATGTTATTCCTTTCTAATTGATATCTTCATAATTAAATGAAGCAGATGTGTTATTCCTTTCTAATTGATATCTTCCTAATTAAATGAAGCAGATATGTTATTCTTTTCTAATTGATATCTTCCTAATTAAATGAAGCAGATATGTTATTCTTTTCTAATTGATATCTTCCTAATTAAATGAAGCAGATATGTTATTCTTTTCTAATTGATATCTTCATAATTAAATGAAGCAGATATGTTATTCCTTTCTAATTGATATCTTCATAATTAAATGAAGCAGATGTGTTATTCCTTTCTAATTGATATCTTCCTAATTAAATGAAGCAGATATGTTATTCTTTTCTAATTGATATCTTCCTAATTAAATGAAGCAGATATGTTATTCTTTTCTAATTGATATCTTCATAATTAAATGAAGCAGATATGTTATTCCTTTCTAATTGATATCTTCATAATTAAATGAAGCAGATGTGTTATTCCTTTCTAATTGATATCTTCCTAATTAAATGAAGCAGATATGTTATTCCTTTCTAATTGATATCTTCATAATTAAATGAAGCAGATATGTTATTCTTTTCTAATTGATATCTTCATAATTAAATGAAGCAGATATGTTATTCCTTTCTAATTGA
This sequence comes from Sepiola atlantica, assembly GCA_963556195.1. Lineage (NCBI taxonomy): Eukaryota > Metazoa > Mollusca > Cephalopoda > Sepiida > Sepiolidae > Sepiola > Sepiola atlantica. The sequence goes on along the minus strand of OY744517.1, from coordinate 5,074,258 downwards.
TATCTTCATAATTAAATGAAGCAGATATGTTATTCCTTTCTAATTGATATCTTCATAATTAAATGAAGCAGATATGTTATTCCTTTCTAATTGATATCTTCATAATTAAATGAAGCAGATATGTTATTCCTTTCTAATTGATATCTTCATAATTAAATGAAGCAGATATGTTATTCCTTTCTAATTGATATCTTCATAATTAAATGAAGCAGATATGTTTTTCTTTTTTAATTGATATCTTCATAATTAAATGAAGCAGGTATGTTATTCCTTTCTAATTATGTTTAATTAAAACTAACAATTTTTTAAAAATTTTATAAAGTTTTCAGTATGTTACAACAACTATACGCAAACATATATTCACAAATATATCAAGTACCCATACATATATGAGCACAGAAATTAAGTAAATAAATAAGTAAATATATAATATATAAAGTAAAATAATAAATAAATACCCTTGTTATATGACCAGCTAACTAATTGTTTCAGGGTTTTTTAAAAATTATTAATCTTTCGATACATGGCTAGCACATATGTATATATATATATATATATATATATATATATATATATATATATATATATATATATATATACATATATATAATTAACTTGTTACAAATATCCAGGAGGTATGAATCCGAAGGAAGTTGAAACCGGGTTTATGAGAGTGCTCAATGAAAATTCAGAGCAAAATATATATTTTTTGATTTTATTCCATTAGTTGCGACAAAACAAGTTTTGTTTCATTGGTGCAAATAGCGACCAACTCATCAGGCTGGCGATGGAATTCAAATGGCATAAGTTTTAACTTCACCTTAACGGTGAAGTTAAAACTGATGAGTTGGTCGCTATTTGCACCAATGAAACAAAACTTGTTTTGTCGCAACTAATGGAATAAAATCAAAATATATATATATATATATATATACGCATGAACAGACATACAAACAATAGATATAATACACATACACATATATGCATATGTGAACCCTATAGAAACATACATGTGTATAAATAGAAGAACCAAAAGACCTCATATAAATATGTATTAGAGCCTCCACACGTAAATGCACATAAGAGCATGTAGCAATATTTAATGTGATAGCAAGTAGGTTATGCAAAACAAGGTTAGCAAATGGAATGTGTGTAGTGAGATTCGGTCACATCTGGAATACAATGCTGGTTTCTTTTGACAGGTTGTGATTTCGGAAAGTCGGTAGTTCAAACTGATTGCACCTGTGACTTGATTGAGACGCTTTGTTCGATTTTTAACCAAACTATTTATAAAAAAAAAAAATGCAATATTTACCCAATATAAACATCTTTAGCTCCATCATTCTTCATGGTACAACGGGCTGCCTGAAAATAATGATATGTAAAAACATTTAATAAAATAAAACAAAACATTAAAACACAAAATATCAGCTTTAGTCTTACTAAAATTACTTTCTTGGTTTCAGTTTGAAATTTTAGGTATTATTAATTAGTCATAATAATGTTGAATACTCCTTTGTGGACGCCCAGTGGCTTTATGTGGATTCCACATATGCCTCATTGACATTCATTCTCCATTCAGGTGAATGGAAGAAAACTTTAATATATATATATATATATATATATATATATATATGAAGAAGAATGGAAAGGAATAAGAGAAGCAAAAGCCAAATCATAATTCAATTCAATTGCTCAGAGCAAGGTATATTCCGCAAAAAAGGCAATTTATTCAAGTTAAATTTTCCTGAAGCCAGGCTTTTCAAAGATCAAAATCTTATCATCAGAGGAAGTCGCTGGGATAGATAAGTTGGCAAAGGCCAAGATTTAAAATTTGAAAAAATAAAATAAAAGTTGTAGGGGAAGAAACACAGGGCAAAATTCTGCCCGAATGCAAGCAAATGTCCGATTGCTAAAAAGTCCGGTGTCGAAAAGTCCAGCGGAGAGAATGAGATGTAGATAGGTAGGTCGTTACAAGGCCCGAAAGGTTGTGAGAGAGGATTCAAAGTTAAATTCCAAGAAGCCACAACTTCAACAATAGGTTTTACTCTTCCTAAAAGTTCGCTTTTAGTGCACCACTTTATTTATATATATATATATATATATATATATATATATATATATATATATATATATATATATATATATATATATATATATATATATATATATATATATTTGGTACAAAACTTTGGCTACACATTTACAGACATCTATCTTTCAGTTATAGCTAGGAGTCAGATAAACTTCCTCAGGCTACATAAAATTTCCGGAACGAATTTTTGTTGAACTAATGGAGCTTGCTACCAAACCAAAAATGTATTGACAAATTTATTGTATATCCATGGGTAGCCCTCTTGGTCCATCGTTAGCCAATATTTTCGTTGGATTTTTGGAAAACCAATTGTTTTCTAAAACGACCAATCTGGCTTTTTACATACATTATGTTGATGACACTTTTGCTTGCTTTCCTTCACGGAGTGAGGCTGAATAATTTCTTCGACTTCTTTGTGACTTGCATCCATCGTTGCAATTTACTATGGAGGTCAAGGATTGTAGTTCTCTGCCATTCCTTGATGTTTTAGTGTCTAAAGCTCGTTCAACGTTTGAAACCTTTGTGCATAGAAAACCAATCTTTACAAGTCTTTATTTAAATTAGTTTTCTTTTGCTTTTTAAAGCAAAAAATAAATGTTATTGAAACTCTTACCCATCGCGCGCTTATGATTTGTTCCCAAAACCGACTCGATGCAGAACTTGGTGAAATTACCAATATTTTTCTTGCTAATGGATGTCCCATCAATATTATAAAAGCATCAGTGCACGTAAAGTTGCCTTATTTAATTGTGATAAATTTATTGGCCCGTTGTGTTGTCCAATCTATTTGAAATTTCCATGGTTAGGTTCCGACGGCCATGACATTGTGAAAAAGATTTTTTCTTCTTCTACTCAACGCTGTTTCAATCAACCATACTACTCGTTTTCTCTTCTTCATAAGAATGTTTTGCTTGCCTTTCAAAAGAATTCTGTTGTTTATAAATTTCTATGTCAGTGTGGGGCTGACTATGTAGAAAAGACATCCCAAAGGTTAGAAATGAGTATAGCCCAACACGTACCACATGATATACGTTCTCACAAGGTTTTGAGAACATCCGGGAATTTTTAGGCACATGAATTTTTCATTGGTAATCACCTGATTGATACAAATATTTGTTCAAACCAATATTGCAATCTGTAGTTTTCTCTTCTACGTTTGCTAGGTTGAACTATTATCTCAATATTTTTTTAGGTGTGAGTTATTAATAATTCTCGACCTAGCCTATGTAGACAGAAGGTTCTGAAAAATCAGTTGGAGATCTTCCACAATCCAAATATCCTACAATATTGAAAGATTTCCCCCTGCTCTCAACTGATTTCTCCAACTGAAAATAATTTTTTTCCACTCATTTTTCATCCGATTTTCTTAGTTTTTAATTTATCATTCTCACGTGAGAGGGCAGACGATAAGTAAAGAAAATCTTAGCAAATTTCATTCGCCCCCTTTTCATTTTTCCTAAAATAAATTATGTTTCCTCTAAAATCTATCCTATCATTTTGTTGTACTAGTAATCTGCTAATATATATATATATATATATATATATATATATATATATATATATATATAGTTGGAAAAAAACAAGCAACAGACGCCTCAACAACTTTTCCAGGGATTGTTCTCATTTCCTGAGATAAAGAATAAAGAAAATGTCTAATAATGTTGGTATTCTTCACCACCAACACCACTAACCCCACCACCATCACCACCACCAGTTTTTCATATTGGCATGAGTTGGCTTTAAAAATTACTTCTAAACTAATCTTTCTCCGGTAAGGTCTTCATCTCTCTTTCTCTCAAATCCATCATTATCATTTTCTCCCATATTTTCCTTGGCCTTCACTTGCCAACTGACTCTGATATCTCAACTGTTCTACATCTCATCCATACTTTCAATGTGACCAAACTAACAAAGTCTCCTGTTCTGCACATGTCTTGCTATACTGTGCAGATCTGAGGTCATCAGCTCTAAGCCTGTCTTTAAGACTCCCATTACATATCCATTGTATTATTTTCATATCATTTCTCTCCATGCAAGACTATTCTCAACCCTCGCTGACCAAGTTTCACTTCCATACATCATCACACTGCGCACATATGCCTGATAGAATCTTTCCTTGTTCAACAATGGCTACATTCTGCTGGCTAGTAATTCTGTGTCAACTTATTACTATCTAAGATTTCGATTTACATGTCGTATAGGATAACTTGTGGGAAGACCTGTAGGATTTGAAAGTCTAAATAATTTTGTTTTCCAAATATAAATTCTAATTAGTATGAGAATAATAGATTTACATAATAATGTATGGTTACAACATTATTTTTTATTTATTTATTCTTTTCTGAAGGGCAGGAGAGATAACTACCGCCCAGACGTTGACTGGAAAGGAATGGAGAGCACTAGAATATTGAGGAGATTTGTTTTTCGTTCAAATTTCAGGGAAAACCATGGAATGCTCTCAGCAAGAAATCACTGGTAATGGTTGGTGCTTTAATCATAATGGAATGGAATGAGGGTTTCGACAGATATTCTAGTATTTTCTGTTCCCTTCCAATCGAGGTATGGGTGGTACTCTATCCCTCTTTGGTCTTTCCTTCCTCAGCCACTTTTTGTGGTACCAACCAATGTTGGTGCTGATGATTTTCCTTCCATGTCATCAAACTGACCGTCGGGTTCTTGCAGCTCTCTTGCGTTTGTTACACTTTTTACCGGGGTTATATTTGGATTTCAGTGTTTTATTTCGAAAGAAAGGTCAAAATGTGGAAATAAATGTAACTGCAAAATAAGCCACACTATATAGCAATGTAAACCTGAATAACAAAAACATATTATATAGAAGAAACCACACTATATTTAAAAAACAAAAGTATAACAAGCCGCGCATGCGTGGTCCCCCTTTGTATGTGACGAGTGTAAAATGCAATAAATTTGGGCAATTTGGGGCATTTTTGACCCCCCTTTGAACCCCTGGGGGTGCGAACCAGAATTTTTCTGATGTCAAGGATGCTCATTTTATATCCAGAACAATTGCCTCTACATTTTGGCCAAGTTTCAGAAAAATTCAATGGATGGATCAAACGTTATGGGAGAAAAGGGTCATTTTTTGCCATTTATGGGGGCTTTTGACCCCCTTGGGGCACGAACCAGATTTTTTCCAAGGTCAGCGATACTTAGTTTCTATTAGGAACAATTGCCTCCACATTTTGGCCAAGTTTCAGAGAAATTGAATGGATGGATGAAAAGTTATAGAGCAAAAAATGTCATTTTCGGCCATTTCGGGGCCTTTTGACCCTCTGGGGGGCTAACCAGATTTTTTTTCAAAAATCGGAGAATGTCACTTTCTAACCTGACCAAAGTTACAACTTCATGCAAAATTTCAGAGAAATTTCCGAAAAATTGAATGTATGGATCAAACGTTATGGGGGGAAAGAGTCATTTTTTGCCATTTTAGGGGCACTGTGACCCCCTGGGGGCGCGAACCGGATTTTTTCCGAGGTCAGCGATACTTAGTTTCTATTAGGAACAATTGCCTCCACATTTTGGCCAAGTTTCAGAGAAATTGAATGGATGGATGAAAAGTTATAGAGCAAAAAATTTCATTTTCGGCCATTTCGGGGCTTTTTGACCCCCTGGGGGGCTAACCAGATTTTTTTTCAAAGATCGGAGAGTGTCACTTTCTTACCTGACCAAAGTTACAACTTCATGCAAAATTTCAGAGAAATTTCCGAAAAATTGAATGTATGGATCAAACGTTATGGGGGGAAAGGGTCATTTTTTGCCATTTTAGGGGCACTGTGACCACCTGGGGGCACGAACCGGATTTTTTCCGAGGTCAGCGATACTTAGTTTCTATTAGGAAAAATTGCCTGCACATTTTGGTCAAGTTTCAGAGAAATTGAATGGATGGATGAAAAGTTATGGAGCAAAAAATGTCATTTTCGGCCATTTCGGGGCCTTTTGAGCCCCTGGGGGGATAACCAGATGTTTTTTCAAAAATCGGAGAATGTCACTTTCTAACCTGACAAAAGTTACAACTTCATTCAAAATTTCAGAGAAATTCAATGGATGGTTGCGGAGAAAAATCCGGACGGACACACACACGGACGGAAATGCCTCAAAACATAGGTCTCCCAATTTTTTAAATCGGGGGACGAATAACAAAAGTACATTTAATTACAAAAAACACATATAGTACATCGTTATTGAAATTTTGTGGAACTTGTTAAGTATCGAGGGTCGTGTTCCCCCGATTATAAACGTGTTCAGTTGAATCAAGCAATGTTGCATGCAAAGACGGAGTAATAATTAATAAACAAAAATGAAGTAGTTCAAATAACGTTTATTGAACGTGTGTGTACGTGGAATGATGAAGTGTGTGATGTATGCATGTGTGTCGATGGAAAAACAGTTTTTGAAAAGGTATAAGAAGAAATGAATCCGGCGTAGGAAAAGTCTGTGAAAGCCGTAAACAAAGAAAACGAGTTGAGAACTCTTACCGTTGTTTGCCCACGTGTGTTGGTAGTCGTTATGCCGATTGAGAAGAAAAGCGTGAGACGAAACGCTAGTGTATTAGCGTCGTTCTGTCGACCAGAGAAGAGTGAAACGGAACGCTAGTGTCAGCGTCTGCCTGCCGAGGCAGGTCGGTGAGGAAGAGAGAGAATTTCCGTTTTGCACCGGCTCTTATAGTCCGAAGGGCAGATAACTCTGGTGTCGCTTTACAGCGCCACCTGTTGGTGATAAAGCGCCACCTACCGGCAAACCGGTGTAGTTATGTTTTGAAAGGAGGAGGTAACTGCTACAAGGACTCCCCCCCAGATTGAAAAATATTGAAAATATTATTCAATATATACAGTTGTAGATGAGAAGCATTCTTTGTGGGTATGTCTGTTTTGCTGTTGAAGATTAGAAAAAAGTAGTGTGCACGCTACTTATTTCTGTTTCTGCATCTGTATTGAATGATTGATCGCAAGTGCGTCTGCGGAATTGAGTGTTTGTAACGCATGTGGATCTGCGTGTTGTTTGGGTCTGCATCAAGTTTGAGCGCAAGTGAGTCTGCGGTCGAAAAAATGCTGAGTGCAAGCGAATTTGCACTTGTTGGTGGCGTTGTTCATGTTGATTAGTCTGCGTGATGCAGAGCTGATGAACAAACGTTGAATTGTCAGTGTTGTCCGGGAATGTTTGGTGCTTGGGTCTGCGCGGTTGTTGATGAGTGAGCACAAGTGAATCTGTGCGGTATTGATGAGTGAGCACAAGTGAGTCTGTGCAATTGTTGATGAATGAGCACAAGTGAGTCTGTGCAGGTGTTGATGAATGAGCACAAGTGAGTCTGTGCGGTGTTGATGAATGAGCACAAGTGAGTCTGTGCAGGTGTTGATGAATGAGCACAAGTGAGTCTGTGCGGTGTTGATGAATGAGCACAAGTGAGTCTGTGCAGGTGTTGATGAATGAGCACAAGTGAGTCTGTGCAGTTGTTGATGTTGTTCATGTTAATTAGTCCGTGTTGTGGAGCTGATGAACAAACATCTAGTTGTTGAGATTGGTGGTACGCTATGGTCAAAATCAGATGCACAAATGTCTGCAAGTGAGTTAGCAGGTCCAGGTACAAGTGGGTCTGTACTGGTGTTGGTGCGTCGTTCGAGTTGATGTGTCCCCCAGTTGATCAACGAACGTCCAGTTGTTGAGTATTTAGTGGTGCTTATGCAGTTGTACTCATTTTAAACTGGTGTGATTTCTTCCATAGTGTTGTCAGTGAGGTCCGGAAATGTTTGGTGCTTGATGAATGTCCGGGAAGATGTGGTTGTTCAAGTTGATGTGTCCCCCAGTTTATCAACGAACGTCCAGTTGTTGAGTATTTAGTGGTGCTTGTGCAGTTGTACTCATTTTAAACTGGTGTGATTTCTTCCATAGTGTTGTCAGTGAGGTCCGGAAATGTTTGGTGCTTGATGAATGTCCGGGAAAATGTGGTTGTTCATCTTGTGTTGAAGATTGTTGGTAGGCCTTGAAGGGTGATGTTGTTCGTGTTTGTCTGTTTTGTAGTTTTCTTTTCCTTTATATATATTTCCACCACGTGGGTAGAAAGGAAAAAGAAAAGAAAAAAAAGTGGAGTCATAATTTGTTTCACACGAGGAATGACGTTTTTGTTTTCGTTTGTTTGAATGTTAGTTTCCAAGTAGAGAAAGAATGGCGGCTTCTCTTTTCTTTGTTGTCGAAAAGAAAGAAAAAAAATTCGTATTTTCCTTTTCTTTTTTTTTTTTTTTTGTTTGAATTTTAATTTCCACGTCGTCCGAGAGATAAAAATGGCGTTTTTTTTTGTTTTTTTCTTTTAATTTTTTTATCAACACGTTGTCCGGAAAGAGATGGCGGCATTTTTGAAGTTTTTTATCAACACGTGGTCCGGAAAAAGATGAGCAGCGTGAGCGTTTGTTTTCTTTTGATCTCCACGTGTTCAAAACAAAAGAAAATGGCGTCTTGTAAAGTCCTTCTGTTCGTCGAAAAAGAAGAAAAGAAGGATTGGCAAAAGTTTGTCTTTTTCTTTGTATATATTTCTCCGACACGTATGTGGAGAAAGAGAAGAAGAAAAAATGAAATTGTAACTTGTTTTATACTCGGAGAAGCCGAGAAATGTTTTTGTTTTGTTTTGTTTGGGTATTTCCGCGTGGCCAGGAAAAAAAAAAAAAAGATGGCGGCTTCTTTTCTTTTGTTTGTTTGTATATTTCTGCCACGTGGGTAGAAAAAAAAAGGAAAAAGATGGGTGCGTAATTCGTTTCACCACGGAAGAAAAAACGAGAAATGTTTCTTTTTTTTTTTGTTCTAGTACGAAATTAATTACTTCGTCAGATACAACAAAGCTTGCACGTCGGGTCACCAATTGTTAGGATCGAGGGTCGTGTTCCCCCGATTATAAACGTGTTCAGTTGAATCAAGCAATGTTGCATGCAAAGACGGAGTAATAATTAATAAACAAAAATGAAGTAGTTCAAATAACGTTTATTGAACGTGTGTGTACGTGGAATGATGAAGTGTGTGATGTATGCATGTGTGTCGATGGAAAAACAGTTTTTGAAAAGGTATAAGAAGAAATGAATCCGGCGTAGGAAAAGTCTGTGAAAGCCGTAAACAAAGAAAACGAGTTGAGAACTCTTACCGTTGTTTGCCCACGTGTGTTGGTAGTCGTTATGCCGATTGAGAAGAAAAGCGTGAGACGAAACGCTAGTGTATTAGCGTCGTTCTGTCGATCAGAGAAGAGTGAAACGGAACGCTAGTGTCAGCGTCTGCCTGCCGAGGCAGGTCGGTGAGGAAGAGAGAGAATTTCCGTTTTGCACCGGCTCTTATAGTCCGAAGGGCAGATAACTCTGGTGTCGCTTTACAGCGCCACCTGTTGGTGATAAAGCGCCACCTACCGGCAAACCGGTGTAGTTATGTTTTGAAAGGAGGAGGTAACTGCTACAAACTTAAGAATAGCAGACGATCGCCCGTAGTTGAATGGAAGATCTTAAGTTAGGTTAGGACATGCAGATATTTAAACGATCCATGTAGGGTATGTTTGAATTATAAAATGGAAATTCTAAGGATGTAAAAAAAAGTAATCATAGAAGTGAAACTGTAGACTCTTACAACCCCCCCCCCCTCGGTTTTTCTTCCAAGCTTCATTGTATAATATCTCAAGTTCTGTTAATAAAGCTCATTTTACCAAATGAATATGGTCGAATTAATATCTTGGTTCAGATTTAATGATGTGCTTATACAGGTTGGGCCAAAATAAGGGTCCTATCTTTAAATTTGAATAACTTGAATTTGAATAACTTCCACAAAATAAAAGTTAAACTCACCAAATTGTATGTGTGTGTAGACTGACCCTTCCGAGATTTTTTGAGATAAACAAAACAAATTTTAGCCGAAAAACACTTCTTAAAACTTACAAAAACTAAAGTATTGTTTTTTACACTGTTTTGAGTTTTTTAAGCAAAAATAATGTTTTCTAAATGAGGGTACGTTCCTTAGGGCTAATACGACTCATGCTTGCTTCGGAAGGGGTCCTTTACTTATTCTAAAAAAAAAAAAAAAAAATCAATAAATAAAAAAGTTATGAATTTTTAAAAATAGGACCCTTATTTTTGCCCACCCTGATCAGTAAAAGATGAGAATAAAGATTGTAGAAATACAATTTCTATTACGTCCTCAGTTGCTCAAAACAAGGTGTTTCAAATAAAAGAAATTTATTTTTCCTTCTTTAAGCCATGGCTTTTCAAATAATGAAATCTTATTATCAGAGGAATACAGAGGGATAAGTTGGTGAGGGAATTACCAAAAGTCATAATTTGAAAAGATATAAATATAATATAAGATAAATACAAATATAGAAAGTATAGAAAATGTCCAATGCAAAGAGAAGAGGTTACAAATATATGAAATATATTTATTTCATTCTTTGAAATGCGATGGTTTAAGGAAGGAAAAATAAATCTCTTATTTGAAACACCTTGGTTTGAGCAACTGAGGACGTAATAGATATTGTATTTTTACAATCTTTATTCTCATCTCGTATATCGAGCATCAATTCTTTCATGATAGGCTCTAATTTAAAGATATACATTATATCTTTATCTTCCTGTTTTTTTACTTTTCTGGTCTAGCCACACTGAAGAGATGTGATACAGCGAATCAGTCTGTATGTGGATGACTATATATATATATATATATAGAGAGAGAGAGAGATAGAAGAAAAAAGAGTGATAAATATGCGACGATTGTCCAAATTTATTTCAAATTTCAATTGTTCAATGCAAGGTGTATTCAGTAATAAACTAGTGTTTATTATTCTTTCTTTAAGCCAAGGCTTTTCAAAGATCGAAATCTTATCATCAGAGGAGAAATACAGATGGATAAGTTGGCTTTCGAAAAAACCAAAGTTCAAATATTTGAAAAATATGAAAATTATTATTAAAAGAATTTTTGTTAAAAAAACGCAGTGAATGAAAAGAAAAGTTCCGTGAAAAAGGTATGCAAATTGTCCGGGTGGTAAATTTCCGTATATATATATATATATATATATATATATATATATATATATATATATATATATTTATTTGATTCCTCTCCGTGGACAACAGACCTGAATAGAATCGCCGTCGTTGGATTTTTATACAGACTCCTCTGGATTTACCAATATTTCTGAACCCCACGTTTTTTGGATTTCGTTATTGGTGGTTCCCCTGCCCGTTTGAACTTTTTTAAAAAACTTTTTTTTAAACTTTTTTAATTTTTTAATTTTAAAAGAAAACTTTTTCAAATTTGGAACTTTGACAGTCCTATCCTGTCAACTTATCAATCATAATTTTTCCTCTGATGATAAGATTTTAATCTTTGAAAAGCCTGGTTTAAGGAAAGAAAGAGATGAAAAATAAATGTTTTTATTAACCAAACTGCTCCTTGTTTTGAACAACTGAAAATATCGATTTGCTTCCATTTGCAGGTCTTATTAATTTTCATTGACGTACTATATATATATATATATATATATATATATATATATATATATATATATATATATATATATATTCCTGTCAGCAGAAAAATTAACCAAATTGTTTAATCATCAAATCAAGAGCAGAATAGAGAATAAAACTAAAAGAAAAAAATATATATTTGATGGAATGAAGTTCTTTGTTGAACCAAACAAAAGTTCATTTTATTTTGTACACACAAAAAATGTTTGTTTCACACCTCTTGCCTAACATATACATATATACAGAATGACCCCCCCCCCCCAAATAACCCCCCCCCCCCCCCCAAAAAAAAAACTAACCCTAACTTTGGATGTGCTTCAATTCTTATTTTTCTACAAGTATTAAATGAAACTTTGGTCATAATTGGTAATGATATGTTTATAACATCCTATAAAAACATGAAAATCTTTGGACTATTTTTCTTTATGCATAAAGATGCATAAGTGTTTAGTTCTGTACATTTCTTGAGGCGCAACGCAAATTTGTTCATGACATCCTTACAAACCGACCAAGGTACGGTTTTAACTTCCTTTTCAATTTCTTTCTTCAGTTTCATAATGGTTCTTGGTCTCTATGCATAGCTCTGTCTTTAATGTAGCCCCTAGAGAAAGAAACCTGAAGAGCTCAGGTCTAGGTTGTGAGATGCCCACTCAAAATCAATCTTGAAACTGAACATACAGCCTCCAAAGTTCTCTTTAAGCAAATCCTGGGGCAGATTTAAAGTGTGAGAGCTTTCTCCATCTTGCTGTAACCAGAACTTTACAATAAGCAATGAGTACAGAGTTTGCACAGCCCATTTTTGCGCACAGCATTTCGAACTTTGCTGAACTAACTTTCTCATGCTATCATCAGCTCAGCTGTACATTTCTTGGGGCGTCTTGAATGGCTTAGACGATTATCAGTGGATGCGGTGAGGTTCTCCACTGTCCATAGGTCTTAAAGTGGTTCACCCAGTCCTGAATGCTCCTCTTGAAGGGGGATTTTTCACATTTTAACTGATGCACGAAAGTATCTTGCCCCTTTTTTAATGAGTTTGTCTTGTAGTAATGTTTGATACAGTGTATTCTTTGATGGAACTACCATTAAAATTTAGTCATGTTCACAGGTGTTGCTTTCTCCATGTTCTGAAAAATGAGGGTGATTGATGAATTAATAAAGGATATGTGATAAAAAGTGTGTTCAGAGTCTGTTTATATTTTGGTCACCCTATATATTGTCACGACCTGTATTCGTGACTAAAGATATTTTTTATTTTTTGTCCTTTTTGCACCTCCGTCAATCTAGCTAACAATGTTTTGTTGGCTAGAGGAGTTGTTTGTCAGACGAAAACTGATAAACAAAGACACGAAATGCAATACACAGTGAAAGAAAAACACGGACAATGATATATATATATATATATATATATATATATATATATATATATATATATAATATTTGTTATTGTTTATTATCTATGTACGTATACGTTTCGTCCTTTTTCAATCGGGACTCATCAGCATAGAGATATGACTATTCACTACCGGTCATGCGATTCGAAACCCCGGACCTCAAGTATTTTTCAACTCCAGTCCGACGTCGCTAATCGCTGGGCCAATTGTAAACAGCGAATAAACTATGATAATTTTAACACTTTAACGGCGGCTTTGACGTCGAGGCATATATATATATATAAAACTAAAGAAAGTTTTATTTCAGAAATGTGGTCCTCGAAGGATAGGAGAGAGGTATTATTGTTTAAACGAAATGTGATGCAATGTGTGTGTCAATATTAAAAAATTAGAAAAGAAAGTTTGTTGGCCAATGTGGGAATAAGTATAGAGAGGGACGAGACGGGTTTCTTTACTTAGTAAATCCCACTTGTCTTTCCTCTTCATTTTCCTTTTTTTGTTTTCGCTTGCATTGCTATTCTGGATAACGCGTCCACGAAAGAATTATGACTAATTTCCAAAGTTTTCTCCATTATCGTTGCTAGAGAGTTTCCTCAGAGTTCTCTGACTTCGGGGTGAACCATGTGGGCACTCTTTAAACTAGAGTCCATTTCGACTGCATTTGTGACAGTCGCCAGCTTGTCTGTGAATCTTGCTATGAGAGAAATCCACTTTTATCTTGGCCCCTTCAAACTCTGAGTTTGCTTTCATGGCGATTGCAGCTTCCTCTTCTTTTCCAAAATGCACGAATCTGTAGTTTCTGACGATTTAACATTCCACCACCTTCCCACATTTTTCAAATTTTTTCTGGAAGTCATCTTTTCGATAATGTTCTGGTATATTGCCGACGAATACTTTCGTCGTAGATATTTTCTTGAAGTAGCACATCCGTCGGGAGGTAGAAAATCTCGTCCGGTCACTGTTTATTTTCGGTCCCACTAGGTTGTTTTCCATTAGCATCTCGACGCCATCCATGGGTAGTCTGTTTACAGTTCCCACTTCTACCGTTCCCGAAATCCACTTAGACTTTATATCAATTCGGTGAATGGGTATTTTTACGGGATCACTTCCTATCCCCTTTATGTAAATGTAACTTCCGTTTGCCAGATCGATTCCCTTTGGAAGTCGACTTTTAAGTACCAAGGACTGGGACGCTCCTGTATCTCTCGGTATTTTGACATTCGACGTAATTCTGCCGTCATTCACCCTTGATAGTTGACCCATCGACACAAAGGGTTTGTAGCTGTCTTGCTGTCCCTTTATCAAAACTGCTCCTTGTAGCTTGGTATTGCCCTCCATTACGTCATCAGGTTGTTTCTCGCAATTTCTAGCGATGTGTCCAGCTTTCCCACAAGAAATCACGCTTTTCCTTCGATTTCGTAGGAGGAATACTTTTAACGTCCGCTCTCTCGGTTGGTGCATTGTAACCTCTTTCCTTATTCTCATTCTGTCTGATACTTGGCATCCTCACGTAGGTGGGATTCGTCTGGAACGTTTCGTGAGTCAGGACATATTCGTCTGCTAATGCAGCCAATTTTGCAAAGTTCCAACTCCTTTCTCCTCTATGTAAAGTTTTAGCTGGCTATTTAATCCGTTTTTAAATTCTTCTATGAAAATAAGCTGCTTCAACATTCCGTAGCTATTTTCGGCTTGTTCTGACGAGCTTCATCTGTCGAAGAAAGTTTCTTTTTGCCTGAGGAACTCTCTATAGGTTTGAGCTTCTGTTTTTTGATAATTTTGAAACTTTTGCCTATACACTTTGTGCACGAGCTCGTATGCCTTCAATATGGCATCTTTGACGGTGTCATAGTCCCCACATTCAGCGATAGTTAGCTCTCCGTATGTCTCCTGGGCTTTGCCGATCAAAATATTCGTCCACCTTCTCTTCTTGAAACTTTGGTATCAGCCTCACCTGCTTAGCCACATCGAACTCCCTCGCTCTTGGTTCTTGACTTCTTCCTTGTAGTTCAAGTTCCAACCTGAGCGATTCGTGCTTCTCAATTTCCATTCTGGCCATCATTTTTGTTTTTTCCAACTCGACTTGTGTCAATGTCATTTCCTGGTTGTAGATAGTCTTACCTTAAAAATAAAACTTATTTTTCATTTGACAATTTCTCAAGCATCATTTCAAGCTGAGGTTTTTTTACATTTTGCAAAGACAAAAGAATAATAAAAGTCAAACAAATTTCGAATCATTTGTAACAAGAAAATCTGAAACAATAAAAAAGAGAAAATGTTTAATAATGATTGACTCACCATGATGTCTCCTTTCAGAATTGTTAAACTAGGATCTGTGACGTTATAGAACATCTGAAACATAAAAATATGATATCAGATAATACTTGAATATATATATATATATATATTAGACGCTTAAGGTCTCCTATTTTTGTTTCACTCTTAGATAATTAACGCCCCCCCCCCCTTTTTTTTTTACTTATATTTTTTCATTTATTAATTTTCCAACGAATGTTAAGTCTGCAATATCTTGGATTTAGTTAGTTTGTCTGGGAATTTAAACTGCATTTTACATTTTTTTTTTTTTTAATGACTCAAATCTTCTTTAGACTATATATATATATATATATATATATATATATATATATATATATATATATATATCTCAAGTTACGTAGTTTGTTGTTGTTTTTATTGGCGATAATAACAGTTATTTTTGTATTTTTTTCCAATTCCTAAGCGGTAAAGAGTATGCAGAATATTGCATTAAGTCACCTTAATATAACGTGTCATTATTTTTATTTTATATTTATTTATTAATTAATTTTTACGTACATAAAAGTAATCCATGGACACGTGTTTCTGGCTATCAGCCGTCATCAGCATGGCTAACCTAGACAATGATCGAACCCGCGATATTATTGTCTGTAGCCTGACATATTACCACCAAACCATGACACCTTGCCCGGAATATGTACGATTTTTTATCGCCTAAATATATTAAGTTATGTAGTTTGTTCTTGTTTTTACAGCGTTGCTTTTGTATTTTTTTTCAGTATTATAAACTTTAAAAAATGTTTAAATAATTTATAGCTGACATTTATTTTACAGAAAAAAGATTAACAGTAAAAAATAAAAAAAAATAGTTATAACGAATGAATCATTCAACATTAACAAAAATATATCAAAGTATAAATTACAAAATTACTGTAGCTCTGGCAAACTGCAACTGTTTCCATTGTTGTTTTAGTTTGACTAAGGAACTTTTTCTTTTTTTTTTAAAATAAAGTGATGCACTAAACAAATTGGCTTAGATATGAAATCTAAAATTTTTTGTGTCTCATCACTTAAAAAAATAATCATTTCCTTACTTGAGGGAGTTGTGGATTCTTTCGGCCAATTTCTGCCCATTTCCCATTCCTGACAACATAACCGGAAACAACTTTACCTAAAAAGAAAATGAAATTTATTCAACAGCTGATTTCAGGAACATTATTACATTATAAATAAGTATTTGACATTATTTTTGAGACCAGGTATTGTGTATTGCCTCAATTTTGATTGTTGTTATGTTCACAGCATCTGAACACATATGGCTTAGTGGAGCTGGAAGGTGATTTTAGATACACTCTGGAGGCCTCATTAGTTTTATATTTTGTCCTCTTACTTAAAATGTTGTCAGAAAAAAACATAGAGTCGTTTAAAAATCACTGTATATGTTTTTTTCTGATAACATTTTTAAGTAAAAACATATTCAAAAAACATTACTGCGCAATGCGCATGTATGTTAATTGGGCACAAAACTTAAATCCTGCCAAACTTCCATTCTTTTGAAAATCATTATGATGTGAAATTTGACAACTTGTATTCCTCATAAAATATATCACTTATTCAAGAAATGTTTAAAATTGTATTAAAATTGTAAATTGTATAATTCTCTGATTCTTTCTGATTACAAAAGCTTAAAAAAAAGCTATTTCCTAAATTGGTATGATCTCATAATATCAGTACTGGAAAATAGATATTTTAAAGGAATTCTACCAAGAGGTTGTACGTTCAATCTTTGTTCAAGTAAGATTAATAAGAATTTTAAATCCATTTTATTTCTAAGATTTAAATTGGCAGGCACAGCTTCCTTCATAACAAATTATTAGTATTGTTTGTGTAGCCATCAGGATGTAAGTAGTTTAAACATCTGTTTTAATTTCAAAAGTGAAGAAGCACCAGAAGAAACTATTGTGTCCAATGGATTTAGAATCTAAAATATTTATTTCCACAGATCTGTAAATTAATTTGTCATATCTATGAATTGTCACTCAAATCAAATGAAACAAACTACAGAACATTTATTACATTTCTTCCTTACAAAACTTTCCTAGAAGTTATTTTTTCACATATTTTATAAGCTATAAAACTTATAATCTTTTGTGCTAAAATTTACCACAAATGACAGTGATGGAAACATTCAGAGCTCCTCCGTTATCCCTGTAACAGTTCCCAATTGTGCTAAGATACCAGTATTTCAGAACAACCCTTTCTTTTATGATCTGATTTGTCGAGTCTGTGATCTTCATCTTACTAATTACTGTACCATTTCTTTCTCAATTCTTATGGCTGGTCTGTCCATATATTATTTCTACAGCTTTGATATCTTCTTAGTTTCATGAAAATTCAGTATTCAACAAATCTTTCATAATAGCATTTCCAAGCATCCATCTTGTTCTGTTTGTGTATTACTAGCACCCCATTGTCTTTTTCTGTTTGTGTATTGCTAGCACCCCATTGTCTTTTTCTGTTTGTGTATTGCTAGCACCCCATTGTCTTTTTCTGTTTGTGTATTACTAGCACCCCATTGTCTTTTTCTGTTTGTGTATTGCTAGCACCCCATTGTCTTTTTCTGTTTGTGTATTACTAGCACCCCATTGTCTTTTTCTGTTTGTGTATTACTAGCACCCCATTGTCTTTTTCTGTTTGTGTATTGCTAGCACCCCATTGTCTTTTTCTGTTTGTGTATTACTAGCACCCCATTGTCTTTTTCTGTTTGTGTATTACTAGCACCCCATTGTCTTTTTCTGTTTGTGTATTACTAGCACCCCATTGTCTTTTTCTGTTTGTGTATTGCTAGCACCCTATTGTCTTTTTCTGTTTGTGTATTACTAGCACCCCATTGTCTTTTTCTGTTTGTGTATTACTAGCACCCCATTGTCTTTTTCTGTTTGTGTATTACTAGCACCCCATTGTCTTTTTCTGTTTGTGTATTACTAGCACCCCATTGTCTTTTTCTGTTTGTGTATTGCTAGCACCCCATTGTCTTTTTCTGTTTGTGTATTGCTAGCACCCCATTGTCTTTTTCTGTTTGTGTATTACTAGCACCCCATTGTCTTTTTCTGTTTGTGTATTGCTAGCACCCCATTGTCTTTTTCTGTTTGTGTATTACTAGCACCCCATTGTCTTTTTCTGTTTGTGTATTGCTAGCACCCCATTGTCTTTTTCTGTTTGTGTATTGCTAGCACCCCATTGTCTTTTTCTGTTTGTGTATTACTAGCACCCCATTGTCTTTTTCTGTTTGTGTATTGCTAGCACCCCATTGTCTTTTTGAATGCTCTTATCTCAAACAACATCGATATTTGTCTTTGTTTAGCTATCCTTAGTTGTCTGTAGTAGAATGTAATTGTCTCTCTGTCCAGAGATGCAATTGGAAACAAAGCCCTATACTAAGATCAAACACAACTTTTCTTGAATAAAATGTTATGAGGAATTCAATGGTGTTATTAATTTTGTACGAATGAAATTTGCTAGTAGCAAATAAAAAAAGTAAAAACTCACCGAGCTTATGTGTGTGTGTTCTATAGGCAAACGGATGAAGAACAAAGTTATTATAATACAAGCAGGCCGTTTCCATATACACTGAAATATTAAAGGCAATAATTAAAAATAATGTTAACTGCACATTTTGAGTTTGCTAAAATGTAAATAATTATTAGTAGATAATTGTGAGATTTTAAAACAACTCTTGCTTCCGACACCGAACCTCTTGTTAATATGCTTATCGTCGACTAGGGTCGTAATTCCATAAAATTTGGTATAATATAGAAAAAAGAAAAATTTAAAGTGAACAATGGCCTGAGATTAGAAGTTATCATTATTAATATTCTTATTATTATTATTATGTTTTCGGTCGAGTTTGTAATTATTGTTAAAGTAAAGTTGTTTTAATGTCTATTAATAAAATGATTGACTGTAAATAGCTTCCCAAACTTTCATTTTTTAAACAGATGAGCATTTGCTAAAAATGTTAAAGCCAGTTTGAATGACTTTTAACAGTTTAAAAGACTTCCACAGTCATTTAAAATCTCAAAGCTTCACATTGTAATTCATTCTTTTTTGTTTAGCTATTAACAAAATATTAAAATGGCTAAATTGTTTATGACTAAACAGAAATGCATTCTGGTGGAATCCATTTTGTAATAAAATTATTTTTTTAATGTTTTCGGTTTCAAAAGTTTCCTTTTGTCACTCAAATCAAATGAACAAACCTACAGAACATATATTACATTTCTTCCCGAGAAACTTTCCTAGAAGTCATTTTTTCACATATTTTATAAACTATAAAACTCATAATCCTTTGTGCTAAAATTCAGCATGATATATGTATATTTATATGTATATTTATATGTATTTATTCGGCAATCCTAATAAAATTGGATGTTTAATCCTTTTAACCAACACACTTTATTTCTGCGCATGTCGTAACACAAGCTAACCGATCAGATCTCATCAAAGTGTTGTACCAGCAGCAGGAGCCACTAATACAGTATATATAGAATGTGTTTCTTCACTCAACCGCTCATTCAGGGTCTTTACCCCTGGCCTCGACGGCTAATACCATCTCTTCCAATGTTCTGAATATCATTAAAAACCTTGACACCTCCAAAGAATGTGGAATAGATATTATCCTTGCTATAGTAATAAAAAATGCTCTGTTGAGCTGGACCCTGTCATCTCCAAACTTTATAACAAATACCTTGTGGAATCTTGCTTCCTTGATAGCTGGAAAATTGCTTTTGTGGTACCAGTGTTCAAGAACTCTGGTGAAAGAACTGACCTGCAAAATTATCGCCCAATAAGTCTCCTCCCACTCTTTGCTAAAAATTTGCTGAATCATTAATCAATCTAGCAATAGTCCACCACCTCGAAAATGCTAAACTTCTTTTTGACCAACAGTATGGATTTAGGCGATCCCGTTCTACTGCAGATATCCTAACGGTCATCTCTGAACGCATATACCATACACTGAATAAGGCAGGCAAAGCTAGGGCAGTAGCACTTGATATATTCAAACCCTTTGACAAGGTTTGGCATAAAGGTCTTCTCAAGTAAATTAATTCATACAGTATTACTGGACGAATATTTAATATAATCCGATTCTTCTTAGCTATAAGAAAAATCCAGGTCGTCCTTAATGGCCGTACATCTAAATAACATCACATTAATGCAGGTATGCCTCAGGGGGGAGGGGGCGATCCTTGGACCTTTATTATTCTTGATTTTTATAAACGACTTCCCTGATTCAATCACGTCTGAGATGAATATATTTGCTGATGACACCATACTCTATTCTCGATGTGAGGACAAATTGAACACACACATCCAAGTCCTTAGAAAATGACCTTCAGTTTGTAGTGGAATGGGGGCATAGGTGGATTTAATGCCACCAAGACAAAGCTTCTTTCTCTTTTCCTTTAACAATTCTAAGAAATCTTACAAACCATAAATTGCCATGGCTAATAGGACTCTTCCTGAGAGTCCAACATTCAAACACGTTGGCCTAACATTCACAGGTAATATGAATTAGAATAAATACATAAAAAATACTGCCAAGTCTGCTGCAAATAAGTGGGCTCCCTCTACCATGCTAGAAAACTTCTCACACCTGCCAGTATCCTATATCTCTACAAAGCCACCATTTATCCATGGATGGAGTATTGTTACCACATCTGAGCTAGTGCACCAACCACTAGTCTCTCACTCTTGGACAGGGTTTCAAAAAAGAGTTTCTAACCTAATGGATCCAACATAGTCTACCAAGCTCTAATGTTGCATCCTTGCGCTTGTTTTACAAGTACTTCAATGGAATGTGCTCCAATGAACTTGTTGCCCTGGTGCCCCCTCAACGTAAATACCCTCAACCAATCAGGCAAGCAGCAAAATCACACCGCTTCACTTTAGAGATCCCCAGATGCTTCTTTCCTTGAACAGCTTGCCTTTGGAATTCCCTCCCTGTTCCCTGTTTCCCCGACTGTATCAACATGCAGAAACTTAAATGTAATATGAACAAGCATATTGCTGCACAACTCCCTACTTAAGATGCCCCTATAAATCTGGCCCCTAATCCACAGTAGCCTCTTAGTCTCAATGGCAGTGTGTCTTGTTTGGGGTGAATAGAAGTAAAGAAAAAAAAAGATGCAGAAATTTTTGTTTATGTTCGTAAGCAGCTGGTGTTTTTTCGAAAAATGCCTCCAGTCTAAAAATCGTCCTCACCAAAATAATTATTTTTCAAAATAAATTGTAGAGAAGTACGTTATTATAGGTCCAATAACATGGCACAACAATAACAAATAATAATTGACTAATTAGAATCAAGGTTTGATCTATCAGCTTAAATGCTATTTAGGTCCAACTTTTAAAATTCGGCTGCCTTGATTTTATGTATTGCTAATTTGGGAGGATGATATCATAGTAAACGAACATATACTACGCTGTCTACCAAAGGAGGAGATAATGACTGAAAGAATGGTATGATGACGAACGCCCCCCCCCTCAAAGGAGGAGTTAATGCCTGGGAGGATAATATCATGATAGCAGAACATAGTACACTCCCCCCCTCCTCCCCCGAACAGAGAAGATAATCATAGAAGGATGGTATCATGAGGGACGAACATATACTATACTGCCCCTGTCCCCACAAAAAGGAGAAGGTAGTCCCTGGGAAGATGGTCTCATGACAACAGAACCGATACTACATTACCCTCTTCTCCAAAGGAGGAGGTAATTCCTAGGAGGACGGTTTTATAATATAGGGTGGGCCAAAATAAGTGTCCTATCTTTAAATTTGAATAACTTGAATTTGAATAACTTCCACAAAATAAAAGTTAAACTCACCAAACTTTATGTGTGTGTAGACTGACCCTTCCGAGATTTTTTGAAATAAACAAAACAAATTTTAGCCGAAAAACACTTCTTAAAACTTACAAAAACTAAAGTATTGTTTTTTACACTGTTTTGAGTTTTTTAAGCAAAAATAATGTTTTCTAAATGAGGGTACGTTCCTTAGGGCTAATACGGCTCATGCTTGCTTCGGAAGGGGTCCTTTACTTATTCTAAAAAAAAAAAAAAAGAATCAATAAATAAAAAAGTTATGAATTTTTAAAAATAGGACCCTTATTTTTGCCCACCCTGTAGTATTGTCTCTGTTTTTATAAGACCGTCCTCCTAGGAATTATCTCTTCCTTTGGATAAAGGGGGTAATGTAGTATCTGCCTAGCCATAAAAACATTATTTCTATGGTTCCTTGACTAAGATCAAAATGT
This sequence comes from Sepiola atlantica, assembly GCA_963556195.1. NCBI lineage: Eukaryota > Metazoa > Mollusca > Cephalopoda > Sepiida > Sepiolidae > Sepiola > Sepiola atlantica. Next base: position 5,051,679 of record OY744517.1, on the reverse strand, counting down.
AGTATCTTTTCTCAGCATCCTAGTGTCATCAGACGTTTTACTATCGAAGAAAATGTTGCGTATATATAAGACAATATGACACTGCAAAATTACAACTGTATATGATAAAATATTAATTTATTAGAAGCTGTTTCTAAAATAAATATGCAAATTAAGAAGACCTAAAGCCCTATTTATCTACTTCTCACAAAGTAGAATGTGACACAAGGTCGGAAAGTGGGAATTTGCACTCCAGGAGAAGAGTACTTAGGGCTTTTTAAAAATTGCCTGGGCAGGGCGCCTCAGACAGTAAGCAATAAACTTACTCCATTCCAAAGAGGGGAGGCAAAGCCTGGGAGGATGGACCTCCCAGAACTGCGCAGGACAGATCCATTGACCGGCGTAAATCAAGGCCCGAAAGCCTAGACAATACCAGTATGGGGTGCAGTATCCATCGGAACAGATACTACACTTTGATCTTGGCCAAAAGGCCGAGAAAGAAGAAGACCTAAAGCTGTTTTGGGGTATTTGCAGTTTACTATATATACGGTATTTCAAAGGGTTATGTCGTATCATAGAATTAAATAAGTGTTGTGACCCTGTTTAGGAGCCGAAATGAAGACATGGAATACAGGGTTAGGTGAACAATATATATGAAGAAAAGATATGTACAGAGAACAAGAGAAGTGGTATATCAGTCCTGACTGCCAGCGTAGACTGGAGTTCAATCCAATTACGAAGAAGCCTAAATGCTTCCAGTATTTTATTAGAAATGGAAGAGACCAACTGTTCGTCATATAGGTACGGCACCATAACAATAAGCATAACCTGTTTTGATGTAAATATAATTATGATAAGTGGAAAAAACTTTCGTATATATTCATTTAAATTTTAATTGAGATGGCATTAACTGTCAATAGTTGGCCATTTAGAGTGTCTAAAGCTAGATGGCCCTGGCTGTCAGTCAATTTGTATAGGTAGTAGTGTTATAATATAAAAACTGTACTTTTTTGATTGAAGAGTGTCAAAATTAAACAAGCCGAAAGAAGGAAGACTGACATGTTAGATTATAAATAGTATTACACTAAATCTAATATTTTAAATATAATATATGTTATACATCTAATATATGAAGAAAAGTAAGTCGGATTCTCATAATCATGTGTTGATTCTCCAATGAAAATAAATAGTGAATAAATGATATGGCGAAATGAAGAGTAACAGTTGTAAGGAAAAAGAACAAAATTCTATGAGTTACATGAAAGGACACCATTTCTATCTGTCAGCATGTTCAGTAGCGAATAATTTTAGCCAATCAGAGAGCACATGGGTTTAAATAGCAACGGATCACCAAATGCTTTTATCAGAAGAGAATAATTTTAGCCAATCAGAGAGCACATGGGTTTAAATAGCAACAGACCACCAAATGCTTTTATCAGAAGAGAATAATTTTAGCCAATCAGAAAGTACATGGGTTTAAATAGCAACGGATCACCAAATGCTTTTATCAGAAGAGAATAATTTTAGCCAATCAGAGAGCACATGGGTTTAAATAGCAACGGATCACCAAATGCTTTTATCAGAAGAGAATAAGTTTAGCTAACCAGAAAGTACATGGGTTTAAATAGCAACGGATCACCAAATGCTTTTATCAGAAGAGAATAATTTTAGCCAATCAGAAAGTACATGGGTTTAAATAGCAACGGATCACCAAATGCTTTTATCAGAAGAGAATAAGTTTAGCCAATCAGAGAGCACATGGGTTTAAATAGCAACGGATCACCAAATGCTTTTATCAGAAGAGAATAATTTTAGCCAATCAGAAAGTACATGGGTTTAAATAGCAACGGATCACCAAATGCTTTTTATCAGAAGAGAATAATTTTAGCCAATCAGAGAGCACATGGGTTTAAATAGCAACGGATCACCAAATGCTTTTATCAGAAGAGAATAATTTTAGCCAATCAGAAAGTACATGGGTTTAAATAGCAACGGATCACCAAATGCTTTTATCAGAAGAGAATAATTTTAGCCAATCAGAGAGCACATGGGTTTAAATAGCAACGGATCACCAAATGCTTTTATCAGAAGAGAATAATTTTAGTCAATCAGAAAGTACATGGGTTTAAATAGCAACTGATCACCAAATGCTTTTATCAGAAGAGAATAATTTTAGCCAATCAGAAAGTACATGGGTTTAAATAGCAACGGATCACCAAATGCTTTTATCAGAAGAGAATAATTTTAGCCAATCAGAAAGTACATGGGTTTAAATAGCAACGGATCACCAAATGCTTTTATCAGAAGAGAATAATTTTAGCTAATCAGAAAGTACATGGGTTTAAATAGCAACGGATCACCAAATGCTTTTATCAGAAGAGAATAAGTTTAGCCAATCAGAAAGTACATGGGTTTAAATAGCAACGGATCACCAAATGCTTTTATCAGAAGAGAATAATTTTAGCCAATCAGAAAGTACATGGGTTTAAATAGCAACGGATCACCAAATGCTTTTATCAGAAGAGAATAATTTTAGCCAATCAGAAAGTACATGGGTTTAAATAGCAACGGATCACCAAATGCTTTTATCAGAAGAGAATAATTTTAGCCAATCAGAGAGCACATGGGTTTAAATAGCAACGGATCACCAAATGCTTTTATCAGAAGAGAATAATTTTAGCCAATCAGAAAGTACATGGGTTTAAATAGCAACGGATCACCAAATACTTTTATCAGAAGAGAATAATTTTAGCCAATCAGAGAGCACATGGGTTTAAATAGCAACGGATCACCAAATGCTTTTATCAGAAGGGAATAATTTTAGCCAATCAGAAAGCACATGGGTTTAAATAGCAACGGATCACCAAATGCTTTTATCAGAAGAAAATAATTTTAGCCAATCAGAAAGTACATGGGTTTAAATAGCAACGGATCACCAAATGCTTTTATCAGAAGAAAATAATTTTAGCCAATCGGAGACCATGTTGATTTTGATGTCGATATAATTTTCCCTAAATTTTGGAAGAGACTATTGCTATGCATTGGTGACAACGAATGCATAGCAATACTGTCTCTTCTAAAATGAAATAGCGATTGGTCTAAATATAAAAATCTGTGAAATGGATTCGAAATAAAATCTGTCCAAAGAAAAAAGATTGAAATTATAAGAAAAAGTTCACCGTTGAAGGTGTCATGAAGAATGCAGCAGTCGGTTCAAAAGGTAGCAGATCCAAGAAGGCGTCCAAAAGCCTAAAAATCCGATGAAATATGGAAGAGTTAATCCATCAAATGTACAAGTAATCTGATTAAATATACAAGTAATCCAGTGTATAGCCGTGTTGAGGGGATCTTATTTGAACTTCGAATATTATGTTATTTTGAATATTTGGTTAGGGTTTACTTGTGGGTTGCATCCTAAACAATCTCTTAAAACTGGATTACCTATTTCTATGTAAATGTCACCGCGTGAAAAGTTATAAGAACGCAAAATATGATGAAAAACGAAAGGTGTGGCAAAAAAAAAAAAGAGATGGAAATAATATTTATTAGTTTATTTATTTATGTGTGTATGTATTTATTTATACCTATTTATTTAATTATTTGTGTATTATTAATTAATCAATAATTATTAAATTATTTATGAGCATATAAGTATATGCATATGCAATATGTATATATATGTGTGTATATACAACATGCACACAAGTTTGTTACGCACATGCACATTGATTGTTACGATTGTATGATTTTTTTCCTCATTTTTTTTCATCCTGAGGAAGTCTTACAATAAAGACAAAACGCTGATGAATACACAAATAATATAGTTTTTGGCTTTCCTTTTTTCATTTTCCATATATAATAAATGATGGTAAATTGTATTTAGCTTAACACTTTACTGCGGTTTCCCGGCATACCCAATCATCAGAAGTGTACCTGACTGTGTCTACCGTCTACCAGTAATCAAAAAACGAACCTGAAGAATTAACAGTATATATGTGACGTTGCATTTTGTATGTCTTTTCCCCTTATGTATTAGTACAAGTAGTTGCTTTATATTTTTTGTTTCATTTTACTTCAGTCGAAGTTCTCAGAAATCACTTGATCTCTATATGAGATACATAAATATTGGAATATTCAATTTAAGTTCTCTTTTACCTGTCAAACGTTGAGTTAGAATATTAATTTTAATCTCTCCAATTGACCAATCGACCACAAGAAAGATATACTATAGTATATGTTTCTTGTGGTCTCTTGGTCTTACCGAATTCCAGGACAAAAATTAATTTAGTCTGGTGGAGTAACCAGCTAAGTGCTGTTACTTGAGGTAACATTACTTGGAGAATGTGCACCATTCCTCGTATGAGCCAGTGTATAGCCATGTTGAGGGATGTTATTTTGAATATCTAGTCAGGGTTTACTTGTGGGGTGAAGTATCTTCATGTCAGGTTGTCCTGACAAACCCTTGTACAGACAGATCAAAGACACTCGAGGATGGTGTCTAGTAGGTAACTCAAACTCTCCAGTAGGTAATTCAAACTCTTTATATACGTGTGTGTATGTGTGTGTATGTGTGTGTATATTGTGTTCCTACTAACTCTAAATCGATCAATAGCTGCATTGGTCACACCACCACCACCACCACCACCACCATCACCACTACTCTATCACACCACTACTACCCTATTTTGCCATCTCACTAACCATTTAGAAGAAAATAGTGCCATCCAGTAACATTTAAAACTACATAAAACATCATCATTGCAAATAAGGAACATTCTCTTGAACAGAACACCTAAAATTTATTGATTAAGACTAAAAAAAAAACTCATATCGATCCAACATGGTCATCATGTTGTTGCTGTGTTTGATAGTTAAACATCTACTGAATGTTTCATTTTTTTTTTAGACCGGACACATTTATTTAACCCTTTTGCTACTAAAAATGGTATTACTGTTTATTTCGGATTTACTTAACGGATTTTTAAAAAATCTTCTCATTCTGTGAGAAATGGAGACCAATACTCTTTTTACAAAATACAATTTTTTTTCAATTTTTACCAAGTTTTTTCACATATTCAACAAATATCTATTTAAACAACAAGACTAAAACAATTTTAGTAGTAGATATGAAAACCTTACCACCAGGAGATCTGAAAAAGTATCGCAGAAGCAGAAAATATTAATTTTATTTTTTGGTGGAATAATTTACATTATGTGAATGAAGTAAGTGATAAAAGATGATCAAACGAGACTATAAATGAATAAAGCAAGAACATAAAACTTTTCGAAGATTAAGGGCTGGAAGTGTATGTTTAGTCCTGCAGTAACTTACCAGTTGAGTGTCGGGGAATGATACCACCTGTTCCCATCAGATAAATTCCAGCCCTTCGTTTTACTCTGAAATTAAGATAAAAATCTTTTTATCAATTTCTCCAAATAAAATTATTTAAGCACAGATTTAGCACAAAGATTTTGTAATATTCATGCGAGATTTTTGAAACATCATTTTTATTGTACAAAATTTATTTATCAATTTCTACAAATGTCCTCCTTTTATTAAGGGGGCTTAACAATCTGATTAATATGGATGAAAGAAAGACGTTCTTTTACCAAATGTTGCATTTTATTTCATAAATCACTATTTGCAGTAAAATTTGTTTATAAACATTTGGTAGTGAAATTAGCTTGTTTTATTTATTTGGTTAGACAGACAAATTCACCTGTGGGTGTGTGTATATATATATATATATATATATATATATATATATATATATATATATATATATATATATAAGCCCCTTAATAAAAGGAGGACATTATATATATATATAAGCCTCCTTAATAAAAGGAGGACATTTGTAGAAATTGATAAATAAATTTTGTACAATAAAAATGATGTTTCAAAAATCTTGCATGAATATTACAAAATCTTTGTGCTAAATCTGTAATTATTTATAAATAAATATTATTTTCAAAACAAACCCATATACACATGTGTTTCATGCTAAACCAGCAATCATCAGTATGGGAGGTCACACGGTTCGAACCCCGATACGAAAGTCATGTTTGACTCAGTAGCCAGGGTGCGTACCAATGCTCCACCATGCATTGTCTAGAAATGGGAGGTAAATTAACATCTAAATAGAAAATATGGCGGCTATCCTGCAAGCAGTCGAGAGAACTCAATAGGAGTGGCCGAGAGTTATGCATTATGCAGAAATATGGCTTGTTGTCACTTAACTTTAAGTGCTCTATCTTATATATATATATATATATATATGTGATTTTATGAAGGCTTACCAAAGCATTCCTTTCAAGACACCAATGATCACCATTAAAGATATTCTTTTGTTTTCTTGGGGGGGGGGGGATTTATTCATCATTGTACCGGCCGACGTGAAAGTGTATTATCGCACATTGTTCCGGTTCTGTGGTTTTATTGAATGTATATGGGACCGATTATTTGCTTGTTGGCTTGGTGGAAGAAATAATGCACAAGCTACTTTTCTAAGACTTTTCTAGGACTTTCTTTTTTTATCGTTGTTCTTCCTTGCTTTTTAAGTTTGACTTTTATTTTTATTTTTATTTTTTTCCTCTTCTCTTCTTAAGTGACCTCAACTATTACAACGCCACATTGTGTTTTGTCGGCAGTTGAAACCAGTATTCCAGACATTTAATTTCCCTGATGATCTGCCAAGCAAGTAACTGCTTGGTAGTGAAACACGTGTAGGAAAAAACATTTAATTTGAATAAATAGTATTTGTAAGAAAAAATATCTTTAATGGTGATCATTGGTGTCTTGAAAGGAATGCTTTGGTAAGCCTTCATAAAATCACATATAAATGCTCTGTACTCTGTAATCGAGTATCATCGAGCTTGTTTTTTATTGGAACAACCCCGGTCTTCACTGAATGATCTATTTTATAAGTGAAAAATCTAATATATATATATATATATATATATATATATATATATATATATATATATATATATATATATATAAGGGTTGTAAGTTAGAGCCCATTGGTAGGTAAGTCAGTTGTTTGAATCTATACTGATGAGTCTTTAAAAGACGAAACAAGCTTGTCTATAGATAAATAAATAATGTTTAATTATTATTGTAAGCCCCCTTAATAAAGGGAGGACACTTTGATTGAGACAAAATAATTATATCGCCCTGGTAATAATGCTATAGTTCCCTCTCCTTGGTTGAACACTTTCGATGTAATTATCGGTACAATTTGTACTAAAACCCTATTTACACATCTCGATTGTGGTAGTCAAGGGGTTAACGGCATTTCGTTACTAGAATCAAGGTTGTACGTTCGAGTTGCAGGCAGTCAAGTTGTTTGAATCTATACTGATGAATCTTCAAAAGACGAAACAAGTTTGTCTTAGATTTATTTCGTTTTATTATTATTATTTTATTTCGTTTTACTCTACTTTTATTTAAATTTGACTACTTGTTTCTTTACTTATCTATTTATTTATGTGTGTGTGCATGTGTGTATGTGTGTATGTGTGTATATTCTTAGTCTGAACTGGGACAGTTTTGTTCCTGACACAAGTGGTTTGTGACCAGAAACAAGATGTGTTGGTTATCTTGTTCGGCTTGATGACTGCAGACTCCCAAAACAGTTGTTTTATGGTAAGCTTCTTTTGGGCAAAAGACCCCAGCACAAGCCCAGAAAACGATTTCGAGATAGTGTCAAAGAGAGTTGGGTGTCCTTTGTTATTCCAGCAGACAAGTGGGAGTCCCTAACATCTGATCGTGGGCAATAGATTTACAAGAGCACTGAATGTTTTGAAGCAGCCGGGGTTGACCGTGCAAAACTAAAGAGAGAATGAAGAAAAAATGAAACCGTACCAACCAATTGTGGAGATGTGTGGATCTGTGAGGTGTGTTATCGGACTCTGTTATCAAAGACAGGTTTTGTCAAACACATGAAGTCACATGGAAGCATTTTATCTATAGCTGTTTCTTTTCCGAAACAGGTGCAGAGTCACAGCTTGTCATGCTATCGATGCCCTAAAGCAGGGGCGGGCAACCTCCGGCCCGTGGGCCGGATGTGGCCCGCGAAGGCTTAGCGTCTGGCCTGCCCCCCCCTGCTAGGCTTTATTATTGCAATCCGGCCCGTGGACCTCCCAGTAAAACTCATATCATTTTGTGACATAGACGTAAAAGTAGGTTTCAATTAAAATTTACAGTGGGATAAAAATGTATAAATGTCAGCGAGCGATGATGCATGTATATTTCATTTTTCTTTAACTATTAATTTCAAATCCTTGGCCTGAGATAAAAAGAGAAAAAGAGAAAGAGAGAGGCAAAGATGAAACGAGAGACGAGGAAAGGGCATGAAACAGAACTTATGTGAGATGTGTCAAAACGAATGCTGGATCAACTTGCTACTTCCCCCATCCCTTTTTTATGATTCCAAAACGGCTCTTCGTCGGCGCCTTTTATAACATCACATACAGAAGTCTCTTGAGAAAAAATATCAGATTTGTAGAGTGTTCAATGCAATTTTTGTATAATTTATTCTGAGATTTCGTTTTTCACTCTGGCCCACGATCTTCTTCCAAAAGTCTCATCTGCCCCTCACTCTGAAAAGGTTGCCCGCCCCTGCCCTAAAATGTGTCGATTAGCTGGTGGCCTTAAACGGCACATGAAGGTGCACAATGATGCTTGTTTCACGCTCGATCTAGGCCAATGATCACATGAGTGTCAGGTCAGCCTAAAGATATGTAATTCGTTGGCGGGGCTGAAGAGCCATCTGTGGGCCCATAGACCGGCATTGAATGAAGCAGTGGCACTCATCTGACAAGACGTTTTATACATCATATGTATATAATAATAATAATAATAATAATAATAATAATAATAATAATAATACTAATAATAATAATAATAATAATAATAATAATAATAATAACTAATAAAATTAAAGTAAATTATAACAGAAACAAAGAAAATTTTAATAATAACAAATAAAAAGTAAAATAATAATAATAGCAATAATAATAATATTATATATACAATAAATAGATAAATGAACAAACAGAAAACCAAACTTAGGGAAAAAAATTATTTATTTATATAAGCAGTAATACTAATACTAATACAAATTATATAAATAAACATATATACGAGGCGTGTCTAAAAAGTATCCGACCTTTATTTTTTCCGTGCGAAATAGAGACGATATGGCGGCACCACTCTACTCAGTGAAGGAAGACACCTTCATGCGCATGTGTGAATTTTATCACCGCCTACCTGTGCGTTAGTTGCTGCCTGTCGGTCGCTGAGTGAGGTGCTACACAACGTGATCGTCGGATTACTGATTCTCTCAAGATGACTGAACGTGTTGAGCAAAGGTGCTGCATCAAATTTTGTCACAAACTCGGTGATTCTCAAAGCAAAACAATTCGTAAGATTCAACAGGTGTTTGGAGAAGATGCGATGGGGGTAACATAAATTAAAAAGTGGTTCAACCAATTCAAAAATGGCCGCACATCAGCGGAGAGTGACCAGCATTCTGACAGGCCCCAAACTGCTTGGAGAGCAACAATTGTTGAGGGGGTGCGAAATTTGGTGATGGAAGATCGTCATTCAACCGTGCGGGAGATCGCCCAAGAGGTTGGAGTGAGTAAAAATTCTGCACATGCAATTTTGCATGATGATTTGAAGATGCACAGAGTGGCTGCAAAATTTGTGCCCCAGTTGAAACAAAAGGACCTCAGTTTTCAAGTTGCACAGGACCTTCTGGAAACTGCCAACACTGATCCTGGGTTTCTGAACACCGTGATAACTGGAGGTGAGTCATAGATGTACAGGTACGATCCAGAAACAAAAAGACAGTCGTCACAATGGAAGCATCCCGAGTCTCCAAGGCCAAAATAAGTGTGACAGGAGCGAAGCAAAATCAAGGTGATGCTGACTGTCTTCTTTGATATCCGTGGAATTGTGCCTCATGAATATGCACCGGAAGGACAAACAGTGACAAAGGAGTACTATCAAGATGTTCTCTGGCGTCTCTGTGATGCAGTTCGGCGCAAAAGGCCAGACATGTGGACGGTGAAAAACTGGCAACTGCATTACGACAACACCCCAGCACATTCATCCTAATTGATCCAACATTTCTTGGCCAAACATGGAATTCCAGTCGTTCAGCAACCTCCCTACTCTCCAGACATGGCTCCTTGCAACTTTTGGTTGTTTCGAAAATTGAAGACGCCATTGAAAGGTTTTTGTTTTGAGACTAGAGAAGAGATAATGCAGAACGCGACGGTGGAGATGAACACCATTCCAAAAGAAGACTTCCAGAGGTGTTTCCGGCAGTGGATGGATCGGTGGGCTAAGTGTGTGCAAGCACAAGGGGTCTACTTTGAAGGGGATTAGGGTCCCAACCCCGTCAGGTATTTGAAATATTTTTTCTGGCCTAAGGTCGGATATTTTTTAGACAGGCCTCGTATATGTCAATACAGAAATATATATATATATATATATATACAGACACACATTTTTATGCATAATTTATCTGGGTTTCATTTGGCATAAGGGATGCTTATTTAAATGCCTGCATTTTGCAAAAATTCATGTTTTTTGTTTAAAAGTCTGTTCCTCTGTCTGATATTTTCTATCTGTGTACAATTTGCAATTTATGCTGTTAATGATCCAAGCTGGTGCTTCTTTCATAATTTCCCATTTTATATTAGTGTGTATATTTTTTATCTTTATGTCGCCATACATACGTGGACAGTCTTGTGCTGTTTTTGTATATTGGGTTTCTTATGATCATCATATATTAGGTCTGCCTTTAAATATGTTTTCTGTTACTCCTTTTTTTTCTATTGTTGGTGTTATTACTGATAGTGGATTTATATACCATATTGCTTGTCAGGCATTTGTTCCTCAGAGGGCATTTTCTGCAGTTGCATAGATTAGCACTATTTTCAGTGTTATTATTATTGCTGTAAGTGTTTATTCTGAAGTATTTGGTTTTGGTATAGTTTTGGTATAGTTATTTACTATTTTTAAATTGGGATTCCTTATTATCGCTAGCATGTTATCAGTGAAGCAATAACTGACCTTAATTTTGTTACTATTTAAAAAAAAAAAACTTATAGTCCCAAGTCTTCCAGTGGAAAATCACTCATGTAAGTCAATTTATTTTTTACAGTTATTATATTAGTTTATTTCTAACACTATTTTAAGGGATCATCAGTTGTTAACCATGAAAAACTGTTTCGGGAATTTAAAAACAAGACAGTATTTAATTTCATGGCTTCCCAGCAGAGTTGATCAGACCCCACTTCCCTTAAAAGACAAAACATAAACGTTCCTTATACTAAATCTACGTTTTGTTCCATATAAATGTTTTGCTAACTTATATTAGTTATTTAAGACACAAAAAAAAAATTGTCTTTACCTGTGCTGTTCGTCTGTCTAATCAGATTTATCCGTTACTTACAAAAATGTTGCTGCATTTTAAAGTGTTTGGACGAATCCATGACACTATTATTTAAGTGATTAATGTATTATTTTTAGTTTTATATTATAAATATAAAAAAACATCAACACATCAGAAAATAAAAAATAAATAAATAAATAAATATGTATATATATATATATATATATATATATATATATATATATATAAAATGTCAAGAATGGACATTTCTGTTGTTTTTTCAGCGATCGAAATTTGAAAATAAACATCGCTGAAAAGGCTGATGAGGAGTTATGAATATCAATATATTTCGGGGTTTTACAGGCAACTAAGTAGGTACAGCTAGTATATATAAAATTAGGTATGCATATTTATTTATATCTATGTACGGGGTAATTTCCTAAACTAATCAACACACTGTTATGACTTTTGGAATATATATATATTTTTGAGTAAATGTTATGATTTCTTTTTAAATTTATCTTTATTTTTGTTATGAACTGATCATTATGAATTTTGGAATATATATTCTCGGTAACCCGGTCAGTAACATGGGCAGATTATTTCTTTTGTAAATTTTACTACTTAAGGGGTGTGCCGACTCACCTCCAAAAAACTTTTAATCTAAAACTGAATGGATCATTATGACTTTTGGAATACATATTTTCGGTACCCCGGTCAGAAACAATGGCACATTATTTTTTTTTGTAAATTTTACCATTTAAGGGGTGCGCCCACCCACCCCCAAAAAACTATTAATCTAAAACTGAATGGATCATTATCACTTTTGGAATATATATTCTCGGTAACCCGGTCAGTAACATGGGCACATTATTTTTTTTGTAAATTTTACCATTTAAGGGGTGCGCCCACCCACCCCCAAAAAACTATTAATCTAAAACTGAATGGATCATTATGACTTTTGGAATACATATTTTCGGTACCCCGGTCAGAAACAATGGCACGTTTTTTTTTTTGTAAATTTTACCATTTAAGGGGTGCGCCCACCCACCCCCAAAAAACTGTTAATCTAAAACTGAATGGATCATTATGACTTTTGGAATATATATTCTCGGTAATCCGGTCAGAAACAATGGCACGTTTTTTTTTTTGTAAATTTTACCATTTAAGGGGTGCGCCCACCCACCCCCAAAAAACTGTTAATCTAAAACTGAATGGGTCATTATGACTTTTGAAATATATATTCTAGAAAATACAGTGAGTAACTTGACCGCATTAATGTTAAGTTTTTTTTTTTTAATTAAAATTTTCTTTATGAACCAACTATTATGAATTTTTTTAATGAATTTCGGCAACATGGTGAGTAACATGGGTAGATTTTTTTTTTTTGTAAGCTTTACCATGTAGGGTGTGCACCCACCCGAACTTGCACCTGCCTCCTCAAAACTTTAAAAATAAGTTACATATAAAAATTCAGAGAAAAGAATTGCTCTACATTAAATTCTGAGTTATATTAAGTAATAAATTTTTAAAAGAATCGGTGCGTGCATGTGAGCGTCAATATGTATTTGTTTGGTAAACTCCTAAACTATTGGACATCATTATGAATTATGGAACATATATTCTAGGCAACAAGATGAGTAACATGAGCACATAATTTCTTTTTTGTAAACTTTTACCATTTGTGTGTGTGGAGGTGGGGTGGGAACTATACCATACCCACCAAAGAAAGAAAAAACATTTTAATTTAAGATTAATGCTATATTTATTTTTTTTTTTTTATGGAAGTCGCTCCAGACAAGGCATGAAGCCACTTGACGTAAGGAGCTAAAAAAAAAACTACTTCAAGGTCAAAAACGAGCCAACGATAAGTGTTAGCTGGATAGATTCTGACCCAGAAAACAGCAATTCTTCCCTCTTTGTCAGAAACATCGCTCATGGAATGTGAGGACTAAAGGACAAAATAAGAGAAGCGAAAGTTACGAAGCTGACGAAAGTAAACCCAAGGTTCACTTTCTACTCTTCTTTAGTAATCATCGGAGGTTAGACTAAGATTTTAGTCTCCTTATTGCTTTTACTCATCCTGGTATGTTTTTTAGTATATATATATATATATATATATATATATATATATATATATATATATATATATAATGAATTCTTACTTTTCTTTTGTTTTCTCTAAAGTGAGTCCTGAACTGTCAGTCTGGTTTCCTGAAAAGTAAAGACAAAATTTAATTAACTTATTTCAAAATATTGGAAATTTACTATTACTACTAAATTTACTATGCTAGGACATTTTTAGTAAAATGCTATTAGAAGTAACTATTTACTTGCTTCCCCACAAGGTCGGTTTTTTATGTGGGGGATATCCAAATACTCCAAAAGAGGCACTCTGTATGAGATAAAAATAAAAATTGCCCTAGTCAAGAATTTCTCTTCCCTTTGTTGAAGACAGAACAGATATTACACTTTGAATTTGCAAAAAAAAAAAGGTAAACCAATTTTACAAATTAGACACAAAGCCATCAAAAGTGTGGGAGGGTGGGTGCGAGGGAGGGGGGGTCATCCTTTGTCTGTCCTACTCTTAACTAGATGCATTTTGACCCATTCGTCCAAGCACTCTTCTTTTCATTCTTTCATTATTTGTCTATCACCTTCACCGCAGCAGTCACCACAATACCACATTTACTTAACTTAAAATATCCTAATGGTTTAAAATCAATTTTATTTACAAAAGATATTTACAATTTAATCCAAAAAGAAATCGGCAGTTGGACAACAGAAACTACACTTTGATCCTAGCCTAAAGGCAAGGTAGTACCGGAAAATTAGAAAGATGGTCTCATGACAACAGAATAGATACTACAATAGCCCCTCCCCAAAAGAGGATGTAATACCTGGGAGGACGATCTTATGATAACAGAACTCTCTGCTGCGACACGCTCAAAGAAGAAACGCCTGATCACACTTTCTTCCAATGCCAAAAACTCTGGCAGTTCTGGGAGTATGTCTACGAGGTGACAGCTCGTATCGATCCCAAGCATCCTCTGCCGCTAAGCTGATCCTATGTGATCGACAACATCTAAGCTGATCCTATGTGATCGACAACATCGGGCCGGCATGGGACAGGGAGAGACGAATGGTGTTTCTCACGATCTTGGCTGTAGCGCAAATGGTGGTGCGGACGTCACATTTGAAAGATGACTAAGGGGTTGAATCTTTTGCTGATCAGGATCTGATCACTTTCTTCAAGCACCAGCTGACGGTCAAGATCTTAAGTAGGACGGCCCCTAGTGTAAATGTGGTATTGTGGTAACTGAGATGTTCTAGTTAAGAGTAGGATAGACATTGTTATGACCAACGACACCCATTTTCCCCACATTTTTTATGGTCTTGTGCCTAATTTGTTTTAAATGTAAATTTTTAATATTTTCTGCAAATAAATAATTCAAAGTGTAGTATCTGTTCTTGGCATCCCAGCAACATCAGATGTTTTACTATCGACGAAAATATTGCGTATGTATAAGAAAATATGACAATGCAAAATTAACTGTATATTACAGAATATCAATTTATTAGAAGCCGTTTATAAAATAAACATGCAAATTAAGAAGATCGAAGAGTGTTTGTGGGAGTTTGCAGTGTACTATATATACAGTATTTCAAGATATTATATCGTATTAAAGAATTAAATAAGCACAACATGTTTCGATGTTAATATAGTTGGGATAGACCGACAAAACTTTTGCATTTATTGATTTAGATAGATAACATTAAAAATAAACGAAATGATACACGGGACATCATTTTAACATTTTGAAAGATACGGTACACAAAAAAGAATATATTTTAAAAGTTTAATACTGAATGTATATTCATTGTTGATATTATTTTAAATATAATACATGTGAACTATTTATTTATCTAAATAGTAAATGAATTAAATTGCTAAGAATGTATGCCGAATTAGACCATTACTGGATGCAAATTGTTTATATTTTTTCCACTAAGTTTTCTCAAGTTAAGAATTAGATACTGTGTTATTCCTTTTATGAATCGTTATATTATTTTCTACTTATACAATAGATGGGAAACGTTGGGTAGTCTTGCTAGTCAACTATAACTTCAGCCAAAAAAATGAATATAAAAATATGCAATACATGAAACAAAACTCAAAACAATAGTGATCCATTCCCCATGGTTGCTATTTTCGGTTCATATCCATAATCATTGCATTTGACTTCAACATTGTACGGTTGGTTCAAGGATGCTAACACTTTTAAGTAAAACTCTAGAGAAAACAGACAGCCAAAATCAACCAAGAACACAGGTTTGTTTTTTTGTGAAAGTTCGTTTGTAGAGGGCTGCTAAAAAAAACTGAAGACTAAAGCTGACAACTTTTTAGATAGGAATTTTTTTTAGAATATTTCTTAATCTGGAACAAACTATATTTCACAGATCATTTAGCCAATGGGATACCTAGTCTATCAAACTAAGGATTTACATCCGTATGCATCAAGTAAAGGATTTAGTGCTTTTTTCTTAATAAATGATTTGTAGTGCAAAGTCCAAAAGTGCTTTAAAATGGTCTATATGCACCTGCTCAAGTAAAATCAATGAATACAAAAATGTTTATTTTTAATCCAATCAAAATTGTCTTCACTTAAATACAAAGTAGTGTTTTTGTGAGACCATGAAATTTCACCAAGATTATAAAAAGCGACAAAATAGGATTTAAATCAGAGCTTGTTCTCGCATTCACAGCGCCTCACATCAGAACAACTCACTGGGTGCACCCATCTTCACCTACTCATCCATTAACCCAGGCATCACTCTTGAAAGAACACTTAAGTATCCTTTTTTCCTCTTCCTGTTTTGATCACGCCTTATGTTGAAAGGTTTCACCTCAGAAGATTTTCCTACTTTCTTCCAAGTTTATATGTGAATTTTGTGTTTGCATATAAATTATTTGTATTGTTTATATCTGATTTTCACATTCCCCTGTGTTTTGTAGTGTTGTGGCGACTCTAAGAAGCCGTTTTGTTGCATAGCCAAATGATAATTTGCTTCATAACAGCTGTGTGGTGTTGATGACACGTTTGTGGATTCTGCCTCTCTTTCTCTCTCTCAGCTGTGTGTAGTAGTCTGCATAATACAATGGTGTCTCTTTGTATACGTATTGACAGCCAGTGTATAAAAATAACAAATTCGATTTGGGATTTAATATTCTTCTTTGTTTAATTTGTTCTTTATTTTCCTTTGCAGAGAATTATACATTATTAATAACATGCCCCACCTCCGCCACGTAAGGGGGGGGGGGGACGAAGTGCTCCAAAAACATGTCCGCTCATCTCACCTACCAAAAGTCAAGAGAAAGATTTAACTAGCTTATTTGCCATGTTTCACCGAAGACTTCCTGTTCGTAACGTCATTTCCTTTGACATGTTAACTTAATTTCTAGTGGAAATTTACTTTTCTTCTTTATCTTACATCTTTGTGTATTTAATTAACATTGAGGATGAGATATCTCTACGAGCTATACACTCAAACAACTCTCCTAATATTTCTAGTGAATCAATTTATGTATTTCTTTTCTAAATTTATAAAATTTAGGAACAATCAATCGTAATTATTTTCCTTTAAATAAACTCTGACATTCAATTCTGTTAGCAAAAGAAGTATGCCTATTAATTTAATTTTATTTTATGAGGTTGTGTCTAGGAGATTGTGTTATACAACAAAGATCACAAATATCACAAGGCACTAAAAGTCAAGATCTAACATAACTCAAGAAGGTAAGCCATACTTCATACAACAAGTGACACTCAAAACAACAAGTGACACTCAAAACAACACTCAAAACAACAAGAGACATTCAAAACAACAACACTCAAAACAACAAGTGACACTCAAAGCAACAAGTGACACTCAAAACAACAAATGACACTCAAAACAACACTCAAAACAACAAGAGACACTCAAAACAACAACACTCAAAACAACAAGTGACACTCAAAACAACAAGTGACACTCAAAACAACAAGAGACATTCAAAACAACAACACTCAAAACAACAAGTGACACTCAAAACAACAAGTGACACTCAAAACAACACTCAAAACAACAAGAGACACTCAAAACAACAACACTCAAAACAACAACACTCAAAACAACAAGTGACACTCAAAGCAACAAGAGACATTCAAAACAACAACACTCAAAACAACAAGTGACACTCAAAGCAACAAGTGACACTCAAAACAACAAATGACACTCAAAACAACAAGTGACATTCAAAACAACAAGTGACACTCAAAACAACAAGTGACATTCAAAACAACAAGTGACACTCAAAACAACAAGTGACATTCAAAACAACAAATGACACTCAAAACAACAAGTGACATTCAAAACAACAAGTGACACTCAAAACAACAAGTGACACTCAAAACAACAAATGACACTCAAAACAACAAGTGACATTCAAAACAACAAGTGACACTCAAAGCAACAAGTGACACTCAAAACAACAAATGACACTCAAAACAACAAGTGACATTCAAAACAACAAGTGACACTCAAAACAACAAGTGACACTCAAAACAACAAGTGGCACTCAAAGCAACAAATGACACTCAAAGCAACAAATGACACTCAAAACAACACTCAAAACAACAAGAGACACTCAAAACAACAACACTCAAAACAACAAGTGACACTCAAAACAACAAGTGACACTCAAAACAACAAGAGACATTCAAAACAACAACACTCAAAACAACAAGTGACACTCAAAACAACAAGTGACACTCAAAACAACACTCAAAACAACAAGAGACACTCAAAACAACAACACTCAAAACAACAACACTCAAAACAACAAGTGACACTCAAAGCAACAAGAGACATTCAAAACAACAACACTCAAAACAACAAGTGACACTCAAAGCAACAAGTGACACTCAAAACAACAAATGACACTCAAAACAACAAGTGACATTCAAAACAACAAGTGACACTCAAAACAACAAGTGACATTCAAAACAACAAGTGACACTCAAAACAACAAGTGACATTCAAAACAACAAATGACACTCAAAACAACAAGTGACATTCAAAACAACAAGTGACACTCAAAACAACAAGTGACACTCAAAACAACAAATGACACTCAAAACAACAAGTGACATTCAAAACAACAAGTGACACTCAAAGCAACAAGTGACACTCAAAACAACAAATGACACTCAAAACAACAAGTGACATTCAAAACAACAAGTGACACTCAAAACAACAAGTGACACTCAAAACAACAAGTGGCACTCAAAGCAACAAATGACACTCAAAGCAACAAATGACACTCAAAACAACACTCAAAACAACAAGCGACACTCAAAACAACAACACTCAAAACAACAAGTGACACTCAAAACAACAAATGACACTCAAAACATCAAGTGACATTCAAAACAACAAGTGACACTCAAAACAACAAGTGACACTCAAAGCAACAAATGACACTCAAAGCAACAAATGACACTCAAAACAACACTCAAAACAACAAGAGACACTCAAAACAACAACACTCAAAACAACAAATGACATTCAAAACAACAAGTGACACTCAAAACAACAAGTGACACTCTAGAATTCATTCGTCTTAACTCATTTAATCAATTTCATCTAAAAAAAACACTGACTTCCTCCAGTGATTTCAGAAGCTCGCTCAAAATTCATGAAATTTGCACGTACCAAATGCAACCTTTACCGAATCTTGAGTAATTGCAGCCTAAGATATAATTTCGAACATTCCCAAAATAATTTCTTCCAAAACCATGAAAAAAAGACATTCTTTACAACATCTTGCACAGTTCTTTATTTCAACTTCTCTACTGACACACATTAAGCAAAAATGGAGGAACGTGTCACAGGCACTATTACCCTGTGAGTCAAGCCTTCTTATATTTCTAAAGACAGGCTGCTTACATGATGAAAAAGTATAGTGAAGCAAAGGTTGCACAATCTCAAACTTTCACGATCTAATGATTTGAATATGACATATTCTGTTAACATGACATATTCTGCTAACATGACATATTCTGCTAACATGACATATTCTGCTAAACGTATATCAATAAATGAGAAACTTTGTTGCTGCGAAAATTGCAACTGAACTGACAAATTGATACATGATCTTCTTGGGAGAAATTTTTTGAAAACTTAAATTTAGTTATCATATATATGAGGGTCTGAATTATTGGATGATGATGATGATGATCATCATCATCATCATCATCATCATCGATTTAACGTCCATTTTACATGCTGGCATGTGTTGGACAGCTTTTAGAAATTGACTTAAAAACTAACCTATCTCTGGCCAGGTCTTCATTTATTCCTCTTTCTTTCACGTTCATTCTTATCACTTCCGGCCATGTTTTACTCGGAAACAGTGAATGTAACCTGCTACCTCAACTGTTCTACATCTATTAACCCAAGAACTCTCATCCATTCTTTCAACATGGCAATACCATCGTAGTCTTCTGTTCTGCACACATCTTCCTATACTGTCCAGATTTAATCTTCCTCTGAGGTCATGAGAACTAAGCCTGTTTTTAAGACACATTACACATCTATCGTATCATTCATATGCATTTATTTTAAGTGAATCCTCAACTCTTATCCACAAGGCAACCGGCAATAAACCAACCCTCCCCTCTTGAAAGAGATGGTCATTGCCTCCTAGGATTGAGCCAAACTATGCCTCATCCTGACAAAGAAAGGTCTGATAATTCAAGTCAGTCATCAGATCGCCAGAATGATGCAAAGCTGAAGCAAGGTTGGTATGACAACTGGTGAATATCAGTCCGGACTTTAGGAAAAATCATTCTGTGTTGAATAGATTGCCCCTCCCCCACCTCTGTTGCTATGTGTGTGTGTGTGTGTCGCCAGCTGTGGACCTTAATTACTTTCCAACTTTACAAACGACAACTATGCATGTAAAATAAAACTGTATAAATATCTTAAAGGAAGTTTTGAGTATTAGTTATTCATAAAATTAGCATTGTCAGAATAAGTTCCTTATATCAGGTGTGGATTTTCTAAAACAAATCGTTCAAAATGTGTAGAGTTAATTATTCAAATCAGTTTTACAGCCTTGTAAATTTGAAGCTTTTTTTTACTATTAATAAACTTTTTCATGCATCTGAAATCAAGATTAGACTGATATGGAATTAGAGAATATTAGTCAAAAAACAAAACAATTTCTGTATTCTTTATTTTTCAGGCTTTTGTTTGATGTGTTCACAGATCAGTTTCTGATTCATCCTTCCATGCAGCCTATCCTTGGTAAAAAAAGACTCAAAAATTGTAAATAATAATTTTTATATTTTTCTTTGCCGATCTCTCCATACATATTCTTGTAACAGTAATATAATAAAAGAGTCTGTGAACAATTTAAAGTCTGTAATCTTATTGTAATAAACTATTTCAAGTCTGTAATCTTATTGTAATACAAATTTCAAGTCTGTAATCTTTTTGTAATAAACAATTTTAAGTCTGTAATCTTATTGTAATAAACAATTTTAAGTCTGTAATCTTATTGTAATAAACAATTTTAAGTCTGTAATCTTATTGTAATAAACAATTTTAAGTCTGTAATCTTATTGCAATAAGAATGAATGAAAAATAAACAACTTTGTCAAAATGTTAAAAATAAGTTTACAAATAGATGTACTCATCTATGCCAAATATTTCAGTAAAAAGAAACATGATAGGCTCAGAGTCGGATTTTATATATTTTTTTAAAATAAAATAAAAATTTATATACAAAATCCAAATGACGTACATTTCCTAAAAATAAGCAGAATCTTTTAAAGCTTTTAAATCTTTTAAATCTTTTCTCAATCAAAATAGCCACAACATATTGATTTATCGTCGTTGCTATTGAAACTATTTGAGTCTTCAGGTGTTTTTATAAGTTTATCCATAAAACTAAAAATAATAAAGTTTTATAAACAAAACCAGTGATTGCTTTGTTGTTTGTGCAATCGAGTAAAACACATAAGAAGGTTTTTCTGATGTGTTGGACCACCCAGAATTTAAATAAGTGTGTTTTCATACAACAGTTTAATCTGATATTAAACAATGGCTACAAAATCTGCCAGAAAAGGGCATTAACCTCCAGGCTGTGAATAATCTGAGTAATAATGGGTTGATGTAAAGTTTTAAACATCAAATAAAATAAGAAAATTCAAAGAAATACAAAATACTTACTTGGTGGAAGAAATTTGTCGACATTTTTATAATGAATCTGCATCACCAAATATTGGACATCAGAATTTCCACCCACTTTAAATCCAACACCTAAAATTAAAAAAGAATATAGATTGTAGACAAGAACAATATATATAGGTAACAGTGTTTATGGCAATCAGAAGGAGGGGGGGGGGTGTGGGAGGGAAGACAGAACTAAAAAGTCCAAGATTATTAAAATTGTGAAAGATTTTTACATTATGGTGTTAATCACTTTTTACCTCAGCCTTCTGCCTTCAACGCAAGTGAACAATCTACGACCAAAATAATTGCAATCAGAAGGAGGGGGTGTGGAAGGGAAGACAGAACTAAAAAGTCCAAGATTATTAAAATTGTGAAAGATTTTTACATTATGGTGTTAATCACTTTTTACCTCAGCCTTCTGCCTTCAACGCAAGTGAACAATCTACGACCAAAATAATTGCAATCAGAAGGAGGGGGTGTGGAAGGGAAGACAGAACTAAAAAGTCCAAGATTATTAAAATTGTGAAAGATTTTTACATTATGGTGTTAATCACTTTTTACCTCAGCCTTCTGCCTTCAACGCAAGTGAACAATCTACGACCAAAATAATTGCAATCAGAAGGAGGGGGTGTGGAAGGGAAGACAGAACTAAAAAGTCCAAGATTATTAAAATTGTGAAAGATTTTTACATTATGGTGTTAATCACTTTTTACCTCAGCCTTCTGCCTTCAACGCAAGTGAACAATCTACGACCAAAATAATTGCAATCAGAAGGAGGGGGTGTGGAAGGGAAGACAGAACTAAAAAGTCCAAGATTATTAAAATTGTGAAAGATTTTTACATTATGGTGTTAATCACTTTTTACCTCAGCCTTCTGCCTTCAACGCAAGTGAACAATCTACGACCAAAATAATTGCAATCAGAAGGAGGGGGTGTGGAAGGGAAGACAGAACTAAAAAGTCCAAGATTATTAAAATTGTGAAAGATTTTTACATTATGGTGTTAATCACTTTTTACCTCAGCCTTCTGCCTTCAACGCAAGTGAACAATCTACGACCAAAATAATTGCAATCAGAAGGAGGGGGTGTGGAAGGGAAGACAGAACTAAAAAGTCCAAGATTATTAAAATTGTGAAAGATTTTTACATTATGGTGTTAATCACTTTTTACCTCAGCCTTCTGCCTTCAACGCAAGTGAACAATCTACGACCAAAATAATTGCAATCAGAAGGAGGGGGTGTGGAAGGGAAGACAGAACTAAAAAGTCCAAGATTATTAAAATTGTGAAAGATTTTTACATTATGGTGTTAATCACTTTTTACCTCAGCCTTCTGCCTTCAACGCAAGTGAACAATCTACGACCAAAATAATTGCAATCAGAAGGAGGGGGTGTGGAAGGGAAGACAGAACTAAAAAGTCCAAGATTATTAAAATTGTGAAAGATTTTTACATTATGGTGTTAATCACTTTTTACCTCAGCCTTCTGCCTTCAACGCAAGTGAACAATCTACGACCAAAATAAGGCCAGTTTTTAATTGCTCACTGAAGACCAAGGGGGCTATTTCGTTGAACGAGGCTGTCTATCCCGGTATTAACCTCATGGGGGACTTACTAAAACTTTTGTTACTGTTACGTTCTAACAAATACGTGTTGCTCGGTGATATTCGAACGGCATTCTTGAGGATAAAATTGTCCTCAGAAGAGGATAAGAATAGATTTTGTTTTTTCTTTAAAAAGGAAATCAGCTACTTTGCTATCGTTACTGTTCGCTCATCTTTGGGTTTAATGCCTCCCCATTTATTTTGAACTATGTGCGAAAGCGCCACACCTCGCGTTACCCTGAGGACGAGTGTACTCATATGCTCAACAATTATTTTTATGTCGACAACTTGGTTAAGAGCTGTAATAGTGACCAGGAGCTACAATCCTTTTTCTCTGGATCCGTTCTAAGGTTGTCTGAAGGTAATTTTCAACTCCGTTCCTCTAACACCAACTGGGGTGATCTGAGGGAGAAAATGCAAAAAAACGGTACTCTTGTGAAACATTCATCTATGTGTGAAAAAGTCCTGGGTTATGAATACATTCCTCATCTAGATCTCTTGTGCATTTCCCATCATTCAAATGACCCTGAGGCTTCTACCAAGATGTGATCCGACCGTTTGCCGGGGAGTGTGACTTAATGTATGTGAGCCTTGGAGACGTCTTTGTAAGGGCTGTTATGTCTTGTCTCGCACAACACAAGCTCTCTGGACCAAACGATCGTTACATGCCCTTTACCCTAAAGGGGTTCATACCCGGCTGGGTATTTGGTTAGCTGGCATGCTGCGTTAATTGGCATCAGTAATTCTCTCCAGAGAATTGATTATCTGTTGGCTGGGACCGGCTGTGCTGCAAATAAACGTTATGTAATAATGGAACAACCATATTATTTTATATATAAAAAAATATATTTATTTTTGCCGAAAAAATAACATATTTAAAAACTCGAATTTGAGTTGAGTTCGGCGAGCATGTTAAAACAGGCATCTCATCCCATGCTGATTTGAAAGCCGACTGTTTTCAATCTCTTTGCACACATGAGAGAGAGAGGGGGGGGGAGAGAGACCGCAAAGGAAGGGAAACGCAGACAGTTTCAGTGACGCTGTCAGTGTTTCAACAAATTTCAGTTATAGGTTATCTGACCCCTTTACCATGGCTGCTGTCACAGCACTGTTGACACCCCAGCTGACATTTCCGATCACATCGACTGCCCCCCCCCCCCGATCAGAACATGGCTGATGTGTGTGAGCTGACATTTCTAGTGCAGTGAATTTATTATACTTGTCTCCAAGTCTGGCTCAAGGGATTGCAAACTGTAGTGGGATCACCAGCTTCCCAAAAAGAGTTTACGCATTGTGCCACAATAAGACATATACTTTCTGAAGTTTCGAGAAACTTTGATCGCCTATCTTTGTATCTTCCTGTAACAATTAGAGGCTGCATTCTTATTAGCAAACTTTTGAAGTTGAATTTGGGTTGGGATAACCCTATTCCCCATAACTTATAAAAAACGATATTGTCCAAGGATTTATCCTGTTTGAGTACTCTGCAGTTCCCCAAAACGGGGCTAAATGATGATTCTTCTTTAATTATGTTTTGCGATGCCTCAAAACCGGCATATGGATTTGCTGCGTATTCTGTGCGATAAGGAACATCTTCTTTAATTTTAACCTTTCAAATATATGTTGTACTCTGATTTATAAAATTTGGCAATAGTTAGCACGTATTTTATGTCAAAAACAGTCAAATGTGACTAAAACAAAATGTGTTTGTAAAAAAAAATTTTTTTTTCTTCTGTCTCTCCAGAGAATGTAAAAGTAAAAATTAATATTTTTAGGCAACGGGTTTTGGAAGAAAAGAAATACTACGTGTCTTTTATAGTCACGTAATATCCTGGAACCGCGTTCCTCATTGTTAAAAGACGCCAGAGTGGGGAGAAGCGGGTAGTTCTACTCGGCGAACAAACCACAACATAGTGATTTTATTTTTGCAAAATAAAGCAATTTAAGTAATATGTTGAGCTATTCAAAGGCGACACATGAAGTTTATGGATTTGAAGCCTCCATTAATTTTCTATCCTGTAATGTTAGTAAAGAGGCCTTCACAGAACTGCCTAAAGTACTGTCAAAATCAAATTATGAAGAGAAATTATGGTAATAATGATTATTGATCCCAGACGATGCCGAGTAGAACTAATACTCCTGGGCAATTCCTAATTTCTTGTCTCTCCACATTTCACAATAATACGGAGATAAATGATGTTGAAAAGGACAATATTCCGAAGAGATTTAATATATAACAGTTATCAAAAGTAACACTGAAATTGTACAATTATTGATCCCAGACAACGTCGAAAAGCACAAATGGTCACGGTCAATTCTTAATTTCTTCTCCCGCCTCCATTTGAACATAGTAAGAAGATACATGATGTTGATGAATTAAATAGTCCAAATAGATTTACTATATATCCCTTACCAGAAGTTATACTGTAATCTAACATTTTTGGATTCCAGACAATGCCGAGTAGAACCTAATTTCTTGTTCACAATAATATAAAGATAAATGATATTAAGCACTTTGGGTTATGGCTCCCGGGTGTATACAACATTCTAAAAAAAGACAGAAGTTCTTTATGCTGAGCAGCACGTCGTTTAAACACACCCAGTCTGTCTAGGATACTGAGCACTGTTATGAGCACCCTAAAAACGTTTTCATATGTGGCCTAATCTGTAAAAGCACTTGATCAGCGTTTTTTATGTGACCTTATTTGTAGAAGCACCGGAAAAGCGTTTTTTTATGTGACCTAATCTGTAGACGCACTTGAAAAACGTTTTTATGTGACCTAATCTGTAGAAGCACCCTGTTGTGATGGGATAAACCAAAGAGAAACGCCCCTTTTTCCTCTTTAGACACAATTAAAAAAAATGGGAGTTATATCTAAGGTAGACCATGCGGACTGAACGTCTCCCACCGTCTACGTCAAAAAGAAAAACAAAAAATAAGAGTGTGCGCCAATTTTTCAACATGGTTAAATGATTGCCTGAAGGATCATAATTATCCACTTCCTTTGCCAGAAGACATTTTCTCAAAGTTTAATGAAGGAAAGATTTTTTCAAAAATCAATCTATCTGACGAATACTTGCAGGTTAAAGTGAACAAGGGATGCTCAAAATATTTGTGCATAGATGTACATAAGGGAATTTTCAAACTAAATAGGCTCCCTTTTGTCTTAAAGGTCGCCCAGCTTTGTTCCAGCAGATTATGGACACTATGTTGACGATTCTTAAATTCGCTATCGCCTATTTAGACGATATTCTAGTCAAAAGTAAGAACATTCACACGAACACAAAAAAACACATTAGAGCTATGTTCAAACGACTAGAAGGATTAGGTTTCAAATTACGTCCCGAGAAATGTCAATTCTTCATAGACAGAATTAAATACCTCGGACAGTGATAGACAGTGAAGGCAGGACACCTGACCCACAGAGGACTGATGCAATTAAAAATATGGCTGCACCGCCACAGTTGCAAAACTACAATCGTTTCTTGTGTTTGCCCAATATTATGCAATCTACATTCCAAAAATGTATGATTAAAGAGTACCCCTTAACGAATTATTAAGGAAAGACAAAAAATGTATATGGTCAAAGGATTGCGAGATGGCTTTGTGACCTAATCTGTAGAAGTACCTGAAAAGCGTTTATCTAACTACTCTGGTAAATGTACTTTGAGAATATATCTGGTTATGGGGATCTATTAACAAACCCCTTTTAGGAGTTTGTGATATATTTTTATTCTATGAACTTCCGGCGCGAACGCAGACCCCCCACTTATGAGTGACTGAGGATTGAGTAACTCTTGCCTCACTTCACACTGTTGTTGAAAAGAGGTGCGGCTGATGATTGAGCAACCCTTGTCTCACTATACACTCTTGTTGAGAAAAGGTGCAGCTGATGATTGAACAACCCTTGCCTCACTACACACACTTATGTGCAGCTGGTGATTGAGTAACACTTGCCTCACTACACACTCTTGTTGAGAAGAGGTGCGGATGAAGCTTGCGCAACCTTTGCCTCACTACACACTGTTCAGAAAAGGTGCGACTAAAGATTGGGCAACCCTTGCCTCACTACACACAGACTGAGTAACTCCTGCCTCACTATACACTCTGTTCAGTAAACGTGCGGCTGTGGATTGAGTAACCCTTGCCTAACTACAGACTTATGTTCAGAAAAGGTGCAGCTGGGGATTGAGCAGGTACAGCTAGAATTGCTGAACCTTAGCCTCACTACACACTTTTGCTGAGAAGAGGTGCGGTTGAAAATTGAGCAACCCTTGCGTCACTGCAGAGGTGCGGCCGGGGATTGAGCTTGACTTTGATTGTACAGCACCTGGTCCTCTCCAAATCGTAACCCATTTAGTACTGGCCAGAATAGGTGTTGCTTAACTTTGATTGCACATGACGTCATGTCTGGAAGTATGAGTCGGCAGTCAGCCTACCTCTCACTGTATCGTCATGTGCGCAAGAATGAGTCTGCAAAATTACTACATGAATACATTAATTCATTTCTAAATTATTACATAATAACGTTGACTTTAGTTGAAACACCACCACCACTATCCTTACAAAACCCGGCCCAGTTGACCCTCAAAAAATTGTTCAAAATGAAGAATGTTAAATTGGATAACTCAACTCAAAAGAGATACCAGATTTTGAAGACCTGGACTTGGGAGGTTGTATATATCTTCTTCTGTCTCTCTTCTATATGTATATAACAGTCAATGTTTCTTTGTGTGTTATAGAAATCGGTATGTTAATAGTTTGAACATTCAAATAAGTTATAATAAGGGTTAAAATTTTCACAGAATCTAAAGACACCATTGAGCAATTATCGGTTAGGTCCATAAAATAACTGAAATATATTAGAACGCTAAGAAACGAAATTCATTTTTTTTAAATAGATTTTTTTCGTTTCATAAAACAAAAATAAAGTTAAATAAAGAATATCTCAGTGAAGAATGTATTTAATTTTAAAGATTTAAATTTAATTCATTTTGATTCGTTAAAGCCATTTGCCGTTTTACAGTTGATTGTAAGAAAAGCAGCATCAACAAATTAGTTTTTTTTAAAGAAAACATAGCGCACTAACAGTTTTTTTTATTACTTGATCTCATATTGCAAATGTTATTTTTGACTTTTCTTTTGAGGTAAAAATTGTAAACATGACTATATTTTAAATCATTTCCGACCAGCAATCTATCTCCACACAAGCAACGCCAGGTGAATACCGCTAGTATATATATATATATAAAACATCTTTACCTTTTGGGAGTTCAAGATTAGGTGCTTCCATTGCCCATGCATACAGGATGGATGGTGAAGATTTACATGTAGGGCCTGCAGAATATTGAACATTTTTAGCTGCCATTTCTCCACAATTCCTTGAAAAAGATTAAAGAATCAAGTGAAAATTTTCAATTACAGTAATTATAATCATTTTATTAACAAAGAGGACCATGTGTAAATTTGGCACCATAATTATCCGGAGGTGAGAGGAACAGGTTTAGCATAACACTGAATCTGAAGTCACTCAAACATGTCACACTTTTCCAAAGTGTAAACAAAACAAAAACATACTTTAGGCCACTAGGACTGGATAAATAGAGATAAATATAAAACAAAAGGATTAGGTATAAGTTATATAATAAGTTATATAATCTAAATGAATAAATGCAAAGGTTTTTTTCCATCTATCCTAACGATATTAACATCAAAACAGGTTAGGATTATTTAATTCTAATGATATAAAAATATATTGAAATACCCTATATATAGGTATTTCTAACTCACTCAAACAAATCTCGATTTTTCTCAATTGCATATTTATTTGTTTTTAAGTTTTTAATAAATTAATATTCTGTAATATACGTTTCTACTTTGTATTGTAAAATTTTCTTCTGCATACGCAAACGTTTTATCGATAGAACTATTATTATAATTATAAATAAAATAAGATAAAGAGATTTTATTTTAAAAAATGATAGCGTTTAAAAACTTATTTAGAATTTCATTTTCAAAGGAGATAATTTACTTCCGGCTTTAGTAAAGTGTCAAATATCGCTGGGATGTCAAGAACAGGTACTACACTTTGATCTTAGCCAAAAGGCCACGGAACCATAAAATATATTTTTTTGTGACTAGGCATTTTTAAATTTAAAAAAATTGATTAAATTGGAATATTTTTTAATGAGCGGTGTAGTGTAGTATTGGTTCTGTTGTCATAAGACTGTCCTCCCAGGAATTACCTCCTCCGTTTTTAAGGGTGTGTAGGGGGAAATCCTCTCAGAATGAAAAAAAACCCCAAGACTCGATTTAGTCAGAATATCTTTTAAGGGGGGGGGGGATAGTGTAGTATCGGTTCTGTTCTCATGAGACCGTCCACGCAAGAATGACTTCCTCCATTTTGGGTGGAGGAAAGTAGTGTTCGTTCATCATGATATTATCCTCTGCCTGGGGGCGGTCAGTGTAGTATATGTTCGTTCGCCATAATACTAGCTAAGGAATAATGATAACTCAAGTTTATAATAAACATGTCTTTTTTAACTAGAAAATTATGAAAGTTATCGTTCTTCCTTAGCCAGCATATTCATCTCTGTTTATAAAGATAACGACTGTATTTTTCCAGCCAATTTTCATTTAGGCATTTCACGTGGACAATGAAACTTGCCATGGTTTTTAATGTCATCTAAATAAATAAATGCAAAGGTTTTTTCCACCTATTCTAACAAAAAAAGATTATTCTAACTATATTGACATTAAAACGGTTTATCCTTATTTAATTCTCTGTAGTACATTTTCATTCGTCATGATACATTCCTCCCAGGCATTGCCTCCTCTTCGGGGGGGAAGGCCATACAGTATACATTCGTTACTCACGATACCATTTCTTCAGGATTACCAGTTTTGTGGGCGGAGTTAGTGTACTATCTATTCTATTGTCATGATATCATCCTCCCAGGCATTAACCCCTCCTTGATGGGGGGGGGGGGTCAGTGTATGTAGTTCGTTCATCATGATATCATCCTCTCAGCCTCTCATTTGCATATTTATTTATTTCTAAGTTTCTAATGTATTAATATTTTCTAATCTGTTAATAATTAAATACATGCGTTTATTATTTTTTAAAATAAATTTGTTGCTGTTGTTGTTCCTATTTACTTCCTCCCACGGGAGCAAAGTTAGGCACAATGTCAATATTTAACGTGGAGAGAATCCAGCTCCCCCAAAATAGGCATTCTGAATTGGAACAAAAATGTTAATTGCCTCGGTCTAGAAGGATTTCTCCTTCACTGACAGAGAACATAAAAACTAAGTGCAGATTCAGTACAGATACTACATTTTGCTCCTAGCCAAAAGGCCAAGGAGTTAACATGTTGGTAGTGGTGGTGGTGGTGGTGATGATGATGATGATGATGATGATGATGATTTGTCATAGAAAAGAAATAAACCACCTCTAATCTTTCTAAATTTAAAAAAAAAAGTATTTTTCTTTAATATTCTTTACATATTTTTTCGTTCTTTTACAATAAAGGTGAAAAGTACAAAGTAACCATTTCGAATTACTCAGTAATATAAAAGTGAAGTATTTAACCAATCAACGTTCCACCCTTATGTTTAGTCATTTCATTACATACCCAGTTTTAATGGGGAATTCATTTTAATTTTTTTGCTGAAACAAAATAAAATTTATCGACGTTGAATATCTTAAAAACCATATAAATTAACCTTTTTTGTTATTTTTTCCTAAGAAACAAAATTTCCCCCATATTGGAATACATCAAATAACACTACGACAATCATCATTTAAAAAAATGTCCTCTAAATTACGAAAATGTCAAATGAAAATTACTTCTTTGGTTTCTGTAAAGACGACTACAACGTCAGTAATTGCCGCCTGGAGGACGGGTTGTTTTTGCTAGTATATCATATATAAAACTGTTAGAGTAAGAAAAATAGATGATACTTCGATGAATTCAAAATGCAAAAATGTACTCTCTACACATTTTTCCAACGGATGAAAAATGGTGTTATTCACCAAAATAATTTTTCTTGGAATATCAGAAAAATGTATTATTATCCGTTTTTTTTTCTTTTCTTTTCCATTCAAATCATTATTTACCCTAATAGTCCAGGCAAAATAAGGTTCGACTTGGAACAAATTGCAACAGAATTTTTTTCACCACCAGGCATTCCCATGAGGTGTCTAGAACATCATACTAAAAGTCCTAAGAAATCAACGTTGAGGAAATATGTCTAATTTGCATAAATCCAAGATGGCCGCCAATTTTCACCTCATGGGAATGCCTGGTGGTGAAAAAAATTCTGTTGCAATTTGTTCCAAGTTGGGCCCTAAAATGTGCTATATTGCCTGGACTATAAAGAAACATTTATTTTTTGGAAAAATGTTATTCTGAAATCAAGTTAGTATATATTTCAGAAATTTTTAGATGACGATTGATAATTTTTATTATTTGGATTTTATTCTCACAACGTTTTGGCCGATGTAACTTCTGATCTTCTTCAGGTGCATCTTATCGAACTCGGGAATCTTTATGTTGAACTCGGGAATCTGTACGGAATTTCGAACAGTACCCTTTATTTAATCCACAGGGTAGCTTGCTCTTGTTCCGTCAGCGATGACCGGGTAGCATTACGAATTACTTAAGACCCGTTCTTAGCTGATGGAACGAGAACAAGCTACCCTGTGGATTAAATAAAGGGTTCTGTTCAAAATTCCAGAGTTCAACAAGATACACCTGAAGAAGGCCGGAGGTTACATCGGCCGAAACGTTGTGAGAATAACATCCAAGATGAGAACAGTAGTCCAAATAATCCAAGTTAATACATGTTTTGTTTACATTTGGGAAGTGTGTCATGTTTTTGAGAGACGTCAGATATGGTGTTGTAATATATTCAGGTGGGTGAGTTAGCTAGTATAAATTAGTGAGTGATATAGTGAGGGTACAGGTGAACCAGTTAGCCAAGGACAAATTGGAGCTGGGAAAGTTTTTTAAAAAGTGTGGATGACTAAAAAAGTTAAATTCATGAGAACAGAAGTTAATATAGGAGAAGGAAGAAGTGATGTCAAAAGGGAGAAAGAAAGAGTTCTAGGGAAAAGTAAAGATCAGGAGGAGCAACTAACGAGAACAGATGTATAAACGATATGGAATAACTCATAAGAAGAATTAGAGCCATTTGTTTCTCTTTTTCTCTCTCTCTCTCTCTCTCTCTCTCTCTCTCTCTCTGCACAAGACAATCCATGGCTATCTTTTAATAAAGCAACCTTAGCTGTTTTGATATTAAAATGTCTAGATTTCTTCATTTTCTTTCGTTTCCTGAATGGAGAAAAAATCTCCACATGAACTTTTGTTCCAGATTGTCAGCAGTTAAATCTACAGCCATACCACAACTAGGTTCTGGCTAGATGCAGGGGCTGCAATAAAAGATGGCAGTGAGATTGGATATGGGCGAGCATGCCCAGGGGGAGAAACATGAAGAAACGAATGGTAACAACTCAGCGGCACCCCACCATACAACAATGTCATGCTAAATTAGTTCCTTTCACCTACTCTGATGAGTGTGCCAAAAGAGGTCTAATAATACTTACCAAATCTCAGAGTCACTACCTGGCTCTCCACAACCATATAAAAGAATGTGATGTGATGTTTCCATATTTGCATGTGGTTTAAAGCCAACTGAAAAAGACAAAAACAATGAAAGATTTTTTATAAAGTCATTCTAAAAATGGAATTAACACACAAATAAAATTCTACAAGTATTTATTAATGAAAATCAGAGTTTTATAGTAACAGATGGCTCATATCAGCTGAAAATGGTCTCTATTTTTCCTGAACACAAACTCAATCTAATAATAGAATATAAAATAGGTGTCTGTAAATGAATTTAACATACCCCTCATGATGAAGGAAAAATAAAAAAGTGTGAAAAGGAACAAGTGAAAAAGACTAAGATTGGACATTGAGAGTTTATGTATATGCCATTCTCACTGCTGGTTTAGTATTATGAGACTGGACTTGTCTTCAGGTGATCTGGATAAACATACAAGATTAAAGGTTATTAGCGCTTTTAATGACTAAAAAGTCTGATTTTAATAAAGAATTGTATTAATCTGACCATTTTTATTCAACCAAGATTTGATCAAAACTTTTGATTCACACGAAAAGTATTATTTAACAAGCGAACTAATCATTAAAATATTGCATGCTAATTGTGTAACATGTGACTGTTTGCTATAGAGAAAATACAAGCCTGAGCCTAGGTGTGGCTAAAGCAAACGTTTTGAGTAGCAGGAGGAGTGAGGTGTAAAAAACAAGGAAGGTATGACAGCAGAATAATTATATCATGAATAATATTAAGAAATGATTGATCACAAGTATGTCATTAAATGTTAACTTAACTGCTGATAAGAACAAGCTTGTCTTTTATGTTATTGAGACAAGGTTTCTTTTCATGAGGGCTTAGCCTTCCTCTTCGTTTGCAAGCTTTTCTTTTCCCACTAAAGAAACACTTAGGAACAATAACATTTTATATACAAACCCTGAGAATGTTAATACACATGGTCACAAAATACTAGAAGTGCATGACAGACAAAATCACAAAAATCACAAAAAAGCTTGGTTATACAACACAGCATTGTGTGAGTAGCAACCCAGAACAATGTGGCATCATCATCATCATCATCATCATCATCATCATCATCATCATCATCATCATCATCATCATCATCATCATCATCATCATCATCATCATCATCATCATCACCATCATCATCATCATCATCATCATCACCACCACCACCATCATCATCATCACCACCACCACCACCACCAGCACCACATCTACTAACCTAAGAAATATACTTTCTTCACATCCGAGTCCTCAGCCATCTTCACCGCCTTACACTTCTTGCACGCAAACTGGTTATCTCCCAACCTACCTGTGATTCCACCCCACTTATTGTGTACTCAATGCTTACAAGTACCACAAAATATTGAGTTGCTCACAACTCGTTTTCCACAAACTGAGCAGGGGAACTTTCCTCTTTCTGGGAGATTTCCAACACTGTAACCACTAATCATCATTTTGGTCTTTGTAACATTTACTCTCGGGCCTTTACTTTCCATAGCATTCCTCCAAGTCTCCAACTTAACAAGTAGACTTCCATTGTTTCACAGGTCAGTACTAAACCATTAGCATAAAACATATCTTCCGGACAATCGATACAAAACTCCCTGAACAATGCTTTTAAGACACAAATGAAAAAAAGCAAGGGAATCAGTACAGAACCCTGATGTACTCTTATTTTAACAGTAAAGCTGTCATTAAATGTGCTGTTGTTTCTAACACAATTTTGAGCATTTCTGTACATTGCTTGAACACCCTTCACCAACCTCTAATTTACTCAAATCCTACCAGACAACATATCTTGGCACACTGTCAAAAGCTTTCAACAAATCCACAAAAGTAAAAAAAAAACAGGTTCTTGTACTTACCAAGATACTTCTCTTGCATTTGTCTCAGGATAAATATAGTATCAGTGGTACTTTGTTCAGACATAAAACCAAATTGCATTTCATCTATGTTTATCTAATTACTTATTTGCTGCTCAATTATTCTCTCAACAATTTTCAGGACCTGATCAATCAATTTTAAGCTTCTGTAATTACCTTAATTCCGCCCCCCCCCCTTTACCCTTGTAACAGTTCATAATTGTACTAAAATTCCAGTTTTTCGGGACCACATCTTTTATGATCTGATTTGTCAAGTCTGTGATCAGCTCAATTCCTGTTTCACCCACGGCCTTCAAGATTTCTGTAACAACAGCCGTACCCTTCTTAATCTTACTCACAACTTCCTGTACCATGTCTTTCTTAATTCTGATGGTTGGATAAGTTGTGGCTTCTGCAATTTCTAGATTTTCCATGAAAACTCAGTATTGAATAATTTCTCATAGTGGTATTTCCAAGCATCCCACATGTCTTATTTATTTGTTGCTAGCATTCCATTGTCATTTCGAATGCACTTCTCTCTAATAATATCCATATTTGTCTTTGCCATCTGTTTAGCCATCTGTTTAGCTATCCTGAAATACTTCATTCTTCTGGTCATCCCTTTGTAGTATATCTGGAAACATAGCTTGCTCAGACTCCATCTTGGCTTTGTAGATTGCTCTTTTTACTGCCCTCTTTGTCACCAGATATATATCTTTATCTACGAAAACTTTTCTCAACTCACCATTGTTTCCGTTTATTCTTTGATACACTTCCCACTTTCCTGATTCCACCACTATGTCACTCTATGTCTTGAAGGCCCCTTCGACAACCCACAAGTCTGGTCTGTTACCGTCAATAGTATATCCTTCAACTTCTTCCACTGTTCCTCCACACCTCCTTGGGTAGATCTGACAACCAAACGCTCAATCATTTGGTCTCTAAACTCACATTTCATGTATTCTTCATTCAACCTCCACACCTTTCTCCTGGGATAAACTTTCTCTTTATCTAATGAGTTTTCTTCAACTTAAAGTCACAAATAACTAGTTTATGCTGTGTTACAATTTCTTCACCAGGTGTTACTTTCACATCACTCAAGATCTTTCTGTCCTTTTTCCTTATTAGCAGGTAACCTACTTGAGTCTTTTCTGTTCCAAATTCATAAGTAAAGAGATGGCTTTCCTTTTTCTTAAAAACAGGCAAGACCAAATTAAAAGTCTTTCTCCTTCTGTATTCCTATCACCATATTCATTTCCTCCATGAAGACCTTCAACCCTGACCATTCACATTTCCTGCCACAGCAAGTACTTCCTTATCACCAATCTTACTAGTTACTGCAATAAGCCGGTCATAAAACTCATCTATTGTATCTTCACTCAAGCCACATCGTGGTGCATAAACACATATTGCTGTGAACATTTTCTCACCAACCATCAACTTCAATAGTATGATTCGATCATTTATACGATTAACTTCAATTATATTATCTACCCATTTCTCTGCAATAAAAATACCAACAACACTTGTTCCCTTTTCATTTCCAATCCAATCCAACTTATATCTTGCATTATTTCTCACAATCATTCTCATAGATTTACGTCTCCATCATGTTTCTTGGACGCAATAATACGTCTTCTCTCAAGAAACTCAGCAATCTCTCCTGACCTTCCTTGGAAGTTTCCAACATTCAAGCTGCACAAGTTCAACCAATTTTCTTTGAAAGATATTTCATCAATCGAGACAAATAGAAGAAAAAAAAACGGGATTTCTTTCAAAACTTTCAAAGCTAATGAAAAGTACTTGACTTTGATCATTTATCAAACTCATATAAAATTAGAATACATATATCGTTTCAATTTCTAAAAACATTCTAGTGGTCTTGTAATCCAAACTTAAATAAAAAAAATAAAAAAAATTGGATTTTCTTCACCTTCACCGACAATTGCAATCTTCAATATTAAAAGTTCTCTCTCCAATCTTCACTCTCTTCTCTTCAAAACTCAACTCAACTCTTCAGTCAAAAAAGTACGGTTTTTATATTGTTTAACCCACCACATATGCAAATTATTGCAGTATCTTGAATCACACACCCCCATGATCATCAAAGATCATTTCCCATCACATAATCTTGTGCCCAAATCGGCGCATTACGTTCCCTCCGCGGTCTTTGCATCG
Organism: Sepiola atlantica; assembly: GCA_963556195.1. NCBI lineage: Eukaryota > Metazoa > Mollusca > Cephalopoda > Sepiida > Sepiolidae > Sepiola > Sepiola atlantica. The sequence continues at coordinate 5,014,719 of OY744517.1, read as the reverse complement.
CGACAACCTCACCTTCATGTCTGGTGCTTACATCTCCATCGTTTACTTGGACCACACGCCTCAAATCTAAAATATGCTGCGGCATCCCATCAACAGTCAAGTTGTTAGGGGATTGCACTCCAGTAATCACTCCTCTTCCCCATTGCGTTGTACATCGAGCATTTGGTGGCTTCGCCCAACCCTCTTCTCCTATTTGGATTCTGGCTGGTCCTCGCTCTTCGACTTCTGAGGATATATCTCTTGGATGTCGCCATTCATATTTAAAAATGGATCTATGTGGCACTGTCTCGTCCCTCTGTCTGACCTTGGGTGCCATGTTGTACCAGAATGGGCCTCTTCAGGTGATATCCCTCCTCTCTCAGCTATCGCTCTACTATTCCATTTCCTCCGGGCCTATAGGCTGCCCTGTAATATCTTTTTATTTTCCATTTTTCTAGCATTGTCTGGAGACGTTCTGAGCGAAAAACGGTGCCATTGTCCATTATCACTTCCATTACCGGACCCCATTCAAACATCACCTTCTCCAATTCCTCTGTAACCGCAATTGCCGTCTCCGGATGTAACTCCCTCCATATTGCTAGTCTCCCAGGCCCACAGTCAGTCATTGACAAGTATGAGCCCCCACGATAATGTGTTATGTCAATAGCTAATCTTGTCCAATTATTTGAAGTTCCAATTTCACCAGGATCATGTATATTCGGGGCAGGATCGATTGATTGACATCGAATACAGTTCCTGACCACTCTCTGAACTTCCTCCCGTCTTATAAGTGGATCAACTTTCCGCACCAAATATAATGTTCTATCCACTCCCATGTGGTGCATGCAATGCAACTCTTCTAGTTCTCCGGTTCCTAAACAGCATACCGGGACCTCTTCTTTCTCAACTAACCACCGTTTCTTTATTCGGGTTAGCGCATCTGCTTTGTTTCTCTGTGAAGGCACAAACACTGCCTTTATTCGCAGTCCAAATTCGGATATTAACTCTCCAAGTATTCCCAATCTTCGTTTTACAATCATTTCTCCAGCACCCTTGGTTCTTATTTTTCCACTCTCCTCCACTGTAGAATTCACCCAATTCAGTACCGTTGCTGAATCGGTCCTTATTTCAATCTCTCTCAATCCCCATTTTATGGCTAAATTGACGCCTTTCAAAACAGCATCTAATTCGGCCACATTAATGTGATTACAGTCATCTTTTTTTTCTCAGTCATGCTGCATCTTCCGCCACCAAACCACCAATCTCCACAACCACGCCTGTTGCAATACTGCTTGCATCACACCACACTACTCCTATTTTTGTTTCAGGTATGTGCCAAGCTCCACTAACTGGGTCCTCCTTCTCTACATCAGTTAGAATCTCCTGTATTACTTTGACAGTTTTGCCATCAATTCTTTCCTCCCAGTCTACTCCACTTGCTCTTCTTTTAACATAACTGCATGCCAGTTGCAGCCATGCAGCAACTGGATAGTGCCCCAACAATTTGCTGCAGATAGAGAATAACTGCCACCTATTCATTTCTTCCGTCATCTCCGGGACTTCGTTGCCCCTTTTGAACATCAGCTCACCCGTCTTTCCTTTCATCAACTTAAGTCCCAGTGCCTCTCCGCCGTCCAAGGATTAAAGTGGCTTTGCTGTCAGCCCAAATCCCTTAAGATGTTTCACCACTTCCTCTGTCGATACTTTTGTCACATCTACGATTATGTCATCAATGTACGAATCAGTGGCCTCCTTTGTCTTATTTCCTTTCATTAACACAGTTTTTAGAACGGCTGCCATAATTTTTGGTGCAACATTAAGCCCAAATCCTAACCGTGTCTTTATAGCAAACTAGCTGGTACTGCCATAGCTCTTTTGCCACGTGTAGTTGCAAATAGGCAATAAGGTCGACAATCGCAGTTCCTCCTGCTAACCGCCTCCATTTTCTCATCTTTTCGTCACACACATCTATTAGGTCGCTCCCTGTATGACACGCTACAAAACGGTTCAATTCCCGAAAATCTAACACTGGCCTCACTTTACCTTTTGTGGCCTGGACCACTGCCATCAACGGTAACACACCTTTTTCTTCACCCTTCCAAGGTAAGAGAATACCATCTGCTATCCATCTTTCCACTTCCTTCTGGAACTCTGAATTTTTCTCACTGTCCAGGGAATTCTTATATTTTACTTTGTTCTGCAACACTGGATGCTCTCCCATCCATTTCCATTTCACTGTCCATCTCTCTCCATCAAAATCCGCCTTGAAATCTTTATCCTCAATTTTGCAAACGTTCGGCTGATGAGCAGCTACGGCACAGTGTACATCTCCAAATTTTACCTCAGTTTTATTGATACTCACACCTCCCATCTCATTGATCACGCCCATTCCAATTATGACATCAATTCCGTCAATCATGTGATCCATCAGAATCATTTCCACATTCACTCGTACCCCACATACTTTCATTTCCACTTGCCGGGCTCCCTTAGATTTTACATCCCGACCGTCAACTGTTTTTATCGTGCCACTTCTACCACACCCACTCACAAGTTTGGAGTTAAGTAGAGTGGTGGTGCATCCAGTGTCAACAAGTGCCGTCATTACAGCATCATTTACTGCCACTTCTATCGTGGGTAGAGTTCCGTACTGCACCTTCATTCTGTTTCTGGGGTAGCTACTGGCACAGAAGCTCCCCTTTGCTCGTTTCCCTGAGCCAGAGAACAATATCTCGCAATGTGCCCAATTCTTCCACACTTATAGCACCTTACTCTGACCCTAGCTGGCTCCGTGCAATCTTTAATAAGATGTGGTCCTTGACATCTAAAGCACCGAATGCTTGAAGATTCTCTTTGAATCTCATTTTTCAGTGTAGTGCTTTATGCACTCGCTGCCACCGTCCCAGTATCTCGCATCCTCTTGCTAACCAATAGCCGTGCAGTCCATATCAGTCGACTAACATCCATTCACTCCAAGTGATGCAATTGTTGCAGTGCCACAGATACTTCATCTGGAAATCCTGTGATGAACGCGAGTGTTGCTGTCTGATCCAGACCTATCCCTAGGTATCCAGCTAATCCAGCCAATCTTTTGATATTGTTGGCATAAACATCCACCGATTCTCCAGTCACCTGAATCATTTCAGTTTTTCATAGGCTTCGAAAGGACCTTCAGTGAATGCTGTCACCAATCTCATCTCTATCATTTCCGCATCTAATTGGTCTGTATCACTCATCTCGAGGTAGAGAGCAAGCGCATCCCCATGCAGAAAAAGTGGAATGAAACTAGCCAGGTCTTGTACTCTCTGTAGTTTCGCCACCAATTTTACTTTTTTCATCCACCCGACTACATCACCTTCTCCACTAAAAGGCGATATCACATCCTTGCTCAAACTTATTTTTCCGGACTCCATATTCTCCTCTTCATGCGGAAATAGCTTGTAATCCAAACTTAAATAAAAAATAATATTGGATTTTCTTCACCTTCACCGACAATTGCAATCTCCAATATTAAAAGTTCTCTCTCCAATCTTCACTCTCTTCTCTTTCAAACTCAACTCAACTCTTCAGTCAAAAAAGTACGGTTTTTATATTGTTTAACCTACCACATATGCAAATTATTGCAGTATCTTGAATCACAGGTCTTTTAACATCAAATCATCCAGGATGCAGTTGGGTTGAGAAAACCCAGTTCAACCAAACTATCTCAAATCCTATTGGTTGAAATTATCAGTCAGACTAGATTATTGATTATCTAAAAAAAATCTGATTTGTTTATTCGGATTCAGTCTATTTAAAAATGTCCCTTAATTGTATTTTATATGCTTTAATTTAGGTTTTTCATTCTATCTTTCATTCTTCTTTCTGTCACCCAAAGTTTTTCATATTTTAATCATTAATAATAGTTGCTTCAAATCAATTCAAATGGTATTCTCATGCATTTAAAACAGTTACAAGCTTCACAGCTACATTTTATAAATGTATCTGTATATAAAATGAAAATAAAAACTATATTATTTAAGTTAAAAGATTATCACTTATTATCAACCAACGTAAATGACAAAAAAATATTAAATGAAAAAATTTTCAGATAGGTCCCAAGAGATGCAATCGACAACTCAATACAGGGTGGACATTGAAGCATTCCCATACCCCTATATTCCACACTTACATAACAATTGTAATCCTTTTTTATATTTATTAAAGGAATGCTCTCTTTGTGGAAAAATACTCAAAGCTAACTGGAATAACAGAACTCACTTTATTTATCAATGAAAAATCGAAGAAAAAAACACAAAACTCATTCCCTTCCAGTTTTACCCTATTTAGTTTTATTTTCCTTCAAGATGACAAGAACAGATGGTAATTCAATTTTTGATGTACATTATTTTCAAATTACTTACCAATATATTCAGCAATGGTATCCATTTTTACTGCACGGCAAAGATAAGTATCAGGCTGAAACAATAATAGAAATAAAGATCAAAGGAAAAGTCAAGTTTCATCTTTATTTTAAAAAGTATCATAAAAATATTTATTTAAAAAAAACAGCAGAAATATACAACACATACTCCCCCTTTAAAATCTTTGTTGTTGAATTAAAAAAAAATGTTCAGATTATTATCAAATTGTAGAGTGAATTTCTACCCAGAGTTTGTGATTTTTATCCCTGATGAAGGAACTTAAAAAACATTAGCTAAAACTACATATCTAAAAGTGAATGCAGAATGAGAGTAATGAATTAAATAAAGGGGTCAGTTTGAAATTGACGAAAGGTTATTTTTCTTTCTTTATATTTATATATTGAATTGCAAATTGTTTTCTTTTTCATTTAAAGGAAGCATCTTTTTTAAAACATTATATTTATATGGGATTCAGAGATGGAAGTAGGAGTTTCTTGGGTTCATCAATTTTCCTGGGCGTAGAGCAAGCTATTCACTTTAAAGTTGCGATTTGTTAGGATATTATTTTGTGTGTGTGTGGGGAAGGGATCACGAACCCACATCTGAATATGGTGCCCAAGCAAGAGACTTTGACTAGTGATACAGACCAGTTTGCCACACACTGCATCTAGAAACTATTTGTGCAGTTTACTTAAAAAGTACTAACTGCCTTCCTTCCGTTTCAAGAGACAATGGATAGCCTCTGAGAGGGTTCCTGCATGATCAGGAGTTTATAGTGAAGAAGCGGTTGTACAATCTCAAACTGCACTTCTCCTGATCTGGCATTGCTTAAGTCCAGTAGAAGAAGAAATCCAGGACAGCCGGAAGCAAAATGGAAATAGGCAGAAAAAGACTTGTGTTCTTTCAGAATTTTCTTCTTTTAGAATATGTTATCAAGCCTTAGAGTCTAGTCTCCCCTACTATTTCTCTTATAGCTAGAAAGGGGGGGGGCTATTTATATTTTAACATAATTTGTAGAATAAGGTGACTTTACAGCCCTTACTGCTTCCAGACATATGGCACTCAGATATTCCGAAATGGCTTTTCCATATTGAAACACTGGTTCTCATCAGATCACCAAAGTTACGCAGTGTTGAGCCAGGTCAAAAGTATATTGACTGACAGGCCTCTTTCAGTCTTAAGAGACAATGGATACTCTCTGGAAGGGTACTTGCATGATGAAAACTTTATAGTGAAGCAAGGGTTGCACAATCCCAAACCTGCTAAAAAATTTGGAACAATGCACTAGTAATAATAATACAGGGTGGGCCAAAATAAGGGTCCTATCTTTAAATTTGAATAACTTGAATTTGAATAACTTCCACAAAATAAAAGTTAAACTCACCAAACTTTATGTGTGTGTAGACTGACCCTTCCGAGATTTTTTGAAATAAACAAAACAAATTTTAGCCGAAAAACACTTCTTAAAACTTACAAAAACTAAAGTATTGTTTTTTACACTGTTTTGAGTTTTTTAAGCAAAAATAATGTTTTCTAAATGAGGGTACGTTCCTTAGGGCTAATACGGCTCATGCTTGCTTCGGAAGGGGTCCTTTACTTATTCTAAAAAAAAAAATTTAAAAAATCAATAAATAAAAAAGTTATGAATTTTTTAAAATAGGACCCTTATTTTTGCCCACCCTGTATTAATAATACCAATGGTAAAATATTTTTGAAAATGCATTGTTTTAAGCACCTACCTCCGTCGGTCTCACAGCTGGCATGAGCAAATGATATTCATTTTTTTTCTGTGCAACAGCAGCAGAAATCATAACAAATAGGAGGAAAATAATAGGATGATGGTCAGCCATTATTATGTGCAATCTGAAATGAAAAAAAAAAAACTTTTTTAAACTTCTGAAAAAAAAACGATGGATTTTTAAGCTTGGTCATCCTATCATAATAGCCGTTTGTGTATCTGTATATTTATTTAGTTATATGAAGAATAACAAATAAAGTCCTGAACAGATGTAAGACTTTATCTATCTCAACCATTATTAATGGACCAGAGGTGATCTCTTCAGCATCTAATGAAGCCAAAATTTTCACAAAGAACTTTGCTGCAAATTCCACCCTTTGAAATCAGAGCCACCTACCCCCAGAATTTTCCCTTCTGACCGAAAGAACTCTAAGCGATATCCAAATAACTGTCCTGGATGTTGCTAAATTTATCAAAAATCTCGATGCAAACAAGGCAACTGGTCCCGACAACATTCCAGTCATAGTACTTAAGAAACTGCAACCCGAAATAGTTCCTATCTGTACAAAGCTGTTCAATCGCTAATTAAAGGAGAAATACTTCCCATCACCTTGGAAGGCTTTGAGATCAGTCTTCTCCATCTCAGTACAGACCAATCAGTCTCCTGTGTCAGGAGTAAGTTGCTTGAATCTGTAACAAATCAAAATGTTGTCACCCACCACAGCGAAAACAATTTTTGTAGTGACAAGTAATATGGATTTCTTCCTGCAAGATCTATAACTGATGTTCTGACTGTGATATCATACAGGATCAGTGAATCTATTGACGAGGGCTTCGTTTACATGGCGATAGTTCTTGGTATATCAAAGGTCTTCGATAGGGTTTGTCAAAAAGATTTGCTCCACAATCTTGTTAGCTATGGAAAATCTGAAAATGTTCTCTCAACCATCAAATCATTTCTCTTTGATAAGTCTATAAAAGTAGTTGTTGATGCGCAAAAGTCCGAAGAACATAGCATCAATGCAGACGTGCTTCAAGGATCCATTCTGAGCCCAACCCTCTTCCCGCGCTTCATAAATGATCTTTCAAATCATATTCTGAGATCATTTGTTGACATCTATGCAGACGATACAAAATGATCAAGATCGTTCGGGTGCTCTCTCTTCAGACTTCGAGGATGAAAAAGTGATTTGTTACTTTTAATGCCTTTAAAACCTAACTTCTCTCTTTTCACCAACAATGCTCGGATCCTCTCTTCTCCCCAGTCGAAATTAATGGCCCTCTCCTGGAGAAAGCCCCTTTCTTTGATAAGCTTCTAGGACTGAATTTCAACCCCAGACCTGAAATGGAAGACTTATATCAAATCTCTTGCTAAAGTTGCTGGAAAAATGATTGGATCATTCTACTGCTCCACAAAGTACCTCACTCCTGACGCAATCCTCTACTTGTACAAAAGCCAGATACATTGAAGGAAAGTACTAGCCTGCTTAGTTACCCCTTTTCTTTCTAGGTTCGTTCGGCTTACTCTCTCTCCTCTTCTTTCCTCTTCTTTTCATTTCTTTCTTTCTTCTTGAAGAGGGAATCACCTTGCGGTCAGTTGCTCGTAAAATAAGTACTTACAGATGCGGCCAAAAGTTAAACTTAGTGAAAAGTGTTCACACATGTTTTAACAAGTAGGTGCAAAATAAACTTTTATGAAATCAGTAAATTATCCAAAAAGAAATCAAAGTTCCTGGCGACATAGAAGGATTAGCCTCGGCTCTCATGAAGACAGCAACAACAAAAAACCCTAACTTGAATGCGAAGCCCAAAATCCATCCTTTAAGCACGGCTGCTGTCTTCCCAATAACAGCTTAACCCAAGTATGTAAACACACACACACACACACACACACACATACACACACACACATACACACACACATACACACACACACACACACACATATTGAACTTTGAAAACTGATTTAGCGCTCGTGTCGTTTTCATATGCAAAAACTTTTCCAACCTTCAACAAACTTTATATTTTACATCTTTGTACAATTGTTGTTACAGAAAAGTTTTATTTTTACTTTACAGTTTCTAACTGGTGATTCATGCCAAACGTATATGTTTTTATCAAATCGGTCTAGTCCTAATTTAGCTACACAATATTAATGTCATATCTAGTTAGGTGTCACTCATAGCACTCGTTCTTGTTTTGACAGAGTACAAAATCGATCTAGTAGGGGATGATCTTTTCTCATCCCTATGGCCTCTTTCACACAGTAGAGATATTGCTAGCCTCTCTTTATTCTATCGTTATGTGCATGGTAGGTGGTCGGCTTAACTTCAATCTCTGGTCCCCTCCTCTGTAGAAAATTCACAGCAAGAATTCATCTAGCTATAACCACAGCAAGGAACTTTCCTCTCTCTCTCTCTCTCTCTCTGTACCAAAAACTAAACAGAACTTCCATGAACAAAGTTTCTTTCCTAGAACGTTTCATCTGTGGAACAAGATGCCACAAATCTGCTTCCCCGACTGACTATTTCGTCTTCAAGTCTAGTGTAAACAAATACTTGTTGAGCTGCCTTGGATAATCAATTTCTCTGAAGTGATCTTCTGCCCATTCCACCCATTGTTTCAAATCCTCTCATCCAACTGACAATCTCTTTAACCTTTATCCTCGAATGGCCCTTGGGCCTTGATAAGTGGTGACCCATCAGTAATTTTTTTTTTTAAATATCCATAATTTCAGCTAACAGTCACTTGATGGAAGAAAGATTATTTGTCCTCTTCTCACTCACCAATTAAGGAGATTAGTGAGAGAGATGGAGCCAGGCAAGCTCCTAAAAAAATTTTAATTTTAAACTGAACAAATAAAATAGAGAAACCACAAACAAATCTCACTATGTAAAGTAGCAATAAATGACAATTGTGACAATCTTGATGAGTAACACATCACTCAATAAGTTCCGGGCCTAACTAATAAAACTTTTACTTTAGCCAAAATTTGAGTTTATTCCTCAACTACAGTGATACACTGATTCCAACACTTCTCTAGCAATTCGATGCCGTTTTTGTAAAACGATTATTCTTTGGCCTCAAATTACGCGTAAGTTTCTTATATAACTTCTTCATTGGAGCCAAATCTCTTTTCCTGGAGCATTCTTTTGAGTTCAAACAGGCAGTAGTCGGTGGGGGACAGATCTGGAAAATAAGGTAGGTGCAAAAGTAATTTGAAGTGCAATTTATGTAGTTTTGACATTGTTGCGATTGACTTGAGATAATTGTCTGAGTGAAAAAGCACTATTTTCTTTTTCATTTGTCGCCATTTTAGGCGATTTCTTCCTTCAAATGCATTAATAATACTATATAATATTTGCTACTGGTGGTTCTTCCTTTCTCAATGTAAATGATGAACAAAATACCTTGCACATCCCAAAATTACAGAGGCCAAAACCTTACCTGCTGATGTTTGTGTATTTGGTCACTTTTCACCTGCTGTTGTCCATTGAGCTGACTGCCGATTTGACTCCGGAGTCAAGAGGTAGGTCCATGTTTCATCTATTGTCACAGAAACTCCTTTTTATTGCGTTGTAAAAGTTGCAATGAATGCTCTGAATCGTTAACGTGTTGTCGTTTGTGATCGATGTGAGAAAATGTTTGAATGTGAATAAATGTTATTGTGGCATAAAAATGCTGCCTATTTTTTTAATGTTCGATTGATTTATTCGAAAAATGTAACATCTTTCTCTGTCATTGTTGACAGAATGGTTACTCTAGAATAGAAATAATTCTCAAACGTCTGTGTGTCCGCATGTATGTGGGTGTGTGCACTAGCGACTTTTAAGATAGTAGACATAATATACTATCTTATTAAGGAGTTCGTGAAGCAATATCCCTCCATTAAAAAATGTTTACTTTTGATTTACTGAAACTTAAACCATTTTACATAAATTAAAACAGATTCTCAAACTTTGAGTAAATTTTGATTATTTTAAAACTCTGTTTGACTAAATAAAATAATAACTTTCTTGACTTTTATCATGTAAGTTCGATTCTATTGTAGTTTTCACTACAACCTTATGGCTTTGAGTAATCTTATAACGGAAAGATCAATAGCTTTCATAAATAAAAGGCACATACATAAATCTGTTCAATTGGTGATTTCTGGTATATATTGGTCTATGTTGTTAAAAAACAAAATTTTACCTTCAATCTATTTGTTCGATTTTTATATTTCATCTTGCACAATATTTGATTTTTTTTTGCATAATATAGAGGAAGGTGATTGAATATTCACTCCCATCAGTCAAGTCTTCTCACTGTGTTCATATACGCTGGGTTAAAAATTAATTAAGACATAATTTGATATGCACTGGTTCCTCATTGCTTTACTATTAATAAATTTTGTCGAAATGTTTTTTGCTGCTTACAGAAAATCATAACTGAGAAAATAATTCAGTGATAGCTAAAAAAAAACATCATGAATACAATAATTATAGTCGATAAAAAAACTACTACTACTACTACTACAACTACTACTACTAATACTAATAATAATAATAATAATAATAATGATGATGATGATACCACTCAACTACATACTTGCAGACACAGAACAAAGAATAAACCCCCTCATGTATATGGACGACCTGAAGCTATTTTCGAAAAGCAAAAAGGAACTGGAAATGCTGATAAACACGACTAGAATCTTCAGCCAGGACATTCCAAATGGAATTTGGAATGGAAAAGTATGCATTGCTAGAGATGAAGAGGGAAAAACTGGAGACATCGGAAGGGATGGAACTGTCCAATCAAGAGGAGATAAGGGTGCTTGGCGAACATGATAACTATAAATGTTTGTGAGTTCTGGAAGCAGACAGCATAAAATCTACAGAAATGAAAGAGAAGATTGGAAAAGAATGCCTGAGAAGAACAAGAAAACTCTTAAAAACAAAACTATATAGTAGAAATCTAGTTAAAAGAATAAACACCTGGGTAGTATCACTAATAAGATACTCTGGACAATTGATAAGCTGGACCAAAGAACATCTTGACCAGAAGACGAGCAAAATGCATTACACCCGAAAGACAATAGTGACAGACTCTATATGAAAGGAACGAAGGGGGAAGAGGACTGGTAAGTATAGAAGACTGTGTGGACGACACAAAAAAGTGGGAAGAGAAACAGCTACATGGGCGATTCATAAAAATAACAAGAGCAGAGAATCACGAAAACACCTGGACATCTCTAAGAAAAGGGCACTTGAACAGAGAAACGGAATCACTACTGACAGCAGCACAGAACAACGCAATTAGAACTAACTACATCAAAACTAAAATAGATAAAACCAAAAAAACAGTAAATGCAGTAAACTAGCTCAAAAAGAATACAAGAACAGACACGACTGCATGGGGAAAGCAGTACACTGGGAACTATGCAAATGGCTGCATTTTGAACATGCAGACAAATGGTACAGACAAAAACTGGAGAGAGTACTGGAAAAAAAACCCACAAAATCCTCTGGAACATGGAGGTACAAACAGATAAACTTATCCAAACAAGGAGACCGGACGTCATAATAGTTAACAAGAAGGAAAGAAACTGCCAAATTGTAGATTTTGCCGTCCTAGCAGGCCATAGGATAAAGATCAAAGAGACGGAAAAATGAAGCAAATTCACGGAGCTTGCCAGAGAACTGAAAAGAATATGGAACATGAAGAAAGTCAATATGATACCAATAATCATAGGAGCACTATGAACAGTCCCTAGAAGAAATTGGAATTAAAAGGAAGACTCAGACTATACAACGAACAGCAACGATGTAAACAGCTGAAATCTTAAGGAAAATCCTCGAATGCAGAAACCAACCCGCATAAACCATGAACACTAATCACTCACATGGAAATTACAACAGAAGTAAAATAAAAACATGGAAGGAACAACACATGAAACTAAGGGGACTGAAACTGCTAGAAATATTATTAACTGTGTGTCCCCCCCCCCCTAAAAAAGCATCAGCCTCGACTGATACCACACAAAATAAGTCTGAAGGGTCAAGGAGGATGGAAAGACTGAGGAGGAAGAGCACTAACCAGACCTCCACTGGATGAGTGAGGAGAGTACTAAGATGTTGGGGAGGTTTATTGCCACTCAAATACCAATGGTCGTTGCCAGCGAGAAATCAATGGTAAGTGGCTGTTGTGATAACGCAAATTCATTTGCAATAGTTATCGAAATAGGTGGAGAGTACTAGAAATCTGGGGAGACTTTTTGTCACCCAGACTCCAGGGAACACCACCGGTTGTTATCAGTGAGTAATCAGTGATGATGACCTGTGTGAGAACTCCTAGTGAATAATAATAACAACAATAACAACAACAACAACAACAACAATAACAACAATAACAACAACAACAACAATAATAATAATAATAATAATAATAATAATAATAATAATAATAATAATAATAATAATAATAATAATAAACAGCTCAAATTTAAAGAATTATTTTTCTAGAACTTTCAGTCTCCCATACCAACAAGAGAATGTACACTGATACATTTGACAGCGTGTTCTTTGATGATATCAGCTTCTTTTTTTTTGCATAGTCAGCAGAAATGCACACATGCAAACAGCACAAAGGACTCAGTTAAAACACCTCTTTCATTAAAATATTTTACAGTTTCAGTTCACGGTGCAACAGTTACCATGTCCTGCTGTTAATTGAAAAGTTGGTGGTTCGAATCCACCCGGAAGAGATTATTTTCATGATTATTCTAATTTTATTGTTTACCCTTTTCAAGTCAAACTGAACACTTATGTGACTTACACATCATTAAATAATATGTGATTTACACATCATTAAATAATATGTGACTTACACATTATTAAATAATATGTGACTTACACATCATTAAATAATATGTGACTTACACATCATTAAATAATATGTGACTTACACATTATTAAATAATATGTGATTTACACAGTATTAAATAATATGTGACTTACACATCATTAAATAATATGTGACTTACACATTATTAAATAATATGTGACTTACACATTATTAAATAATATGTGACTTACACATCATTAAATAATATGTGACTTACACATCATTAAATAATATGTGACTTACACATTATTAAATAATATGTGACTTACACATCATTAAATAAACCGAATATTTTTTAAATCCTAGTTAGAAAAAATAATTTATTTACAAAACAGAATTTAATTAAGAATCCACTAGAATGCCTTTTAGTTTCTTAAAAACAAGTCAGCCATTTTAATGAATTGCTTCATGAAATAAGAATTGTATTAAGAAAAATTATTTTATTTATAAAAAATAATTTAATTATTCTCTAGAATGCATTTCAGTTTCTTAGAAAACAAGCCAGCCATTTTAATAAAATACTTCGTAAAATTCAATTTTTCTGGCTTTAAATTTCTTTGCTATTATGTATTAAAATATTGAAAGTTTTGGAAGCTATTTACAACTAATAATTTTAGAAAAGACTTGTGGGTGGATGAAAGGGCCTCCAATAAATAAGGTGACATAGTGGTGGAATGAGGAAGTTGAGAAGTGCAGCAAAGAAAAATGGTTTAATGAATATATGTATTTGCACCCGATCAACAGAGAAGGACGTTTGTTTTTGTTTTTTTACTCGCGACCATCGCACGAGTATATTTCAAAAGAAACATTTATTTTGATTAATTCAACAGAAGCGTTGTTTTCCTTCTTTCGTCAGGTAAAAAATGCTTAAGTGGAAACGACATCAGCCCTAGTTAGATGGGAACGGTGGAGGTCTTGGACTGCCAAAAGTGTTCAAGTTGGTAAAGGATAGGCATCCAGCCGTAAAATTGCCTTAAATACAATGTCTAGTCGAAATACAGCAGGAAAAAAGAAAGGCAGTGCCAGTAGCACTAATGCTGCTGGTAATGTCTTGGGCTTCGTAGATCCCAGGATGCGTGGATCTTCAGGGCCTATGGATTCCATCAAGCCTTGCCAAAGACAGGAGTGGAGAGGAAGACTTAGATTTCGAGACTAGACAATCAGGCCCCACCCTCATCAGAGGATTAATTGTGGCCTGATTCAACAAATAAACCGGTTGATGATGATGATGATGATGATGATGATGATGATGATGATGATGATGATGATGATGATGATGATGATGATGATGATGATGATGATGATGATGACACCAAGAAGAGTAATGTACAAAGTCAAGATGGCGGCTGAGCAACCTAGGTTTCCAGATATACTACAAAAGGATGACCAGAGGAATGAAGTATTCAGGATAACTAAACAGATAGCAAATATAAATATTGGTGGAGAGAAATGCATTCAAATGACAATGTGGTGCTTGCAATACATACACAGGACAAGAAAGATGTTTGGAAATGTCACCATAGGAAATTGTTGTATACTGAGTTTTCATGGGACCAAAAAAATCTAAAAGTTGCAGATGCAATAACTGGTAAAGCCATAAAAACTGAGAACGAAATGGTATGGGAAGCTAAGATGAAGAAAGGTAAGGCTGCAGGGTCGTTAGGCATTGTTGCAGAAATGTTGAAGGCTGTAGGTGAAACATGCATTGAGATGATCATAGACTTAACAAATAAGATCATGAAAGAAGAGATTGTCCTGAAAGACTAGAATCTTCATACAATTCTGAACTGTTATAAATGGATTTAGAGGAAGCTTTTAACAGAGTGCCAAGAGATGTCTGGTGGGCTTTGCACAAATTATTTGCAAATAAGTGATTAGTGAAAGTTAAAGTAATGTACAGAAATGCTAAAAGTCATGTTAGAATTAATGGCACATTTAATGACAGCTTTAATGCTAAGATGGTAGTATATCAGGATTCTGTACAAGTGGTGCAAGCTTTTCCAATTCGAATTCCATTCTGGTTGTATTTATTAGAGTCTCTAACTCCTTTTTGTGTTTTGCAAATAGCTACAGATCATCCATATGCACGAAGTAGTTTATTTTTACTTTTGTATCTGTAAATTTGTATCCGGTATTGCATCTTCTGAGTATGTTGTTGAGTGGCATCATAGCTATGAAAAAATGTAGTGATAAAGAGTCTTCCTAGAAAATGCCTCTCTGCATCTTTATTTCTGTCAGATGTTGTCCCCCGGCTGTCAGTTGAAGTCTCCATGTTTGCATTGTTTTCTCTAAAACTAAATTTTCAAGCATTTAATTATTTTCTTTGAGAATATTGTTGTTGACTTTCTTGTAGTCGATCCATGCCATGGCTATGTTCTTTTCTGCTTTTTACTTCCTTCAGTATCTTTTGGCCGACATATAAAATATCATTTGTCCCTCGTGTCACTTTCGTCATATTTTCTGTTTTTTGGGTGTAGTCCATAGCTATTAAGGGAGTGATAGATCGGTTTGCTTAGTTGTGCTGTTAAAATTTTCCACATTGGTTCGTAGGCAGGTAATTGGTCTGAAGTTGCTTGAAATCATTCCTGTATGACTGTTTATTTGAATTAAGGTGGTTTTAGTCATCCACTCTGGTAGGTCCACTTTGCATATACATTTTCTTAAGTTTTGTGTTAGTCTTTCATGTAGGTTTGTGAACTTTCAAACCAAAATCTATGTATTACGTCGTGTCCAGGTGCCTTTGAGTTTGCCATTTTTTTAAAGGTTGTCTTGAGTGTTTTTCATTAATTTTGATTTCTGTTCCTTCATCATTTTTCTGTAGATCTTTTTTCATGTTTTTCAGCTACTCAGAACTTCTGTTTTATGTTTTGTCGTTTTTCTCATATATTGCTCCAGAATTGTTATGTTTCTGGTTCTTCTGTTTTTTCCTTACCTCCGTTTACGTTTTGGTAAAATCGGCTTTCATTGTTTTCAAAAGTCCTATTTTTTTTGCACTGTTCGGATTTGTATCTGTATTTTATCAGTTATCCTTTTTTTGATAGTATTTTTTGCTTTAGTTCTTCGTGTTGCTTGGTTATTATTTATTATTGTTGTGGTTGGTGTTATATTTGTCATTTTTTCTTTAAATTTTATTTTTATTTTTCTCTTTACTACTGTTATTTAACATTTTATTATTGTGATAATTTCTAAATTTTTACAACTACTATAAAACAGTTTCAATCAATTTTTATTGAATAGGTTATGTAGTTAACTTGTTATAGGAAAATATTTACCGATAACATTTAGTTCTTACATTGTTTGGTTTTAAGCATCTGAATATATGGGGATGGGAAGCCAAATGATATTTCTATTTCTTCTACTTTTATTATTATTTTTGATATCTTATTTCTTATATTTAATTTCAATATTAGCATACCTACTGGTTTTACTCTGTATTCCATTACTTAAATTCTTAAATACATTTTAATTAGTAGAGTTTTACTAAGTCTACATTCCATACAACTAGAAATATGTTTTAATATTGCTGGAGGGTGGTTAGCTTTTGGGTACACGTATATTGGGTTAGCATTATTTTTTAAATACGGCTCATATGTTTTTTTAAATTTAAGTTTAAAGTGATATCTAAGAAGTCTGTTATTTTTATGTTTACCAATCCTTCGACTTCTGGGCAAAATTTTTTCGCTTCCATATATATATTTTTTTAATTAAAAATTATATATATATAATATTTTTAATTTGTATTAATAATTATTTTGGAAATCAAAAAGCATTGATTTTTAAAACTTGTAAAATGTTAGCTCCTAATAGATGCACACAGTACAATAAAATCAATGAAACTAATTGCTCTGTTTTAGATTAGCCAAATACTTAAATTCCTGCTGTACTTTTTTTTCTAGAAATCAGTTTTATTTTCCATTAGTATCTCTGGTGTTCAGTGCACCACTTGTAATTGTGCGATGCACTACTGCTGACACATACGCTGTAGGTTGGCCATTTCTGGCTTAGAGATTGTTTGAAAAAAGAAAACCTTAAGAAAGATTTTTTTTTAAAACATTATTCAGAGATTATAAAGGGCAAGAGGATATGTTTGCATGCAAAGATATCAAATGACTGCATTTTTTCAAATGCTGTATATTTGCCAGTATTTGCAACCACCCATCCTGAAAATGTTTAAATATCAGTGAAAATAGTATTGTAGGTGGGGGTGGTGGTGGTGGTGACGGATAAAATAAAGGAATTCTGTATTTTTTTCTTTTATAAGCAACTTCCAAAACAGTCATTCGTCTACAGCAGAAAAAGAGTTTTATTTTTTATGTCAGATCTACAAGATACAATACATTCTTTTGTGACTCATTTAATGCAGAACGACAATACGCACAATACTCGATTCGTTAAAGATGAACATTCATTTTATCTTGAGAGAAGTGTGGATTCATGCTCATTTTCAAAATATAAAAATATTCTCTGTGTGTAGATAAATGTCTTCTTTTGATCATCTATATTATAATTGCTTTTTTGTGTCTGTTGATCATCTATAGTCTCCAAAACTACTTGCTAGAATTGGACAAATTTGACATGAAGAGTCCTTAAGGTGTTAACTGTGTCAGATAAAGGTAAAAATGTTAACACTACTACTGATACTCATTACTAATACTAAAGGCAATAAACACTTATAAGCTCCAAAACTATGACACAGAATTTCACCAAATTTAGCATGAAGCACCCTTGGCATGCTGGATGTGCCTGATTCATTCTGATACTACTATTAATATTGATATTAGTTCTACTACTACTACTACTACTACTACTGATGATGATGATGATGATGATGATGATGACGACGACGACGACGACGACGACGACGACGACGACGACGACATTTATGTGTTATGTGCTATTGAAATAAAATATACCAAGTTTTGGCATGAAGCACTGTTGTCATACAGGTGCCATAGGAGGGATAAATTTATACTACTACTACAACAAACAACAACAAACACATATTTTATCCCCGCCTAATAGACCGGTATCGTCCGGGCCTTTGGGTCTGGATTTACGCCGGTCTATTGGGGGTTGTCGGTCCTGTGCAGTTCTAGGAGGTGCACCCTCCCAGGCTTTGTCTCCCCTCTTTAGGAAGGAGTAAGTTTATTGCTTACTGTCTGAGGCGCCCCTACCGGGGAATGCCGACGGGGCTGCCCAGGCAATTTTTAAACAGCCAGAATGCTCAAATTCTCGAGCGCTGGTTCTTTCCCACTTTTCGTGACCTTGTGTCACATCTTGCCTTGTGGGAGGAAGATAAATAGAACCTATGGGTTAAAAACTATTAGATAGAATTTATTTATATATTGATTATTTCTCTTTGAGCATATCTTAATAATCTCATGTCAATTTTACAATCTCATAGAATCTATATCTAAAACGTAAATATCAGTCAGATTTCTCGTTAACAGACCGAAATAGCATTGGATCTGCGAGTGAATTGTGGAAGTTTTCAATCTGTGTCTTTAGGCCATTTTTTATTTGAGTCTTTGGTTTGTCACTTTTCCTGGACAACGCCGGCACACCAGTACCAATACTATTAAATATTATTTCTAATAAGTAACGAACAGAAGGTAAGTTTTAAATGATGCAAAATATTTGAATGTACGTATGTAGACATTTGCAAAAATTATTTTTTCTTTTCATTGTTTATTTATGATTTTTAACATTAACATATTTTTATACAAAAAGTTTTTAAGTATAATTTTTTTTTACTAAAGAAGCATTAATTTTTACAGCATAAAAAAGCTCAAAATTTGCTATCCCTTCCCCGAAAGACACAAAAATGTATCTCTTTTTAAAAAATATATATTTTATTATGAGAAAGGAAGGATGAGAGTAATCCGACGTAATGGGAAATGAAAAAGGAAAAAACCAAGAGATATTTTTTTTATATATTCATCAACGTTTCGTCTTTATTGTGAGACTTCCTCAGGATGATAATTTGAAGAAAAATGTCATGCAAGTACATCGAAATTTTGGGTTGACATGATGGAGTGATAAAGGAAAAGTAGTAGCCGTGGCTACTGTGAGCGCTGGAGGAGAGTCCAGACTGTGAGAAGATTTCTTCGCCATACTGACTTCTCGCAGCCTGGACTCTCCTCCAGCGCTCACAGTAGCCACGGCTACTACTTTTCCTTTATCACTCCATCATGTCAACCCAAAATTTCGATGTACTTGCATGACATTTTTCTTCAAATTATCATCCTGAGGAAGTCTAAAGACGAAACGTTGATGAATATATAAAAAAAATATCTCTTGGTTTTTTCCTTTTTCATTTCCCATATTTGATTATGTGCCTATCTGATCCGGAAGTTGGTGATCATTACCGTCTTATGGGCCGGAAATGAGTGATTATTTTATCTCCATTTTAAATTATAAAATAATGTTTGTTTTTGTTTACTTTTTTAATACAATGTATTTTTTTTTGTGTGTGTTGATGGTGGGGGGGGGGGTAATTTAGCATAGGGTGCAGGGCTACAATTTTACCAACTAATAAAAAAGGAGATTATACTTTTTTCAGATTAATACATATAAACAGCCTATAACAAATTGGCAGTAAATAGAAATAAATAAACAACAGATTATTTTAGACTTTACAGTGCCCTTTCGGTTAACCAAAACTGATAACCCTATATAGCGTTTTTAAAGACATGTAACCAAATCTTTTCCTTTTTTTCTGACCATTTATGTAATTTCTTGGATATCAATTTGTGTGTTGGGGCGTGGGGAGTAAATACATCTTTTTTTAATGCTAAAAGAAGATTATAACATCTGGTTCGGAACTTGGTGATTATTACCGCCTGATGGTCAAGAAGTGGGGGATCATTAAACGTTAAATTTATATGCTAAAGTTATCCTGCATTTCAAAGGCTAAAATATGGTTTTGATTCAGTTTTTAGTTTTAGTTTTACTGCCAACTACGCTAAGTAAACTTATGTATCTACCAAATGAACCGTGGATTAAAAAAAAAGAACCCCATTTCAAAGGCTAAAATATGGTTTTGATTTAGTTTTTAGTTTTAGTTTTACTGCCAACTACGCTAAGTAAACTTATGTATTTACCAAATGAACCGTGGATTAAAAAAAAAGAACCCCATTACATTCTTTACCTTAAAAAAAATGAAGATGAACACATTCCCAGGCAGTTTCAAATGTAATTTTGCAAATACATCTGATACACTTATAAATAATATTTTGTTGTGAGACAAAAATGCAACTACAAATACTCCTGGGCAACATTTGACATTAAATAACCATAAAAAGATTGATTTACCATAAAAGAAACAAACCTAACACATATATTTCCATAATGAAAATTTCTCAAACAAAACATAAATGTAAACGCAGTTCCTCAAGTCCTAGCATGGATCCCTATTACCAAGGTTCCTTTACTAATATTTGGGACCTGTGTCCAGAGGTTGAAATCCATTTATATGAGACCAAACCTGACCTGTTGTTTCTGTATAAAACTGGCATTGATCCATCAATTTCTGTCAATGACTTCAAGAAGATTCCAGGTTATTCTAGCATGACCTCTAAACACAACCTTCAAGATTGACATGGTCATGAAATTTATACTTATGTCAGGGACGGTTTTCCATGTAGTAGGACATTTCAAATGAAGGCCCTGAGTTGCTCTTCATATGTTTCAGTGTTGCTCTTGTTCACTGTTCGTACAACAAAGGAGATACTCTCATTGAGCGAATCACTGAAAACTTGACAATATCCTGTCTGCTTATCATTCTGCTAAAATCCATATCATGACTTTAATGTTCATGACTGTAGAATGACTAATCTATTCCGACAAGACTGCTAGAATAAACGATCTCCCTGATGACATGGGTATATTTGCTGATGACACCATGCTTTACTCTCGTCATGTGGGCAAAACAAATGCAGACATATCCGAGGCAATGGCTGAATCCTTAGAAAGTGACCTGTAGTGGAATGGAGTCATAAATGGACGGTAATATTTAATGCTGCTAAGACAAAGCTACTTTCTTTCAACAGCTACAAGAAACCTCTTCGGCCATCGATTGCCATGGCAAATAACATCTTACATGAGAGTCTAACGTTCAAAGTCCTCGGCCTAACATTCACAGGTAACATGAATTGAAACAAATGCATAGAAGACATTGCCAAGGCTGCTGCAAAGAAGGTTGGCTTCCTATTCCGTGCAAGAAAGCTTCTCACACCTGACAGTATCCGATATCTCTCTCTACAAAGCCACCATCCGCCCATGCATGGAGTATTGTTGTCACATTTGGGCTGGTGCACCATCCACGGGTCTCTCACTCTTAGACAAGGTCTAAAAAATGTCTCTAATCTAATAGGTCCTTCACTACTATCCACCAAGCTCCAGCCCCTGTCCCATCTCCACAATGTTGCATCCTTGGGCTTGTTTTACAAGTACTTCAATGGATTGTGTTCCGATGAATTTGCTGCTCTGATGCCCTCTCGAAGTAAATACACTCGACTAACCCGACAATCAGTTAAATCCCATTCATTTACTGTGGAGGTCTCCAGATGCCGGAGAGCCTTCTACTCCAATAGCCTCTTTGTTCGTGCTGCCAGCCTTTAGAACTCCCTCCCTGCTCCCTGTTTCCCCGACTGTACCGACATGCAGAAATTTAAAACTAATGTGAGCAGGCATCTCGCTGAACAGCTCTCAATTTAGGATGACCCCTCAAAACTTTCACCCTAATTCTTAGTATCTCCTTACACCTACAATGGCAGCTTGCCTTGTTTGGAGTGAACTACGTTTAAAAAAAAAAAAGAAGACTGACGATGAAGAAAGGTTTTGTCACGATTATTCCCTTACATACAAGCTGACTCAGATTGTTGACATATCCACTCACATACCCAATGCTAATGGACATTTTACAAGCTTTCTTGATCTTTTCCCGACAACTTGCCCTGAACAGTGCACAACTAGTATTCTATCTCCTCGGTGATCCTCCGATCACTCA
The DNA here is from genome assembly GCA_963556195.1 of Sepiola atlantica. Classification (NCBI taxonomy): domain Eukaryota; kingdom Metazoa; phylum Mollusca; class Cephalopoda; order Sepiida; family Sepiolidae; genus Sepiola; species Sepiola atlantica. The sequence goes on along the minus strand of OY744517.1, from coordinate 4,992,701 downwards.
GTTATCTTAATTAAGATCAAATCTAAGTTCAAGGAGACCTCTAATATCCCTTTTCATTACAGAGTGTATTGATATTTAAGTGTTGATTGGGATAGTTTTAAATCTTTCCTCTTTGAAATTTCACTACATTTTGTTTTCAGAAGAAAAAAAGAATGTGTCCTGTGTCACCTCCGATATATCTGATTGATTAATCGCTGATATTGACAGTTATACGATTTATACGTATACCCTCTTAAAATTCTAACAGAAACCAAACGGCAAGCCATGGTACATTTCTAAGTGTGCTGCTGGCATTACTCACAGAAACCACTATTTCAATTGCTATCAACAAAATAGATGCCCTGAAACCAAGGCTACCTAAAGAACCACATACTTCTGGAATTTCCCCTATGGCTGAAAACACTCTATATATCTGTCCTGGATGTTGCCAAACTTATCAAGAATCTTGATGCCAGCAAGGTCCTTCTTCTTTCTTGTGCCAGCTCCCTCAAAGCTGCAGCTCGGTCTTAGCAAGCCAGGTTCTCGTCTCGTCATCAAGGTCCGCTATGCCCTGCTCGCCATTGGGTGGTTTGAACAGCGGGCATTCCTCTATGACGTGTGTAACTGTCTGTTCTGGGTGGCCACATTCACAGGCAGCACCCTCTCTCAGACCCCAGTCTCTCATTGTGGCAGAAAAACGGCCCACACCAGTTCTCAGGCGGTTCAGATTGGTCCATTGCCTTCGTGGCAGCTCAGCCCCTGGTATGTCGTCTGGGTCGGTAATGAACCTGTGCAGTCGGTGTTGGTCAGCTTGCTGCCAATCTTCCCTCCAGCGGTTCTTGGTCCACATCTGCTTTGAGGTGGTGTCTGGGACGGTTTCCAGAAGCTGATGCGCGTGCTGGGAGAGTGCGTAGCGTGATTTGAGGCGTACTGGTGGAGGAGGTTTGCTCATGATGTCATGGAGCAGATGTCTCTTGTCGATCTTGGCCTTGCGTGACAGTGCCAGGACAGTCGCTTCTCGTCGGATAGCGGGTGGGGCAATACCGGAGAGTATCGGTAGTTGGTTCGCCGGCGTGGCGCGGAGTGTCCCAGAGACTGTGCGCATGGCGGTGTTTAGAGCTGCGTCCACTTTCTTGGTGTGGGTACTTCGGCACCAAACCGGGGCGCAGTACTCGGCCGCTGAGAAAACCAGTGCTTGGGTGGATATCCGCAGGGTCTTGGTTGCAGCTCCCCATGTAGTACCGGCCAAACGACGAATCAGTGCAGCACGTGATGTCACCTTTGCTGTCACCTTTTCGATATGTTGACGGTATGTCAGTGAGCGGTCGAGTTTCACGCCAAGGTACGTCGGGGTGGTGTCGAACAGGAGGGCGGTGTTGTTGACCATCACTTTAAGCTTGCGTTTGGCCTCGCGGTTGTTGAGGTGGAATACCGCGGACATGGTCTTGCCCACACTGAGTTTCAGCCGCCAGTTCTTGAGGTACCTGGACAAGGTCGTCATGTCCGCAGTGAGCCCAGCCTCGATAGTCTCCCATTTTTTTCCCGTCTGTAGGATGGCTAGGTCGTCGGCGTACCCGTATTTTTTGGCTGTTGTTGTCGGTATGTCATAGATGTATATGTTGAAGAGCATCGGGGACAAAACCGAGCCTTGCGGGACGCCGTTCTTTAGTCTCCGTAGTCTGCTGCGTTGGCCGTCGCTGGTGTGGAGGGAGAAGCTACGATTACTCAGCATCTCCATGATGAAACTCACCAGGTGTCGATCTGGAATGGTTTGCAGCAGCTTAACATGGAGTCCACGTAACCAGATGGTGTCGTATGCAGCCGTGAGGTCAAGTAGGACAGTGCCGGCTTTTTCTCCTCTCTGGAAGGCGCTCTCGATGTCCTGGGTTAGCAAGGCGACTTGGTCTGTTGTTGACTTGCCACGACGGAAGCCGGCTTGTTCCTTAGGTAGTATGGTTTCCACAACCGGTTCGAGGCGCGCATATAGTAGCCGTTCCAGGAGTTTGTATGGGACACAGAGAAGCGAGATCGGGCGGTAGCTTTTGGGGTCATCGAGCGGCTTGTTTGGCTTGGCCAGAGCGATGATCTTTGCTCGGCGCCAGATCTTTGGCAGCCGCGATGTTCTGTAGCACACGGTGTAGAGTAGGCGTAGCCATTCTGTTGCTTTCCGTCCTTGGTGGATGACAAACTCCGGGTGGATGTTATCAGGTCCTGGAGCTTTATTCGACTTCAGGCGTTTGGTGGCTACTTCCATCTCTCTCATCGTAAACTCACCCGAGAGGTCAGCGTCGGCACTCGGTGAGATGTGGAGATCCCTCAGTTTGGTTGTGGTGTTTCTTGTGAAGTACTTGTCCGCATCTGGGAAGCTACCATTCTTCATGAGCTGTGCTGCGATGGAATTGGCAGTGATTGGGCAAGGAGATGGTTTACTTGCACGACCAGTGAGCTTGTTGATGGTCTGCCAGGCTCTCCGGCTCGAGTGAGTGAAGTCGATCGTCTCCACGGTTTCTTCCCATCTCTCTTGGCGCTTGGTGCTTAGTCTATCCAGAAGGCTGGTAGCTGCTGCTGCTCTCTCCTCACTATTTGTGGAGTCAGAGTGGCGGCGCAATAGATCTTCGCATTCCTCGTCCCAGCAAGGGATATAGTTGGTACGTCGTCCACGGGGAATGTGTTTCTTCGCAGCCTTTAGCAGCATCTCTGTGTAGGCTTCATAAGCATCGTCGGTGTTGTCGGCTCGAGGTGTTGGTAGAGCCTTAACTGATGTTTCGACCTCCTTCTTGTAGCCTTGCCAATCCGCTTTGCGGAAGTTCCATCTCCGGACTGGTCTTCCCCCTATTGGCTGGATCAAGGATGGTGTTGTGATCAGCGATGGACGATGTTGTGAGTGAGGGAACCGGTTCAGGATGCGTCTCTCCGGCAATGCTTGGTGCGGGAGGTTCTTAAAGAAGGCCAAGTCGGGGTTGGTCCCAGTGTTCCATCGTCCCGAGGTGAACGACGAAGGCTCCTTCGGGTCGTAGAGGAGTGTGGCATCTACAGCAGATGCCCATTCAGATAGAGCGATGCCGTCCTGGTTGGTGATGTTGTATCCCCAGTCGGTGTGGCGACTATTGAAATCACCAGCATAAATTGCAGGTGCCGGCACATCCGGGATGGTGTGCGGCTCCAAACGGGATGGAGGTGGCTTGTAGATGTTGACTATGCTATTCTCAGCCACCTTCGTACTGATCCACTCAACTGTGGCATCATTGGTCGACTGACTAGCAGGCCACCATGGTACATTGTTCTTCACGAACGTCGCGAGGCCATGATGTTTGCTGCTGGTGTAGCCAGCGAGCGTGAAGTCTGGGAGTTTAAGACTGGTGTCACTGACTTTGTGTGTCTCCTGGAGGAGGATGACGTTTGCCTCGGTGTTGGTGGCAATTTGAGCAAGGACACTGAGCTTTGGCATAGTTAGCCCTTCGATGTTGAGCTGCAGAATTGCTAGATGTTGACTTTCGACGACCGGAGTCGCCCGTCCTGAAAAGGATGCGTGAGAGTACTGTCGCGGAGAGGGATGGCTGGTTGAAGACATTAGTTTCACTGTAAGCGTTCCTTGACTCGTAAGAGGTGGTATTGCTTTCAGCTACTAGTCGAGGGGGGCACGTAGAGCCTGTCTTCGTCCCCTCAGAAATGAGGAATATGACAAGGTCCTGACAACATTCCAGTCATTGTCTTTAAGGATCTACTGCCAGAACTTGCTTCTATTCTTATAAAACTATTCAATCATTGCTTCTCCTTGGAAAATCTTGTCGATCTGCCCAGTATTTAGAAATACTGGCAATAAGTCTTCTTCGTCTTAATACAGACTGATCAGTTGTTTGAATCTGTGATAAATCAAGAAGTTGCCAATCACCTTAGCAAAAGCAATATACTTAGATACAAGCAATATGAATTTCTCCTTGCAAGATCAACAGCTGATGTGCTGACTGTAATATCGCAAAGAGTCAGTGAATCTCGATGGGGGCTTTGTTTCTAGGGCAACGACTCTCAATATATCAAAGGCCTTTGATAGGATCTGGCACAACGGGTTGCTTCACAAACTTGCTAGCTATGGAATATCTCGCAATGCCTTCTCAACAATCAAATCCTTTCTCTCTGATAAGTCTATAAAAGTGATTGTTAAAACACTTACATCAAGGATCCATTCTGGGCCTAACTCTCTTCCTAATTTTCATTAATGATCTTCCAAATTATATTCTGAGATCATTTGTTGACATCTACACAGAAACAATCTGAATATAAAGTCAATTCCTTTGAAATGTTTTTGGGTGTTGATTTTGAATCTCCATAGAAGAAATTCACAATTCCAAATTGAACACGATTAATTGTGATTAATTGAAAAATTAAAAAGCTGGTAATTACCAAACATCATTTAATTTGATTTTTTTTTTTTTCACGGCTATGAAAAAATATAAGAAAATTGCAGGGGTTAATGGACACATGTCCTTGTTATCCTCTTTCCCACCGCCGGGTAGTTACACCCTAGCACTCAATATGGGCAGGAACTTCAAGTATTTCATAATGAAGAATGTAGCAAAAATGCTCGTTATTGATAAAAACACAAGTTAGAAATAACAAGAATTATTAATCAAACAAGAAAAGAAATCAATTCAAACAGAAAACAAGATGGATGTTAAAAGTCATTTATAATAGATTTAGGCAATAGAGACTGATGCTTCTTCATACAAAATGGTCGCATTGCATTAAAAAAAAAAATGGTCTAATATTTGATTTGCTGCTGTTAATGTCATAGAAAACATATTTTATAAATGATGTTTACGGTAAAGGAAAATAGTGATCAACAGACAATCACATCATGAATGAAGTTATGTCACAAAATAATTTCCTAACTCAAAATGAAAAAATGTCTTTCGAGTAGAATCTCAAATACATGGTTAACGAGGATCATTTCCCCAAAATTCCTAAACAGAAATAAATCATCATATGACGTAATAGAAATAAAGAACTACCTGTGGATATGTTAAAACCCCAACGCTACTAATCTTAAATTAAAAATGGATAAAGAAAATTAAGTAGTTATTCCAAAAGGAAAAGAAAAAGCAATTCTTAGTTCAACATGTGTTTAACTATTGAAAAGAATATATTTATATTATTTTTTTCATAAGATACATAAATAACATTTTTTCGTGTTTTAACTTGAAAAGTAGCGTTCTTTATTTTTTAATTACATCTTATGCTTTTTGAAAAAGATTCATTATATATATATATATATATATATATATATATATATATATATATATATATATATAATGAAGAAGAATGGAAAGGAATTAGAGAAGCAAAAGTCAAATCATAATTCAATTCAATTGCTCAGAGCCAGGTATATTCCGCAAAAAAGGCAATTTATTCAAGTTAAATTTTCCTTTTTTGCAGAA
>OY744517.1:4312287-4342287 GCA_963556195.1 Sepiola atlantica | reverse complement strand
CCTTGTATATTTCTAAATGTGATATCTTGGATTTCCTGAGGCTTCTCCTTAATCCTCTGGGTCATATTAAAAATGTGCACTTACTGATTGTGGAATTTACTATTTCTTTTAATTTCAAACCAAAAAGTGGCATACACATTTACAATAAAATTTACTACATAGTGTAGTTTTGTTGTGTGCCTTTGTGGGTATGCACCACGAGTCCATAAACACATAAGCCTGATGGCCAAAGTTAACCATCTTGCTTGGTTTAAAGGACCAATTTTCCAGGAGGCATATCTAGAGTCAACCTTACCTCTAGAAATACCTACTGTGTATTCATAAAGGAGTCTTTGGTCAGAACTAAGATCATGTATTTCATCAATTTTAAAAATTGACTCTAGAGGATTGCTAATAGTGGAAAATGATATTTGGGGTAAATCATATCAATCATTTGAGCATAATTTCCCCAGAGGGCCACTGAATGTTGTAGGGCCCTTTGCGCAACCATCTATGTTTTTAAAAAGGGCTCTGAAAGGTAGTTCATTATGATGCAAAGAGCAACCAATTGTGTGAAGAGTTTTAAAAAGTTTTTTTTCTAAAATTGCAACCATTCCACCATCGCAACTTGTGTTGGTATTAGTGTTGTCAACAAGTATAGCCTTGATACTGTTATCACTGTGGAATTCATGCAAAACATCCACCACTTGATCTGCATGAACAGCACCTGTTGCACCACTATTCGGAAGAACTCTATGTGTCAGATATTTACTTTCACATGGTGTTTCTTTTGTAAAAGTTAAATGGTGTTCTGGTCCCTTAGTTTTTTTCATAATTCTCTGTCTATTTTCATCCACAATTTCCTTATACATCAATGTGTCCTTATCCATTCTCCCATCAACTCCAATACATATATTTTAGGTGGGGTAAAAACTCCTGGCTGAAATAGTTTTATTTATCTACCTCCAACAAGGTAAGATGTGACACAAGGTCAGGAAAGTGGGATTAGATAACCCTGCGCTATAGAGGTGAGCACTCTGGCCATTAAAAAATTGACTGGGCAGCCCCGTCGGCATTCCCCTGTAGGGGCGCCTCAGACAGTTAGCAATAAACTTACTCCTCCCCAAAGAGGAAAGGCAAAGCCTGGGAGGATGCACCTCCTAGAATTGCACAGGACGGACAAGCCCCAATAGACGGGCGTAAATCCAGACCCAAAGGCCCGGACGATACCGGTTTATTTGGTGGGGTAAAAACCCCTGGCTGAACTAGATTTTATTTATCTACCCCCAACAAGGTAAGATTGACAAAAGGTCAGGAAAGTGGGATGAGAAAGCCAGTGCTCGAGAGGTGAGCACTCTGGCCATTTAAAAATTGCCTGGGCAGCTTCGTCGGCATTCCCCGGTAGGGCCGCCTCAGACAGTAAGCAATAAACTTACTCCTCCCCAAAGAGGGAAGGCAAAACCTGGGAGATGCACCTCCTAGAACTGCACAGGACGGACAAGCCCCAATAGACGGGCGTGAATCCAGACCCAAACGATACCGGTTTATTTGGTGGGGTAAAACCCCCTGGCTGAACTAGTTTTTATTTATCTAACTCCCACAAGGTAAGGTGTGACAAAAGGTCGGGAAAGTGGGATTAGATAAGCCAGCGCTCGACAATTCAATATATATGTGTGATAATTAAACAGACAATCAACACGGGAAGTCAAATTCGCCCGATGAATTTTCAACCGGTGAATACCATAAAAAATATCCAATAAATAAAACGCCTATGTAAACAAATAATTATTTATATATAACATTAAATATCATAGTGTTTTATTCCTTTTTAATTTGAATATGTACATTTAATTTCTTAAGAAAAATAATAATAAACTTTAAAATATTTATTATTAAGTAATGTATTACTTTTTTTTGTTAAAACCCGGGTTTAATTTAAGGCGACACATCTGCCGGTGAAATCTCGGCAGTGAGAAAAAATCTCGATTTATTTGATCTTAAAGTTGCAATGCTCAAATAAATACAAAATTTTGAAGAAAAATATTTCTTGTGGTAACTTTTGACATTATTTGGCAACTTTCTTCGAGTGCGATAATTTACAGTTTCAAAATCGACCTCCCCTAATATATATATATGTATATATATATATATATGTATATATATATATATATATGTATATATATATATATATGTATATATATATATATGTATATATATATATATGTATATATATATATATGTATATATGTATATATATATATATATATGTATGTATATATATATGTATATATGTATATATATATATATATATGTATGTATATATATATATATATATGTATATATATATATGTATATATGTATATATATATGTATATATGTATATATATATATATGTATATATGTATGTATATATATATATATATATGTATATATATATATATGTATATATGTATATATATATGTATATATGTATATATATATATATATGTATATATATATATATGTATATATGTATATATGTATGTATATATGTATATATGTATATATATATATATATATGTATATATATATATATGTATATATGTATATATATATGTATATATGTATATATATATGTATATATGTATATATATATATATATATGTATATATATATATATATATGTATATATATATATATGTATGTATATATATATGTATATATATGTATATATATATATATATGTATATATATATATATGTATATATATATATATGTATATATATATATATGTATATATATATATATGTATATATATATATATGTATATATATATATATGTATATATATATATATGTATATATATATATGTATATATATATATATATATGTGTATATCTATATATATGTATATCTCTGTGTATATATATCTATGTATATATGTATATGAAATTTAGTACACTCAGAAATCATTTGGAATAAATAGATGTTTCAATTTTTTTAAATATATACATTTAAAGTAAATCATTTTATTTTTGCATAATATCCATGAATGCTTAAATTTTGAAAAGATTTTTTCAGTTCTTTTTCAATTCAGAAACGTTAATGTTTATTAAGATAATATTTTAAATTATTTTACATTCATGTCATCTTCATATGCTGTTTAACATCTGTTGGTCATTTTTTTAAATTCGTTTTTCTTTTCTTCTCTCCCCTCCTTTTTTCTTTTTATTTGTTGATGCATACTGCAATATTTTAGTTTAATTCTTTTAAATTTTTAATATTTAAATGATTATTAATACATTTAGTTAAAAGATACATTGTTGCTATTTTTTCCTTACTGGATATTTTGACTATTTCTTTTTTCTAGTCTGATTGGTTTGGAAATACTATCTATGATTTGGTGCATCCAGATGACCTTGAAAAAGTTCGAGAGCAGTTATCCACTACAGATTCTCAAAATACTGGTCGCATATTGGACTTAAAAAGTAAATATAAAAGATAATTTTAAATGTTAATTTGTTTGATTTCCTTGATTAAATTGACAAAACCTTGAAAAGAAACACTTAACATTTATTTTTCTTTTATAAAATCAGAATATTAAAAATTGCCATAAAATGAACTAAAATGTTTTTAGCCTTAATATTCCAGTATTACACATGTCGAACAATACTAAGATTACAAAGAATCCACACCAAACAAACAACCAATATATAAATAATCTACCCACTCACAAGCATAAAATCTGTAGAATTTGTAAACAACATTTTCACAAACACTCAGGCAACAGTCAAATCGCTTAAATAAATACAAATAAAGAACATTTTTAAATAAACAAACGTTCAATAAAAATTCCCTCCCCACTTAAACAAGCAGCAGGCTGCTTATTAAACAACATGATTTTGGAACCTTCGATATGAAGAGGAACTAACAAATCTTTCTGCGATGACCAGCCAGATTTTCTCGTAAAACCTGGATGACCAGATTGATGAAACCCGGGTATCCCTAGCAGACTAATGTATAGTATTTAAATAAAATAATTTATATATATATGTAATATATATATTAGATTTAAAACGTAGTCAAGATTAACTTTAGGTATAGATGCCCGTAAAAAACTACTTTTGAATCCTCATAATATTTTAAGAAATAAATAAATATTTAATGGCCCCTTTCAGTATTTTGGAATCATGTCTAGGTAACTGAAAGATATCTTCGTCGTGAGTGAAAAATCCCCCCCCCCCCCTTAGTTTTGCATTTAATTAGAAACTTACTACTTGAGTGAAGAATTCTGGGAAATTAAGCTTATCTTAATATTGATGGAAAAGATTTATTAGTAAATACTATATATCTTCCACAAAAACACCGAAGTATAATAATTTTAATAGTTGCTTAAATGGATGGCTGACATTATGAAACTAGCTCTAAAATGTTGAACTCAAATGAGTTTCGTACCCAAATGACCTAAATAAACATTGATGTAACTTTAGTAAGGAAAAAAAATATATATATCTTCAAGTGAATTAGAATTTTTATAAATAAATTATAGAACTTATTAACTATTTTAAGAAATATTACTGAATTAAAATTTATAATTGTTCGCACAATTTTTAGAATGTACTAGCTTTGAACGAAAAATTCAAAATAGCGTATTAGTGGGCTCTCCCACGTGTGAGTTTTTGCTCTCTCTTTTTGTTTGTTTTTTGTTTGTTTTCACCCTAAAATGAACTACTGTATAGTATAGGTTTTTTCAAGACACTTTAATCCAAGGACTTTTTACTCTTTGTGAATTTTTTCTGATGATTTTATAGTGTTGCAGAGACGATATTGACATAAAAATGTTGTTTGGCACAAGACAAATGAAACGGACCGTAAAAAATATATCTCACAGAAATTTTATATTTTTTGGAAATGTGAAAATAAAATAAAATAAAACCATGGTTATTGGAATATAATATGAACTGACTTATATTTTGCTCTGTTATCAATAATTGACAAACATTGAGCTGAATCTTTTAAGGGGACTACAAAGTAAAAGGAACTGATGGTATATGCTAATACATATATTGTCATTAATAATTATATATATATATATATATATATATATATATATATATATATATATTTAGTCAAAATATTTTGACTATATATATATATATATATATTTAGTCAAAATATTTTGACTTAAGTAGAGCATGTACAATAGAATAACTCGCCTATATTAAATATAAGTAAAGTTGAAATAAAGGCATTTTAAAAAAAAAAACTATAAAAACCCTAAGAAGAACTGGAAAATTTTGAGAAGGACCGTTATTAGTAGATCATATATCTTAGCCTAATAAGCTGTAGCTGAAACCTGTATTCATATATGGAGCCCAAAATTTTTATATAAAAAGAAATTCATGTTTAATAAATATACTTCTCTACTTATTAATAAGCACTATTATATAAACATAGTTATATTTACCAGACAGTTTATCCAATTCTTATGAACAAAATTTCACCAGAAATATATATATATATATATATATATATATATATCTTTCAAGCCTAGTGTTATTTTTATTCTTGTCAATAAGAAATGGTAAATTCATGTTAATAGTAAAATTTAAATCGTATTAATTTTAAGCCAAACAATTTCTATATTAAATTTTCTCCTTTTATTTTTTCAATTCCTCATTGATGAAATGTGTATTTGAACGTGTTGGAATTATTTACATTTTTTTTATAAAATCCTTCTTAATGCTAAATATCAATTCAAATTCACGTTTTTATGACAAATTTCTTTATTTGCAGCTGGAACAGTTAAAAAAGAAGGTCATCAATGTAAGCATTTTGTTTTATTGAATCAAGTATTTTTCCATTTCCATAATGAATGTTTATCTTTACTTTTAATAATAACTCATTATGACATATTCAGTTTAATGTCAGTTGTACATGCTGACATGTGTTGGACGTCTTTTAGAAATTGACTTCCAAACTAACCTTTCTCTATACAGGTATTTATTCATGCCCCTTTCTCTCAAAACCACTCTAATCATATCCTAACATAGTTTCCTTGGTATTCCCCTGCCAACTGTTCTATATCTACTAACCCCAAAACTCTCATCTATTCTTTCAATGTGACCATACCAACAGAGTCTCCAATTTTGCACGCTCGCCCTATACTATTCTGCTCTATGAATTAATTTTACCCATCCTGGAACGGGTATTCTTCTAGTATAGGGTGGGCCAAAATAAGGGTCCTATCTTTAAATTTGAATAACTTGAATTTGAATAACTTCCACAAAATAAAAGTTAAACTCACCAAACTTTATGTGTGTGTAGACTGACCCTTCCGAGATTTTTTGAAATAAACAAAACAAATTTTAGCCGAAAAACACTTCTTAAAACTTACAAAAACTAAAGTATTGTTTTTTACACTGTTTTGAGTTTTTTAAGCAAAAATAATGTTTTCTAAATGCGGGTACGTTCCTTAGGGCTAATACGGCTCATGCTTGCTTCGGAAGGGGTCCTTTACTTATTCTAAAAAAAAATTTTTTTAAATCAATAAATAAAAAAGTTATGAATTTTTAAAAATAGGACCCTTATTTTTGCCCACCCTGTATAAATTTATAATAGTCATCTACAAACAGACTGTATCACAGTTCTTTGGTGTGGCTAGACCAGCACTCATCTCAAGCCCAGGATTGAACCAACAGCCATCAAGTCTATAGTCGGTAGCTCTAACCACCAGACCACGGGGACAGACGCTGCTAGTAACTGATATCTACGATGCTTTTATACAAACATTGACCGCCACTCCGACAGTGGCATATTCATTTATTTACAAAGAGCTTTGCATTACGCTAAAGTAATAGCAGGTGATATCGTTAATGACAGTACTGAAGCCAAGAAGGGAGGCTTATATAGTCATCCATAGATAAACTGTTTCGCTGTATCACAGCTCTTCAGTTTGGCTAGACTAGCACCCATCCTAAGCCCAGGATCGAACCAACTACCATCAAGTCGATAGTCAGTAGCTTTAACTATGAATGTGTACTGTGTGTGTTCACTGCACCGGCCGTGATCGTCCCGCTCGTTGTGATCGTCCCGCTCGTTGTGATCGTCCCGCTCGTTGTGATCGTCCCGCTCGTTTTGATCGTCCCGCTCGTTGTGATCGTCCCGCTCGTTGTGATCGTCCAAAAGTTACGACTCAATTCCGACGCCGGTCGCAGACTAACTAATACAACATATTCTTTTTTTCTCTCTTTTTATTTTGGGGTGGGTGGGGGAAGACAGATAATTTAAATCGTAACTAAAAACAATTTACAAAGAAACCAAAACCAAAAAAGAACCCAGAGCAAAATAAGAAAAAACTAGAAAAGAAAAATGAATTGTTTTAGACCTACATATTTTATCATTCTTTTGCGGCGACGTCTCAGCTGTTCTTCTGTTTTGTTTGAGGAGTTGCCTCATGTCATCTTCCTTTGTTAATTCTGGAAGAGTTGCCACATCTTGCAGAGATGATCCTGACCATTTAGGCACCAAATGTGAATTCTTGTGTGTGCTCTTGCGTCTACTGTATGCCGCAGAGTCAAAGTTCTGGTCGTGGCGCTGGATATGAACATGTACTGTGTGCATTCCCTGCACAGGTTATTCGATTCCGACGCCGGTCGCAGTGTCAACCATGTGGTTTCAGTCAGTATTGCAACAGAAGAATTCTCCCTCCAAATGAGATTGCAACTATTGTTTAAACAAGTAACAATGTTTTATTTTGGAAGTTACAACGATGTTTGTTTTTGCAGTTGAAAGACTTCTGCTCGACCAAATTAAAACATAAGTCTCATAGGTTAGAGCCCTTCTCTCTCTGAGAAGCACACAGATCCAACCGATTGTCAGACCCCAGAAAACAAAGTGCCTGTGTCATACCCAGGCGAACAATTCTTATGCCCATCTCCTGAAATGTGTATTTTCGATTGGAAATTCCAGATTTCCAGTCTTCTTGTAAGCCATCCCCATTCGACCACCCAGAAGAACCACCCAGATATCTATTTGAGATAACGACTAGACAGTATCCAATTAAAGAGGCCTATATTTTGACAATCTAAGAACATTATCTAATTTTCAGAGTCTTAAAAGATAAATAATTTTTGGTGGCCAAATATAACAGATATTTTCAATTTCTTCTGTGCCGAACATCTTGTCTTTTCTTAGTTAAATATCCTCCATCTGCAAGTGTGATTCGCATGCAACCCACTAAACATGCAATCCACTAAACATGCTGCCACCTAGTGCATGTTTACATAACCACCAGGCCACGGAGACAGGTGCTGCTAGTAAATGATATTATTAACGACAGTGTTCAACTTGAGAAGGGGGCTTATATAGTCATCCACAGACAGACTTCAGTGTGGCTACACCAGCATCCTAGTATTGAACCAACAACCATCAAGTCTATAGTCAGTATCTCTAACCACCAGGCCACGGGGACAGGCGCTGTTAGTAAATGATATCTACAATGATTTTATACAAACATTGACCACCACTTTTACAGTGCTCTATTTGTTTGTTTACAAAGAGCTTTATATATATGCATAATTTTTTTTTATGGATGCTTAGGTTGATGTTAAAAGTAAAAGTTAAAATATTGTAGAATTTCTACTATAATTCTGTATCACCCTGTTAGCTGGGGCTGTAGAATTCGCCAACTGCACCTCTGCAGAGGGGTAAGACCCACCACCCCCCCATCCCTCACCCCACCCCACCCATGGGGCTACCTGTTCGCCGTGGGTGGTGACCCGTGATGTTTGAGGACGGGATCCTGGTGGCTGAGCAGCCTAATGACTATATAAAAAAGGGTCATTGGCTGCAACACTCCACTTCGGCCCTTACCGGACTAGACAGGCGGTCGGAGAGGCCCGATCCGACCAATCGGCTGGTCACGACAAGCCCTAACATTAAAAAAACAAAACTTGTGTCTAAATAAAACTGCCAATGTAAACCTTTTATATAAATGGCTTTACCAAAAAGTAAAATAAACAAAATAATAAACTAAATATATGAATGTTAGAAGGCGGCGGCTCAGGGTTAATAGATTCTGGGGAAGAAAGCCACAACATGGTTGCAAACACTCGGGAGGCATCCCTGGATGAAAGTATACTCTTCCTGTAGCCCTGAGGTGCCAAGGCTTCCTCCCTGGCACTTCCCACGCAGTTGGGCTCCGGGATGAGTGAGAAGCAGGAAGGATGAAATGGAAAAATAAATATGAATGTACACACCAAAATCCACCAAGTGACATCACTGCTAAAGCTCAGAAAACGAGGTTGGAATAACATATCAAGATACAGCAATATTCGTTGTAATACAATCAATTGAAGATAGACCAATAACTGAAATATCGCCCTTTAAAATAGAACAAATCTTCTCCAAAAAAAAAATAATAATACCTAAAACAATAAAAAAACAAAACTTTCATATGGAACAATATTAATCAAAGTTAAAAAAAAACTCAAGTTGAAGAAATATTAAAGTGGAAAAGTTTTGTTGATATAAAAAATCAAAGCTTATCTCCACCAATCTCTAAACTACTGTCGTTAAATCTCCAAACTTTCATTATGCACAATGGACGAAATAAAAACTAATCTAAAAAAAACAAAATGTAACGGACGTTAAAAGAATAAGTTTTTTTTTTAAATGGAGAAACCATAAATACAAATATATACATATTAAATTTAAAATGAGAATAGACTTATAATCATAGAGTTATAACTGTCATTTTTGTTGTAATAGGTAATTATTGTGTAGATAAAAATGTTTGCTACTTGCGAAGTCATTTCGCCCAATGACTTCGCAAGTAGCAGGATGGTAATAACGGTGATTATTATTATTATTGTTATTATTATCTTGTTATTTTTATTTTTATTAATGCTATTATCACTGCGACTATCGTAGGTATGATTGGCATTGTTATTATTGTTATTGTAATCGATTTTATTAATACTAAAAATGGTAACACCATTAAACTTCTTTTATATAATGATTCCACTAGTATTGATTTTAGTATAATATAATCACAATTAAAAAATATTATCACAACAAAATTCACTACAATTACTGAGCAAGCCATAAATAACTATATTAAAATAGAATGCAAAAGTAGCAATTAATACCCTAAATTAAAATTATCAAACATTTTTATCTACACGATAATTACCTATTACAACAAAAATGACAGTTATAACTCTATGATTATAATTCTATTCTCATTTTAAATTTAACCCCCCCCCCCTGCCCTGGCTGGAATTAAGGTCACGATGGCCCAGACACGAGAGAACCTCCCACGCAACTTTTTGAAACATGACTTGTTGGGGTCTTCCCCCTCTCCCCCCCCCCCCTCCCTTCTCATGTCCCCGTTATAGGCAGAGCTCCATCTCTGTCCCCCCTCCCTCTAATGCATCTTCAATTTCCGGTTGAGGTTGAATTTAAAATCTTTGCCATTTGATTCCATTATAGCTTGAAGAGTTGACATTCTTTGCGATCATTAATGAAACAGCATATATTTTGTCGCAATTAATGGAATAAAATCACCAACAAAAAAAATATATATATATATATATATATATATATATATATTTGTAAGACAGCTAATACAAAATATAAGAATATACAAATTTATATAAAAAATAATATATAAGGTGACAACAAAGATGATAATGTATTACCTGTAGTATATATTCCTTTTTATATTTAATTATGTTCGTCTTAATATGTCAGGAATTGAATCACTTCTTCAGAGGATGCGAGAATTATTCGCTGGGTTGTAATAATTGCATGCAATTTGCAGATCTACTCTCAAATGACAACAATGTTCATTTCTTCCTTTCCCAATAGTGTAATTTGTCTTTCTTATGGTGGAAGGGGGGGGGGGGGGTAAAAATGAATTTTGAGCATAATTGTAAAATGTAAAGCCTATGTACTTCAATAATTTTAACGTATAATTGATATTTCTATGAGTAATTAATTTATAAGTATTACTATTATGAATGTAAACTTTGTTTATTGTTTTATTTTTTTTTTAATTATTTCTTTACCATTAACGATATTCAAATTATTGTTTTCTTTAGATATCTATATATTTTTATATATTGTATTTCTTGTCTAACACACATTGTAATAGTCTTCAATACAATACTTTAAAGAATACACACTGCCCTTATGTATATGTGTGTATATATATATATATATATATATAATTAACTTGTTACAAATATCCAGGGGGTATGAATCCGAAGGAAGTTGAAACCGGGTTTATGAGAGTGCTCAATGAAAATTCAGAGCAAAATATATATTTATACTTGTTTTGTCGCAACTAATGGAATAAAATCAAAAAAAATATATATATATATATATATATATTGTTCATTTCAAATCAAAATGTGTGTCCAGTTTATATCTAATTCTATCTTCTATTTTTTTTATTTTCCAGCCTCAATTCGACTATGTATGGGTTCACGTCGGGGTTTCATTTGTCGCATGAAGATGGGCAATGTCCAGGTGGATCCTGTGACTGCGAATCACACAGTACGTGTTCGCCAGAGAAACACTTTTGGCCCGTCTTCTGATGGCAACCATTATTCTGTAATCCACGTCACAGGTTACATCAAGAACTGGCCACCTTCCAATAGAGGTAAACTTTATATATTTTCGTTCTATTTTACAACTGGAAAAATTATTTGCTTTTATATTAATGTAATAATTTTAGTTAATTTTAAGATTTAAGATGTATTCTACGAGAGGGCGTGTATACTCCTCATGTGTCAGAAGTGTGCTGTTGTATGGCTCAGAAACTTGGGCTGTCTCTGCTGGCATACTAAAGAAGCTGCACCGTAATGACAGGGCAATGGTCAGATGGATCTGTTTGGTGAGGCCTGAACAGTACGTTTCTTTTGAATCCCTGCTCTCACAGGTCGACTTGAAAAGCCTTACGGACATCATGCGGAAGAACAGACTGCGTTGGTTGGGTCACATTGAGCGTAGCGATGGCTGTATTGCTAAAGTCCGAAAGTTGAATGTGCCAGCAGAGAACATCACCACTGGCAGACCCAAGTTGACTTGGGAGGACGTAGTCAAACGTGATAGGAAGGCCATGGGTATGGATTCCATCAAACCTTGCCAAAGACAGGAGTGGAGAGGAAGACTTAGATTTCGAGACTAGACAATCAGGCCCCACCCTCATCAGAGGATTAATTGTGGCCTGATTCAACAAATAAACCGGATGATGATGATGATGATTTATAGAAGCTATCACAAAAAATGGTTAATCCTTAATTTAAATTTTTTTTTTCATTGCAGAATCTTAATTGTTTTAAAGATTTGAATTGTAATAAAATATTAAAAATAGATGAAGCTACTAATTAAAAACAACAGCAATAATAATAATGTAAAAATACATGAAAATATCTTAGCATAATCTTACAGAATTTCTACAATATTTTATCTTTTACTCTTAACCAATCGGTATATCAACCTACGCATCCATCTTCGTTTATTTTAATTTGTTTTTAGTATTTTTACTTTGAACAATAACTTTTACATTTTAAAATGTTGATATTTTAAAAAGAAAGTTTGAAATATTTGTAGATTTCTTCATTTCTTCCCTTATCAGCAAAACTAGTTGATTTCTATTTTCAGATTACTTTTTCTAGTGTTTTAACTTAAAAATTGTTTAGTTAATTTTTTTCTAAAATTGTGCATTGCTGATTAACTTTATTAAACCCAAGAATGCTTTAAGATAATTATCTTAAATATAAAGATCTTCATAAATCATTTTATCGAATAATTTTGTTTTATTTTGGAACTTTCCTTTTAAGTTTTTAATTTCGCCATATTCTCAAAAGATATGTACTACATATTGAAGAATGCATGTATACATTAGCATACATAAATATTGAAATAAAACCCAATTTCACACTACGTATTGAAGAATGCATGTATACATTAGCATACATAAATATTGAAATAAAACCCAATTTCACACTACGTATTGAAGAATGCATGTATACATTAGCATACATAAATATTGAAATAAAACCCAATTTCACACTACGTATTGAAGAATGCATGTATACATTAGCATACATAAATATTGAAATAAAACCCAATTTCACACTACGTATTGAAGAATGCATGTATACATTAGCATACATAAATATTGAAATAAAACCCAATTTCACACTACGTATTGAAGAATGCATGTATACATTAGCATACATAAATATTGAAATAAAACCCAATTTCACATTATCGATATTGAATTACTCTGAAAAATGTAATAACATTCATTTTTTTCTTCAGAATAAATCAAGAACTAAACTATTGATTTACTAGTTTTTACAATTTTAAATGTTTCCATTTAACAACCAGTTTTGGCTTTAAATCATTTTTTAACTTCATCTGTTTAGCAGTTAATTTGGGTATTAAACATGTTGCTTTCATTGGTTCACATTTTTTGTATTCATAACTGCTTGATGCAGTTTTCATTTTTTGTAATTAATGTTAAATATTACAAATTCATGATATTTTAAAGCTACACTTTTTGGTGTAGTGGAAATGACTGATATTTTCATAGAATTTATACAATATATAGTGAAACAGAGAGAAGACCAGAATACCTTTGATAAAGATTTTAATTACAAAAGAAAATTACAACAGCAATAAACAGTGAGGAGGGCAGTATTGCTTTTATTTGGTCGAGTGAGAAGGGAAGGTTTCTTTCTTTGGAAAAATGAAATAGTCGTGTAATGCCAGAGTGACATAATTTATAGTGAAGGTCACAAAGGTCTTGTAAAGAATGAGTGAGTGCAGATATTCGGGAAAACGTATCAGCATCAGTATTTTCCTTTCCAGGATGGTAGATGATGCTAAATTTAAATCGTGACAGTTCAATGCGCCAACGGCATGTTTTGTCGTTTTTGATTTTTGATTTCCTGGTGTTATCAAACATGAAGCTAATACTTTTTTGGTCTGTAATTACATTAAAATGCTTGCCAAGTAGGAAATGGCGCCATTTTCGTCGAGCTTCAACAATGGTGGTTGTCTCTTTTTCAACTGCATGATGCTTAGTTTCACTGGGACTCCGTGTTCTTGGTTATGGATAGTTGCTATACAATTGTTACTAGTATCTGTTTCTACTACAAATTCTTTTTCTGGATCAATTGTTACCAGGATAGCATCTTTGAAATCATTTGTTAGCCTTTGAAAGGAATTTAATGTTGAATAAGATAATGGGAATTCTCTATTGCGGTTTAGTACTAATATTTTCTCTGAAAAGTTCTGGATAAATTTGCTGTAATAAGAGAACATCCCAATAATCCGTTTCTGTGATTTCAGATTTAGAGGAGGTGATATCTCAAGTATTTAGTTGTTTTGATAGTGTACCTAAATAAAGTTATGGACAAAACTGAAACAATACTTTTATTCTTATTAAGCGTGATGTACTGTTTAGCAACTTCACAAAATCTTTGATGATTATAGTCATGCTCTTTTGGGATTTTCCACAAATGGTAACGGTATCTACATAGACAAATGCATCTGATAATTTCTCCCTGTCGACAATGCTCTCAGTGCTTCTTTTGAATGCACTTACTCCATTTGTAACACCGAATGGCAGGCGAGTAAACTGGTACAATTTACCATATACCTCGAAGGTTGTAAATTTATGATCCTCGTTACTGATAAGGATTTTATGCTAAGCTGATTTAAGATCAAGAATAGTGAAAATATTATACCAGGCTATTTCTTCGACCATTTTAGATATATTTGGCATAGGGTAAATGTCTAGTTCCGTGAAGCTGTTGATGGTGTCGCTCTAATCAATCACTATTCTTTCTTTCTGGTTTTCATTTGATGTTACTAGAACCTGCGCTAGCCAAGGTGAAATTAAGAGTGCTATTATATTTTCTAACAATTTTGCAGTCTCTATTCTTATGTATTTACTATCAGCGATTGTGTGGTGGCGTTACTTGGTGCTGATTGGGGTTGTGTTCGTAGAGAGATAATAAAATAATGAGGGAGAAGAAACGTTTATGGATGGAAAACGATTATTTTTGGTGACTGCTCCGATAATAAGTTCGTCCTCCGGTCCATGAAATTTGAAGATTACTTTGTTGTATTTGCATAGAGCGTCTTCTGTATGATAATGTTGACAAATAAATTCTTAATTACCTCCACTATCATGTCAGGGTTTGTACTATTGTTTAGAAAGATATCGACTTTAGCTTCTCCAACAATTTTCGCACACATGTTAGGATCAGCCAATGATATTGCTTTTTGGGGATAATTTTATGGTTCAATGTTTTTGCAGTATTGTCGTCAATAAAAGTTCCTATGCTACCAGAATCTACCATTGTATTGACAGTGCACCCATTTATTTTACACTTAGTCAATGTAATGTCTTTTTCTCTTCCTAGTCACACAAGACTAGGGAATTCAGAGTCTTCATTTAACACTGCTGATATGGAAGATCTGCAAACTTATTAATAAAACCAAATTGATCAAGAAAAGTAAATTTATTACAATTGCAATTTGCGATTACAGTGAAATCTTTTTCTTTTGAAAGGATTAATGTAAAAAAAGAATTTTTAAAACTAATTAAAAAAGCAATTTTCTTTCTAAAGAATCCAAATCTTATCTTGCATCCAATGTACATTAATTATGATTATGAAGTGATTAATTATGATTATGAAGTGACAGATTAAAACAGAAAATTTGTTTTTTTAAACTGTCTTTTTAAAATAATATACAAATGTATTCAAAAGATGTGTACTATATATTGTTGAATGCTTACATAAGTTAACTATATCTATAAATATTTAAATAAAACTCATTAACATTACAGAGAATATATTACTCTGTATCCATCCAGAGACATAATTTATGTCCTTATAAAACCTGTGTTTTATAGGCCGGAAAATAACAGTAATCATTCATTCTTTATCAACTTCATCAAGCCCATTTTAATGTGCACGTCTCAATTGGAATAGTTTTTAGTGATATATGTTAAATATCATTGAACATCTAATGCTAACTCTCATACTCAATCGATCGATTGTGAATGCTATAATTATTTTGCTTGCTACTTCACTTCAGCCCTTGACAATGGATTCATTAATTCTGTAGGAGTGCAGCAGATAGAACGTACCGACGGAGAAGAACCTCACAGTCACTGTTGTCTGGTTGGTATAGGTCGACTTCAAGTCACTAGCGCCACAAATTGTAATGATCTTATGGGTCCAAATGCTTCATCCGAATTTATCACTAGACACAGTATTGATGGAAAATTCACATTTGTCGATCAGCGGTAAGTTTTTATCTTTAAAATCAAACTAACAATCATTTTTCAAAAAAGAATGTAAGATGAAGACTAGTTAGCTTTCTACCAATAAAGTTGCTTACAAAAAATATTTATTTAATGTTATTTCAACATTTCTGATTGATTTTTTAATTTTTATTTGTACATTTCTTTATTTACATCTCATCCCATGAATAAAACTGATTTATTTCCAACACATTCTTTATATCCCACGAATCATTATCAACAGTTTTTTTTTCTCTTTTCCTTTATCCATAACAATTTAACAGCTTACTTAAGTAGATAAAAAAGATTAAAGATTAATTTCTAATTATAAAAATAAAGGTATATCTTAGATTTTTTAAAGAAATTAAGCAGGGGAGGGCGCGGAATGGATATTAAGATTCATCCGTTCAATCTGCATTTAGCGATAAAATATTATTTCAAACTTGAGCATGACCGGCGAATAAGATGCATGCAGTTAATCTGCTATTTTAAACTGAAGCATGATCAGCCGGCCAACAGACAAAACCTCTCGCGGAAATGTAAGGACACATCAAAACAAAAATAAAAAAATTAAAAGGCAAAGAATTGCTATTGATGACACATTGTCAGCTTCGATGTTTAAAACATATTTATGAAAACCAAAGATAAGCCACAAATACTGTTGTAATATCATGAAGATATCAACAATGTTGTGTTTAAAACATATTTATGAAAACCAAAGATAAGCCACAAATACTGTTGTAATATCATGGAGATATCAACAATGTTGTGTTTAATTGATGTTATCGCATTACAAAACAGCTGTAATTTTTTTTTTTTATCTCTGTGGGGAAGAGTTCTTGTTTTTGCTTTAGTGAAATAAATTTAACCATAATTCAGTTTCTTAAAAATCAAATATCTTTCTCGTATTTCCATTATTTTCTCTTTCTCTCTTCAGGGTAACAGCAGTTTTAGGTTATCAATCACAGGAACTTCTGGGTAAATCTGCATTTGATTTTTACCATCCGGAAGATCAAGCACACATGAAGGACAGTTTTGAACAAGGTAAATACAACAACAAAACACTAGAATTTGGCTTTTTTATTCTGTTCTCAATTATTTGTTATATTTTGCAAACACCAAAATGTTTCTTTTATGATATTAAATTATTGCCACTTTTATAGATTTAAAAAATATGTTATCTTAAAATATTTCTTTAAATTAAATTTATTGTTTTTAACATTAATATTATGTGGAATACCCATCTTGCATCAGGTTAATAATATATGGACACCCTTCAATAAATACAACAGTTAAGCCCCCCCCTAAATACTTCAATGCAATTTTGATTTCAAATACAGGGTGGGCCAAAATAAGGGTCCTATCTTTAAATTTGAATAACTTGAATTTGAATAACTTCCACAAAATAAAAGTTAAACTCACCAAACTTTATGTGTGTGTAGACTGACCCTTCCGAGATTTTTTGAAATAAACAAAACAAATTTTAGCCGAAAAACACTTCTTAAAACTTACAAAAACTAAAGTATTGTTTTTTACACTGTTTTGAGTTTTTTAAGCAAAAATAATGTTTTCTAAATGAGAGTACGTTCCTTAGGGCTAATACGGCTCATGTTTGCTTCGGAAGGGGTCCTTTACTTATTCTAAAAAAAAAAAAAAAAAAAAAAAATCAATAAATAAAAAAGTTATGAATTTTTAAAAATAGGACCCTTATTTTTGCCCACCCTGTAGAACTTATGTGACTGAATTTTTTGTCTGAAAAGAATATTTATTTTGTGGTGTTAAGAGGATTTAAAATGATTGAATTATTTCTCAAATTATCATATTGGACATAATCTTGTTAATTACAGTTAAGATCTGATGTAAAAACAATGTGTCATACTTCCTCTGGGATCCCTTAATTCTAATTAATATTAATATGAAACTTTTATGCATACCATTAGATTCCTCATTTCTATAACAAACAAATAAACATCCAGACAACCCTCACCTTATATACTAGATGTACCCATGTACTCGCTATCACTATTTATTCAACTTTGATTTCATTCAAAAATTTATAAACTGTAACATATCTTCTTGCATAACTAAAAATAAAGAAGTCTCTATATTATCCTTATTGTATTATTATTCTCATATAGAAGTAAAGAGATTTATTATTTTGCCATCTAATTTAGATAGATGTTTGTGGTGTGTACGGACATACATATGTAAAATAGATGGAGACACTGAAAAAGAGTCACTCTTTCTCTTAATGCTCACAGAGACATTAAGAAAAATTAGAGAGCGGTTATATCAACATAGTGAGATGGATGAGAGAAATACATACAGGGTGTCTCAAAAAAATGTACTCACTCGTAGAATGACGAGAAAACTTTTATTTATGAACATAGAGTGAAATGAAATAGCATCGAATACATGAGACTAATGTAATTGAAGAATCATGTTCGCAAATGTTCAAACTGATGACCATTATTGTTCAAACAAAGCTGATAACGCGCACCAAGGGATTCGCAAACGTCTCGTCATTCTAAGAGTGAGTACATTTTTTTGAGACACCCTGTAGATAGCTAAGAGAGAAATGGGTGACTTGTTCAGTTAATTATAAATTATGGCTAATTAGAATAATTAAAACAGATTTTTCATAAACATAACTCAATCCCAGAACAAAGTAATATTTTAGCATATATTTTGTGTTATTAAAGTATATAGGAAAAGGGCTTTAGAGAAACAAAAACAGATTAATTCACATTTAGTATAATAATAATATATGAGAGAGTGATATTTTCTGAAGTGAATGCATAATTCTTAACATTTATAATCATTGTTTTTTTTTGTTGTTTTTTTGATTGTATGAAATGTTTGCTTTTTCAGTGTTAAAATTAAAAGGTCAGGTGATGTCGATTATGTATCGTTTCCGTGCATCCAATCGAGAATGGCTGTGGTTGAGAACAAGTAGCTTCAGTTTCCAAAATCCCTACACAGATGAAGTGGAATATATTGTCTGTAATAATAGTTCTGCTAAGTAAGCACATAACCTTTTCATTTCCTTTTACAAAATTATAGTGGAATTTGATTATTATAATCACAGATAATGTTATTAAGTATTTTTAAAACACCAGTCAGTCCCAAAATATTCTATTAAGATTGTTAACAATAAGCAGTTTATGATTGAGATTATCAATCTGATTGAGGAATTACTATTTATGAAAAAAATTACATTGAGTATTTCAAATGAATTCTGTTATTACAAATCGAATGATGCCATTGTTCATCTTCTAAATTGTGTATTGACATCCAAAAGATGATGCAATCCTAAAGTGATTTTAATGAAGAACTTCCACTCTGATTAGACAATATTTTTTGTATTTTAAGAATTTTTAAAAATGTTAAATATCTTTTTCTTTGTTTTTTTTTCCATGTTTAAATGTTTATTTTTGTTGAATACTAGCTATACCTCCCCAATGTTGCCCGAAAAAGAAACTGATACAAATTACACTTTTTATTGTAAAGAACAACATGGTGCAAGGATAAAAAGGAAGAAAACTGGCTAGTTAGAATCAAATATTGACTTAACTTTATATATCAGATTATTTAAAATTGCATTATAAAACCAAATAAGTAAAACTGATTCTTATCATAAATGACAGTATATATTTATTTACTAATATATTAAAGGGTGCCTGATTGGCTTAATGGATACTGTCAAAGAATATGAAATCACCTATGTAGACTTCAAATCCAATTGGATCTATTGTGGTCATTTTACGCACTAATATTGTTGGGTATGAGATTCCTCTCAACTATTTGTAAAAATAACAGCTTGTGTTCAATAAATTGTATATGATGCCTCATTTACAATATGTATTATTTCGGCGTAAAGAGTTAAACCAAACCAATAAATTAATTTAAAAATTATTTTTAATTAATGATTATCATAAAGTGAATCCTCTGCCCATATATAGACACCTGAAGAACCAGCTGATATATTCTGACTTTCATGAACAATTCTTTTCAATGTAGCT
This sequence comes from Sepiola atlantica, assembly GCA_963556195.1. Taxonomy (NCBI): domain Eukaryota; kingdom Metazoa; phylum Mollusca; class Cephalopoda; order Sepiida; family Sepiolidae; genus Sepiola; species Sepiola atlantica. The sequence continues at coordinate 4,321,971 of OY744517.1, read as the reverse complement.
GGTAGTTCCGGGCTGATCTTGTTAAGCAAAGAAGATTGATGCTTCATACTGATATTTATATTACTTATTAACACCAAGAAAACATATTGTTGTGTCCGCATGAGCAATGGAGAACGTTTTGTTTTAGGAATCCTCTTTCAGACTATAACGCAAACTACAGGAGACTCATTAAACGAGGACTCATGCCGTTTTTTGTTTACTGTAACAACTCTTGGATATTTTCTTACATGATTTATAGAGGGCATCCTAAGTGAGTAGTTGTGCAACGAGACGTTTGTACACATTGCATTTAAATTTCTGTATGTTGGTACAGTTAGGGAAATGGGAGCAGAGAGGGAATTCCAAAGGCTAGCCATTCGAGGGAAGAAGCCAGAAGAGTAGAAAGTCCTCAGGCATTTGGGACCTCCACAGTGAATGGATGGGATTTAGTTGATTGTCGAGTTGATATTATGTATTTATGTTGAGGGACACTAGAGCAGTAAGTTCGTCAGAACACATTTCATTGTAGTACTTGTAAAACAAGCTCAGGGATGCAGCATTGCGGCGATGGGACAAGGGTTGGAGCTTGGTGGACAATGAGGGACCTATTAGATTACAGACTCTCTTTTGGATCCTGTCTAAGAGAGAGAGAGAGAGAGACTAGTAGATGATGCACCAGTTCAGATGTGACAACAATACTCCATGCATGGGCGGATGGTGACTTTGTAGAGATATAGGATACTGTCAGGTGTGAGAAGTTTTCTAGCACAGTAGAGGGAGCTCACTTTTCTTTGCAGCAGCCTTGGCAGTATCTTCTATGTATTTGTTCCAATTTATGTTAACTGTGAATGTTAGACCAAGGAGTTTAAATGTTGGACTCTTTGGTACGGTGCTATGTGCCATGGCAATCAATGGTTGAAAAGATTTCTTATAATCATTAAAGGAAAAGAGCTTTGTCTTAATAGCATTAAATGTTACCAGCCATTTATGTCTCCATTCAACTACAGACTGGAGGTCATTTTCTAAGCCTTAGATATGTGCGCATTCGTTTTACCCACATGTCGAGAGTAGAGCCTGGTGTCATCCGCAAATATACCCATCTCGGACATTGCTTATATGAAAGTGTAGATTTATGAAAACCAAAGCTGGTCGCCTTGGTAACAGAGAGACAGACACTAAACGGTTTTATTTTATTTTTTATCGTCATATTAAATTTATTTTGGTTTTCTTCTAGAAGTGTTCAGCAAGGTGCTGCTACTGCCCCAAATATACCAAATCCTTCTGATCAAAGCTCTGAACCTACTCCTACAATTAATACCTATGCCGCCCCTCGAGGCCTACCTACGGACTCTTTAGGCCTGAGGACAACCAATGTGAAAACAGACTATCGTGATCCGTATCATTCAGCAGCAACTGATGTCTACAACCGAACAATCATTGGTACTAACCGTAGTGCCGTGCCTCAACAAGATCTCTATAGCTATAATTCTCAATCAGCAATGAAGTATCCCAGCCACACTGCCACAGCCACAATGTCACTTTCTCAAGTGTCACCAGCCACAACTATGCCATCCTTGGTTAGACACCCAAACCCAAGTCCAACTCAGATGACCGGAACTGCTTGGTCCAACCAAGGAGCATATACACAAGGACAAGTATGTACATCTTATCTAAATATAAATTCACTATTTCATCATTCCTATTTTAATCTCTTGAAAAAAAATTATCTCTTAATATCTCGATAGTGTGGAAAATATGTGTCACCCTAAATGCAGAGAATAAAGATTAATCTTAATGGGAGCTGGTATCTGTAAACTTTTCTTGAATGTTAGTTTATAAAAACTGTTATATGATTTTCAGCCTTTTACAAACAAGATTACAAAATGTTATCCTTTCTTTTTAAAGAATTGCATGTCATTTCCAAATCTTTCTCAGATTTATTTGCCCATGGAAGAGTAAATCTCGATGAAAACATTATCCAAAACAGACTATTGTGAAACCCTATCGTTCAGCAGCAATTGATTATAACTTCTTAGTAATTTTCAATCACTTTTAACAGCTATTATTTGAAATATCTGAAATTTACAAAAGGGAAAAAAAGACATTTCAATATTATTTTTTATTATTTTCCTACTAGATACATTCTTGACATGCTTCAATCTTGATGTTCATTGGTGAATGCGACATCAGGTCAAGCTTTGTTTTAACCATAACTTCATTAAATTCAATTTAAGAAAATTTTATTTCAATATTTTTCTAAATTAAAATAAATATCAAGTACATCCAAGCAGAAAGAACAAATAAGGATTTTAAAAAAAAACACATTAGTTTTGCTTTTTATATTATAATTCAGCTTAGAATAATACGATTGAACTATAATATTACATCAATAACATTTCACTAATGTTAAAAAATAAATTTAAAATGAAGTGACATCTCATGGTATGCAAACTATATTTTTCTTCTATTTGAATATTTGAATTCAAAACATTGAAATTTCATGGGATGTGAAGGGGGTGCGAATGGATACCAGCATCCTATGGAATTGATTATACTGAGTTGAAGTTCTCTGGGATCTATTCTGGTCATTTACACACTAATACTGTTGGGAAAGGTATGAACCTTGAATTTCAACAATTTGTTACATACAATATGTATTGTGTTTTGGGATTAAATAAAAATTGTTGATATGCCATAAAACAGAGAAACTAAACTTGAAATTGTCAGCATTTAATTTTGAGGCTTTCATTTCCTCCACACTTGCAACATTTATTTTTTTTAAAAAGTCACCTCTTTGATGCAATCAAATATTTTGATCATTATGCAAATACATGTGTACATATATAGATATTTTTTTCTTTCTTTTCTAGCCTTCAGCTGACTATAGCACCAATCCAGGATACAATCAAATGAGCCCAGACAACAGTTCTCCTGGTATGTTGAACAATTCACAAAATTTGTTTGTATTTAACTAAACACTATTTCATGTGCAAAATAGTTTGATTTGAATGAAGAGCTATATTAACTTCTGCATATACAACCCATTTGAAGGTAATAGGAAAATCACATAAACTTCAATAACTTAAACAGTTCTGAACAAATCTTTGTCAAATTTAATCTAGTTAATTGCCATTATAGCATCTTAGTAATTTTCAACCACTTTTAACAGCTATTATTTGAGATATTTACAATTTACAAAACTGGATTGTCTCAAGTTATTAGAAAGATTAAAATAATATTAATGTAAAGCCTGAAATGAGATAAATATTTTTTCCTCAAAAATGAATAAAGGAATGTTAACTTTAAACATACCAAAAGAGCTTCAAAGAGATCATTGACTGATGATTGTTGAAAATCTGGATAAATTTTAGATTGAGAAAAAATTAAATTTTTTTAAAGAATTTGACTCCGCAAGATGACCGTAAATTAAAACTGTTTATATTTTGACCAATAATCATGTCTTTGAACAGGCTATAATTGAGGGAATCAAGGATAAAGGGTGTAAAATACTTTGTAAATTAGGAGATTTTTTGATAGATTCCTGGTAAACTTCTCTCAGTAAAGCAAATATTTTAAAGCGTTAAAATTGGGCCATGAAAAGTAACTTTTTGGAAGTAATTCACAAATGGACCAATCTCAACTGACACTCGATTGACCTGAGGGTTGGACCAAAGGATGGATTTTTTTCTGATCCATTGTGCACAGGAACAAACAAGCAAGATAACAAGCTACATCTACAGTTTTAGTAGTATATAGATTACTTGAGATGTCTGGAAATTACAAAAATGAACTGTCTGAAGTATTTTGCAGATTAAAATAATATTAATGTAAAGCCTCTGGAAACATATATGGAAATAATCTAACAAATACTAAAAAACAGGAAATAACAAAGTTATTGAATGCGGGAACGTTAATTTTTGGAGATATCAAAGATGCTTCACAGAGATCATTTAACAATAAAGATGGTTGTTGAAAATCTAAATAATTTAAGATTAAGAAATAAAAGATTTTAAGAACTTGCCTCCCTAAGATGAACTTAAACTAAAGCAAGTTATAGAGAAAAAGCCATGTTTGACAAGTGATCAAATCTTTGAACGGGCGAGAATTCAGGGAGTCAATAAGAACAAGGTATCTAAGATACTTTGTAAACCCCTCTCAATAAAAAAGCAAATATTTTAAAGTATTAAAATTGGGCCGTGAAATACATGACAAGTAATTCTCCAACAATTATTTCTTGTAGTTTATTTTAAGTAAAACTTATCTTGCATTTATTTTTAGACTTTACTCAGGTATTTCTTTAAGTAAGATTTAACTCGCATATTTATTTCGTTTTTGTTGTAAGTTTCACCTCGATTAGTTGTTTCGGTTTTTACAGTAAGATTTACCCCGCGTGTGACAACAGTAGGAAATCAATTGTTATTGATAAAAATAAATTACTGTTCCCCTGGGCAATACCGGGTAGCCCTGCTAGCTTAAAATAATAAACTTTTCAAGCGTGAAACATTAACGTTTTGGTAATTTCAAAACGGATTTATATTTTAAATGTGACCTAAAGAAATGAAAAAAGAATTAAATAAATTTGCCTTTTCACTGGCAATTTAGAAAAAATCAAGTCGGTAGCTCTAAAGAAAGGAACGTTTGAACACAAATGCTAAATATCTGTCCAGAAAATTAAACAATATTGCGAAACAGAACTATTTTTTATATTAAAATAAAAAAAATTATTGTATTAAAAAACAATAACAAATAATAGTTAATTAATGAAATTAACTTTTTCAAAACGAATATGCAAAATAGTTAACCTTTCAAATCTGATATCACATCTACATAAGCAGTATATAAAAAAGATGGTGCGTCTATTGAATAAGTAAAATTATTGGAAATACGTTGTTTTGACTTTACCATTCATGCGAGAAATGGGCCCAACTTTCGCATTTATTCATCTAGAAGATTGTATAAAAAAGATGGTGCGTCTATTGAATAAGTAAAATTATTGGAAATACGTTGTTTTGACTTTACCATTCATGCGAGAAATGGGCCCAACTTTCGCATTTATTCATCTAGAAGATTGTATAAAAAAGATGGTGCGTCTATTGAATAAGTAAAATTATTGGAAATACGTTGTTTTGACTTTACCATTCATGCGAGAAATGGGCCCAACTTTCGCATTTATTCATCTAGAAGATTGTATAAAAAAGATGGTGCGTCTATTGAATAAGTAAAATTATTGGAAATACGTTGTTTTGACTTTACCATTCATGCGAGAAATGGGCCCAACTTTTGCATTTATTCATTTAGAAGATTGTATCAGAAGTCAAGTACTTCCTGAAACAGTAGAATGATCCAATCATTTTTTATCATCTCATCTACTTGTTCTTTGTACAATTATAGGTGTTGATTATTTTATATCACTGTTATTAAAGATTTTCTAGTTTTACATTCCTTCAGATACCAGCTTTTATAATAAACACAAAAACGTGTAATAAAACATGTTGAAACTACCTAAAATTTGACTTGAGCTTTGTTTTACCTTTAAATTGATCGTTTAAAATCTTGCAGAAACAGTTATTGGTGTTTATGTGATTTACTTAATCTATTATGGAAGTAGTAGTGCGATTGTTAGTGGTTTAAAAACAAAAAGCTTTTCTTTCTTTTTTTCATTTCCAAATCTGAAATCAGATTACTAATTTAAAATAAGAGATGCCTAAATAAACTGAACATAGTTTCTGACAAAATGTGACAAAGCAAATTGTTTTCCGCAATCTGTTTATCATTTCAGCATATTTTATCTCTATTCTTCCACAATTTTATGGCTTTTTTAACGTGATATTTTATGATTGTTTTAATGCATACTAAATATAGTTTTCACTACTAGAAAGCTTGGTCAAAATAGAGGAATTGTAAAATTAATCGTCTTTGTATTTAGGAGAAAAAAAAAATCCAACCAATGTGTATTTATATATGAATATATTTTCAGTTACACTTTAATAAATCTATACAAAAGTATATTTGCCATGTCAAAAACTAAAGTGACAGGAATAACCAGGAAACTAATAGCCGTAACAAATTGGAAATGGTCTGACAATTTAAAGTCATAAAACTAACTTCGAAAGAGTTACTCATCCCAATTCATGCCCATATGACGACTGATATAAGTCTTTTCAATTCTGCACAAGGCCAAAAAAAAATTTTTTTTTATTAGAAAATATGATTTTTCATAGAAATATTAAAAATTAAATGTTTTTCATTTTGGTTTGAATATACTCCTTATAAAAGGAGTTGACTATAAAAGCAAGTCTTGACTCTAATATGTGTAGAATAGATAAAAAAGGATGCCAAATTGTTCTAATAATTAGATTTATCAAAATCATGTTTCTGTATAAAATTATCTTTTATATGTAAGATTGAAAAGCTTGTAACGATCATTCATAGATTAACTACTACTATTTTCAAATATAAAATTTAACCGTGTAAATTGTCCATAAAAGATAGACCGATTAAAATTATTTTTTTCGTACTATTGTCCTCATCAGCGTTACAGCCTCATTCAGGTGTATTGTTCATTTCCGCTATGGTTTTACCGTATTTAAATATGCCTTTGGTGATAAGAAAAATCGTTCAAAGAAAAGCATTGTAAATAATCTAGACAACAAAAAATACTAAATTTAATCCTAATCTTATTATTGAATACATTTGGGATTATTAATTTTTAATTATCATTTAGTCATTGTTTTAAATCATCTATTTTAATCATATGATATACTATAATGATAATTTAAAAAAATAAATTTCAATACTTTGGCAAATCTTTATTTCTATTTAGAGCCAATTACACCTAATTCTTCATTTCTACTAAATGATTGAACATACCTGCCAAGACTGTTCTTGCTCAGTCTAAAGCAGGATGTTTCTGTTGAAAGGATTTCTTGATTGATAATCAGGCCTTCCCCGATAGTCATTCTTATATTTTGGTTTCCAGATCTGCCGCCTGTAGGTTTCAACTTACCAGATTATAAATGTAAGTGAAATTTAACTCCTCACTTCTATGTCCAAGCTACTGCCACCATTATTGATCAGAATAAATGATTGGATACAATAAATGTTTTAGGAAATTAAGTCTATTATCTTTTTAGTTTTTTCTTTTGTTAAATGCTTCCCCCCCCCCTTCTTTATTGCTGAGCATCTTGCATTTGAAATCTTTTCTTCTTTTTTTTTTTTTTAATATATTTTCTACTTTTACCCTCTTTGACCATAGTGATCCAATAAATTTTTGGACAATTGTTTACTAACTGCTAAAGTTTAATGTTGCAGCTGCTGCCTTTTCTGTATTTGTATCATTGAATGCTGGGGTTACCAGAGTATATATAACACATCACTCAATAAATCCCAGGGCTGACATATAGATGGCGCCACTAATAAAAAAAAAAAATAAAAAAATTCATGATTTTTATAAAGTACTAACATTCAAATGACACTTGTCAAAATTTGAGCCCAATCGGATTATTAATTTACAAATGAGTTATTTAAGTGAAGTTACTGTTGCAAATTTTCAAAACTATGGAAAAATTTGAATTTTGTGTAAGGATAAAGCATTGCTTTCTGATGGGAACAAAATACTGTTAACGCAAAGCAATGGCTTGATACGTGTTATTCAGTTTGTGCTCTGTCGGAAACAATGGTTAAGAGGTCGTACAGACACAAATGATGCTGAACGTGCAGGTCACCCAAATTCGGCAGTTGTCCCAGAAACATCAAAACAGGCCACAAACTAGTTTGGGCCGATTGAAGATGCGTGAGATAGCAGAGTAGTTAAAGAAATCAGAAGGCGAAAGTGTGTTCACCATTTTGTATAAACATTTGTCAATGAGAAAGCTGTGTTCAAAGTGGACGCCGCATTTGCTCACAATTGATCAAAAAAACAATGCATCGACAATTCAGAGCATTGTTTGCAACTGTTTCAACGAAACAGTTTTTTCATCAATATGTGACAATGAATAAAACATGGATCCACTATTTCACTCCGAAGTCAAATCGACAGTCAGCTGAGTGGAAGCAGCAGGTGAAAGCTATCCAAAACGACAAAAGACGCAAACATCAGCAGATAAGGTTTTGACCTCCGTATTTGGAATGTGCAAGGTATTTTTTCATCGATTCCATTGAGAAAGGAAGACCCATCAATAGTGAATATTATATCGCATTATTGATACGTTTGAAGGAATAATTTGCAAAAAAACGGCCACAAATGAAGAAGGAAAAAAGTACTCTTTCACCAAGACAATGCACCGTGTTATAAGTCGACCTCAACAATGCCAAACCTACATGAATTGCACTTCAAATTGCTTCTGCACCACTCTATTCTCCAGATCAGACCCCCAGTGACTACTGACCATTTGCAGATCTCAAAAGAATGCTTCAAGAAAAGAGATTTGGCGCCAATGAAGAAGTGATATCAGAAACTGAGGCCAAAGACAAATCGTTTTGCAAAAAAGTCATCGAATTGTTAAAGAAGTGTTGGAATCAGTGTATCATTCTAGAAAGAAACTCTGGATGAATAAAAGTTATTGTTTTATTAGTTAGGCCTGGGACTTATTTAATCTCAGCGTGAAAACACTTGGCACATCTAGCCACACTAAAGAGCCATGATCCGACAAAACAGCTCTCTGTGGATGACTTATATATAATTTACTCTTTCATGTATATGCACTTATATTATAAAATAATATATTACTTAGTAATTTTCTCAGTAATTACTTCAACAGTGCTCAATACCACAGTAGAGCTTAATAGTAGTATGAACATATACTTATGAAAAAATATGAACATTGTTGCAAAAAATAGACGTTTCATAACAGTTGCATTTTTTCATCAACTTTTCTCAATTCCTGAGATAAACAATAAACGAAATATTCAAAATTCTTCATTTATTCACTTTTGCATGTTCCATAAGTCATCTTCAGGATAAAGAGTGTGTCTAATTTGCAAATATGGACCCCAACTAGATTTATTCATTTTTTTATTTTTATTGACCATCTATTAATAATGGAGTTTATGTATCTGTCTGTCTGTCTGAAGCCGAAACTCCAGTATGACTATTTTACTGAAACTAATCTTTTTGAAATTCTTTATATACTGTCATTAAAAGTTGTTCAGACACCAGATGGGTGTTGCCATTAACATAAGTCATTCCTTTAAACCTTCAATTAAATTAATATTTACAAATATACACTTATAACTGCTATTATCAAATTTACATATGTATTTACAATATTTTCCGATAAGGGTATATTAATAAAAATTATTCATACAATTAATTAAAGCCATTTTCTTCATAACCGGCGTGTTTTCTAAACCTTTTCAATGGCAAGTTCCGTTAAAATTGCAATGTCATTGGCTGTTTTATAAGGTGTGTCCTCCCTCCCTCCGGTAAAATGGCGATCTGATTAAACAGCTGTCGTTACTGTGGCACGTTAAATATGTAAACAACAACGCTGTCATTCACCGTGTCAGTTTCCCATTTTAAAAACCGTCCTAACTTTGTTTATTTTCTTAATCTTATTGTTTTAAAACACAAATTTATTAAATCAAATTGTTTATTTAAAATAATAATTTACTTGAAAATTACTATATAAAAACACGCGCGCACACACGCACACACACATACATACACACACACACACACTATAATGAATTCAGTTCAGGTAACCT
>OY744517.1:4244787-4309787 GCA_963556195.1 Sepiola atlantica | reverse complement strand
ACAGCTTGGGTCGAGTAAGTGGGGTTAAAAGCCAGCGCTCGAGAGGTGAGCACTCGATCAATGATACAACATATTTATTTACTCCTCTGCAGGAGTTAGGCACAAGGCCAGTTTTATCTTACTCCCACAAGTAAGATGTGACCACAGCTTGGGTCGAGTAAGTGGGGTTAAAAGCCAGCGCTCGAGAGGTGAGCACTCTGGCCATTTAAAAATTGCCTGGGCAGCCCCGTCGGCATTCCCCGGTAGGGGCGCCTCAAGCAGTAAGCAATAAATTTACTCCTCCTTAAAGAGGGGAGGCGAAGCCTGGACCTCCTAGAACTGCACAGGACAAACCCACAGACAGGTGGAATCAAGTCCCGAAGGACAAGACGACATCCGTCTATAGGGGTGCAGTATCCATCGGAACAGATACTACACTTACTTCCTAGCGTGTGCCAGACAACATAGAAATTGAAAATACTCTATATATACTAGAGACAAACGATCAAAGGATAGTTATTAGTCTAATTTGCATATCTATTTTTTAATCACTTCATAATTAATTAATATTTGCTGTTATTTAATTCTACTGCCTTATCTACATATGTGCAACAGTTTGGTCAATATTAATAGTAATTAAGACTATTTAATCAAAAAATTTGTATTTGTAATATCGTTCGCAAGAATTCTTACCGACTTGGCATAAGTGAGAAGAAGAAAACGTAGGAAGAGCGTGGCGAGCTTGCTACTGATTGGTTGTCTCTATCTCTTTTTGGCTGGCTAATGTGTCTGCCCCCTTCCCCTCTTTCCATCCTTCCCCTCTCGCCATTCCTCTATGACGTCAGTATTATTATTATTTTTATTGTTTTTTTAATTAACGTCTGATGTCTCTGCGATGCTGAGAACAAAAAGACTAAGGAACTGTAATAAAATGATTTTATGGCTAGACATTTTTAAATGAAGTTAAAAAAAAAAACTTATTTAATCTATTATTGTATTATCTTTTAATAGTAGCGTTTCTGTTGTTATAAGACCGTCCTCCCAGGAATTATCTCTTCCTTTTTTAAGGGGGTGGGATTAATCCTCCTAGGTATTACATCCTCCTTTGAAGGAGGGTTAATGTATCTGTTCTGTTGTCATGTGACCATCTTCCCAGGTATTACTGTATCCTTTAGGGGAAGGGGGGTAATATGATGTTCATTCTCCTTTTATGAGGAAGATCCTCCCAGGTTATTTATCCTCTATTTTGGAGCAGGTATTGTAGTATATGTTTTATTGCAATGGTAAGATTTAAGTTCTATTTATGCGAAGGGCGGCATATCAAGAAAGACTGATGAGAAATACTACGAACATTGTCAGATATGCATTATAGGTACGTGTCAGTCTATTTTTAACCGAACAGGGCTCAACATACGCTAGCAGTTCGAGCTTTCGCTCTCATCGGTGCAGAGATAATAATTTCGAACGGTCGCACGGTTCAAACCACTGCCACAGAATCAACCTAGATTCCATAAGCAAGTACTGTAATCATTAGGCCATGGGACATTACCACATTCAAGAAGGGAATTTAATTTTTTGTTTACTTATATATATAAAAAAATATATATATATATATATTTTTGTATCTCCTCTGTTCCCTCCCTCCTTGCTTTGAGCAATACCCGTTTGAATGTGTCTACAAAGGGAACAACAGAGGAGATACTACATGCTTTCCTCCTTTCATATTGAATAACACCAAATGGTGCTGTGAAGAATGGTCTGTGTTCAGCAGAGGCACTCATGGGACAAAAACTCTGTACCACACTAGACGCTTTACGGCCCCAGCGACAAAAGCAACAACTAAGCCCTAACAAAACAAAAGCATTTTCAGTTGGCACACCAGTGTTTGCTCAGAATTACAGACCTGACAAGCCAAGCTGGGTACCGGGCATCATCCGCAAAATAAATGGACAATTCCTGTATGATGTTCAAGTTGGGAATCAATTCTGGGCACGGCACTAAAACCAGTTATGTTCTAGATACACTTGGTTGACAACAGAACAACCATTCCGTTCGATCTGTTAATGGACTCATTCGAACTGCCATCTCCATCACCTCCCATGCAGACAAATGGGAATTACGAAAGACCTCACAGGAGTTGGCGAAAGTCACACTCGAGTAAAGCACCTCCAAGTCAACCCCAAATGCACTCTGTACAGTTAAAGAATTGAACGGGAGATGTTAGGGCAACCTAACAAAACAGAATCGAGTTATTTCCCTTGAATAAAAAGTAAGTTATCGCCCTTGGAAAAAGAAAGTCGCCTACCTGGACAGTGAAAAGTAAACAGAACAGCTCACCCGATCAAACAATTATCTCGTGTTCAGCGGTTTTCTACATTTCACATTTATTAAATTGAGATGCTTGTTTGATCATGAGAGCCGTTCTGTTTACTTTTTCACTGTCCAGGCAGGCGACTTTCTTTTTCCAATAACTCTTACTTTTTATGCAAGGGAAATGACTCGATTCTGTTTTGTTAGGGTGCCCTAACACTATGTTAAGTTTTCTGGATTGTTCACAAACTTATCCAGAGTTGGTCGTTTAAATATCTCGTCTCGTTGATTTAGTAAACAACTTTTATCAGGGAACATAACAATGGCAAACTTTTCACTCGGCAGAGAAAACAGGTGGGGTTGTGAAGTGTGGGTGTCGAGGATTTTTTTTAAATGCTCCATTTTACTACAGGAAATATATTTCCACATTTTAGGGATTTAATGTACTTGGATAGTGAACTTCCTATTTTCTTATCTGGGTTATTAAATGAAAATTTCTGGTTAGTGTATCTGGCCTTAAAGTCAGTACTTGCAACCCCTATGTAAAATCTTTTTAAATTTGGATTGTTTTCTGGGAATACAGTTGCTAAGTAAACTTAATCTTTGGTTAAACATTTTTTTTGTAGCGAGTAATCACTCTTATCTCTACAACTCATTGTTGTTATTATTTTGTAAGTTGTTACCGTCGCTTTTTAATATATGTCAATTATGACTCTTAATTATTTTTTCCAAGTTGTTTGTATGGCTATAACCAAATTTAATTGTGTTTTTATTGAATATTTTATGCATTGGGTTATTTATTGAGAAATGTCGATTTAATAGATTAAGGAACAAATGTCCAATTTTAGATTTAACTAGTAAGTTAAATGGTGACGTAAACCAGATTATTTTTCTATTTCTCCTTCTTATGCTCTTATTCCCTCTATCCTGGTATTCAATGTTGGTGCTGGTATAGCTGTTATTTCTTAATGCGTTATATGTATTGCTATTAAAAATATTCGTCATTATATGAATTATTACTAATCCTGTGACTAATTGATATTGGGATATGTTTAATTACGCTAGGTTGATGGGTCGTAAGTTTTATAATTGCCCTCGTTGAAGATTTGTGATCTTGATTCCCGCTGTGATTTCTACCTTAAGTTCTAAATCTTTCATAGCTTTGTGTATAAATTTTTTAATTCTTTCAGTTTGGGCTATTGGCATTTCTAACTATAGCTAGACTGTCGTCTCTATACAGCCCTATATCGTTAATGTTAATCATACTCGTTTCTGTGAGTTTATGTAAAATAGACAAACCCACCAGGTCAGACATTTCTGCGGAGTCCAGTGGGCCCCCCCCCCCCCATTGCTACATCGAGCGAGTCCGTACATTCAGTTTTCATCAATTGTTCTCCATCATGCATCAATACAGTCTTCCAGCATTTATATATGTCTATTTCATTGCTGGTAATATCCGTGTGTATTTTTGCAAACTTTAATGCTTTGTAGAATAAATCCTTTGTTGTAGAAGGATAGTAATCCATAATGTCAAACTGAATGATGGTACAATCATTCTTTTCTTCTATTTTATTGAACCAATCAATATTGAACTCGTCGTGTTCACCCATTGGTTCACATTTAGTTTTTTCTTGATATTCTTATTTCTATTTTCAATATATATATATATGTTAGAACACCAAATAATTTTTGGTCCCCTGATTTTATAAATCGGGGGACTTATGTTTTGAGGCATGTCCGTCCGTATTTTTCTCTGCAACCATCCATTTCTTTGAGATTTTGCATGAAGTTGTAACTTTGGTCAGGTTAGAAAGTGACATTCACCGATTTTTGAAAAAACATCTGGTTAGCCCCCCAGGGGGTCAAAAGGCCCCGAAATGGCAAAAAATGACATTTTTTGCCCCATAACTTTTCATCCATCCATTCAATTTCTCTGAAACTTGGCCAAAATGTGGAGGCAATTGTTTCTAATAGAAACCTTGAAAAAGTCTGGTTCGCGCCCCCACGGGGTCAAAAGCCCCTAAAATGGCAAAAAATTACCCTTTTCTCCCATAACGTTTGATCCATCCATTCAATTTTTCTGAAACTTGGCCAAAATGTAGAGGCAATTGTTCTGGATATAAAATGAGCATCCTTGACCTCAGAAAAATTCTGGTTCGCGCCTCCAGGGGGTCAAAAATGCCCCAAATTGCCCAAATTTATTGCATTTTACACTCGCCACATCGAGTCACATACATGCGCGGCTTGTTTTTTAATGAATAAAATCATTTATTTTAAAATATCTGAGACTTTCGACTTAAACACCTTTTCTTTTTTTTTTTTTTTTTCATTCTGCTCGTATTAGGACCTCTCATAAATAAAGCAAAATGTACGTCCATTCTTAATGACGAGTGTTGAAAAGTAGAGTTCGATGTGTTTTGCGTGTTTAATGCTTTTTTGAATGAAAGGTGTTGGTCACATCATCGAAAACATTATTTTCGTAAAATTATTTAAAGTTAGAACTCCCAATAATGTTATTTTTCTTTTTAAATTAATAAAATCATTTATTTAAATATATATATATATTTGGAAAACTTTTGATATTATTTTAAATAGTGCTTGATACATAATACCGCATGATAATAAAGAATAATGGCTGCATAAATACAATTGTTTCAATTCCAAATCTCAAGCCATTAACCTGAATACTTTAACATTTTTATACTTCTAAGCCTTTTTTTATTTAAAATATTCATTTTTTTTATGTTTCTGAATTTTTTAGATGAGGATTGATAATATGTGATATTTGGATTATTCGGACTACTGTTCTCATCTTGAGTATTATTTTCACATTTCGGCCGGTGTGACTCTCTTCAGGAGCATCCTATCAAGCTCGGGAATTTGTTTGACAGAAAGATTCCCGAGTTCGACAGGATGTTCCTGAAGAGGGTTGGATGTTACATCGTCCGGAAAGGCTCCCAAAATTCATACTAGAATTGTCCGCAAGGATCCGTGGCGTAACGGATAAAGTACTAAGTGAAAATTCAGTTGTAAGTGACACTATTCTACAATTGCGAATTACTTAGGACTTCTGCCCGGTCATGGCTGACGGAACGAGAGCATGGTACCCCGGGGGATTAAATAAGGAGTTCCGTGAAGATTCTCGAGTTCAACAAGCTACACCTGAAAAAGGTCGGAGGTTACATCGGCCGAAACATTGTGAGGTTAACATTCAAGTAGTCCGAATAATCCAAATAATAGATTTATTTTTTTATCTACCAATTTTTTAAATTCTTCTTGTTGGAAGAATAATACATCTCGACAATCTAACTCCAGTACAAACACACACACACACATATACACACACACACACACACATATACACACACAAACAAACACACACCCACACAAACAAACACACACAATATAGGTACAGTCATAGAAAATATATCATGATGAGCTACTAATGGATTTAACAAGATTTTCTTCAAATTGTTTTTAGAAGAAAATATGGAAAGGAGAAGAAGCCAAAGGAACAAAGATCTTGGGGTGGGGGTCGTTTTCAATTTGACTGTTTATTTGTTGAGAAGATAAACAGAAATGAAAAAAAACAATGACATTAGCATAAAGAGAGCGCAAGTGGATGTAATATTTTCGGTACACATAAATTGATGAAAAGGCAAAACGATGAACATTAAAGGTAAAAATAGAAATTATGGAGGCATAAAAAAACAATTTTATATTTCTGTATGTTATATCAATGAAATCCAGAAACACTAAATTGTGTTTTTTTGTTTTTTTTTCTTCCAAAGTTATCATGATTTATTGTGATTCAATTGAAATGAAGAAACATTTCCTATTAAGCATTTGTCAGATTGCAGCATCTCCAGAATGCCAATGTCTTTTATGACTGATTTTTGTTTTTTGCTTTTGTTTATCAAACTTTCTGTTGGTTGTATTGTAGGTGGCCAGTCTTTATGGCAACAGTGGTCAAACAATGGCGATCATACTCAACAGGGCTCGTCTCAGGCCAATCCAAATGTAGCCCAGCAACAACAGCAACAGCCAGAAGAGTTTAACAATATGTTCCCAATGCTTGACCAGTCCACCTCAGAGTTCAGCGATCTTACTGGCATGTTCAACACATTTGGAGAGTGAACATAAAATGGCAATTAAGATACAAATTGAAGAACAGAAAATAAAGTATCTAGTTGGTTGATCCAAGATAAATAAAATATAAACTTTGCTTTCATTATGTTGACCCTATTATGAAGAAACTAGTAATCATTCCTTGGTAAAACTATTTATTGACCAATGGATTAAGTGGTCCTTTCTTATGATGAGTATACTTTTATGCATGATATTTTTAATCAAATTCATGGTTATGGGTGCCATACATTATTCTTTCTTTTTTTTAGTTGATATCCTATAAAAGTATTCTAATGCATTCGTTTTTGTTTTGTCCCCTCAGAATAGAAAATCTAATTTGTTATGACTCAGACAATCAGTTGTGGACTGAAAATTACTCTGTTAAAAGAGAGTGGATCCAATATTGATAATTCTGCCTGTACATTCCTGATTGTGACAGCCTTGAACAAGAAAAGACAGATCAACTGAGATTGGCAAAAATAAATCATTCAACACGTTTAAATTCATATTTTGTATTAACATGTTTAGACTTAGTGATGCTTCAATCAAATTCAGTTCTTTTTAACTAAAAGAGAAATGAACTAAAGAACAAAATCATCTGTCATTTCTAAACAAAATTTTAATCGAATATTTTTTCATAAAATGATTTCATTCTGACAATTTTCTTTTTACACTTAAAATTTTTTTTATTTCATTTATTTTTTGTTGGATGATAGCGTTTAAATAATATTTGTTGTTCAGGAATCCCAATGTCAAATTAAGCTAGCTTCTTTACACTCATCCCATTATTTTCTTTCGTGATTCATAAATATCCATAGCATTTGCAAACTATATGAACTTAACTACTAAATCTTTTCCACACAGATCACATGAATTGTATATTTATTAAATATGTGATAAACCTTTTCATTCTCCTCGATCGTTAATTTCAACTTTTTGAGAAAAATGTTTTGGATTATCCTGAAATTATCTTTTGTTTTTTATTATCCAGTTAGATGAAGATTTTTTTAAGTTGCATAAACAAACCCAAATAGATGTAAAATAAATGTTAACTTTAAATGGATTGCATTACAGATATTCACTTCAAGGACAAAATGTGACTCACGGACAGTTTAACGTGAGGAGGCCTAACGCATCTTTTAAAATAATTAGCATTTTCTGTTCATTACTATAAGATATATGACACTCTGAAGATTTATTTTAAATCTTGTTTTAAAATCAGATCCAGTATTTTTTATTTTTTAAAGTTATCTTTACTGATTTCATGAGAATAGAACCAATATCTTTTTGGTGAGAATATTTTTTGTGAATTTTTAGTTTTTACACTGAAAGCAGATTTAATAAACTGAAGAAATTTTGTGATCTTTTGTCTCCTTATATATTTTCAATTTGGTATTCTTGATAAATCATATCTTTATATAGTAAGTTATGAAAATATATTTATGGCAAATAAGCTACACAGAGGCTTCCACGTTTCATCCCCGTAGGGAATCATCAGGCTAAAATGCATTTTAGCCTGACGATTCCCTACGGGGATGAAATATGGAAGCCTCTGTGTAGCTTATTTGCCAGAAATATATTTTCATAACTTACTACCTAGCTCTACTCACATATTGAAGTAAATACTGAAAATTGATACATAAAAGATTATATCTCCTTGAAAAAAAATAATGGTACAATTTCTTACAGAATGTGTTTGTGTGTATGAGAATAAGGTTCTGAAACTAATGAGTAAAGGATTTTAATGTTTTTCCTGGAAAACGATCCGACCTCAGTACAAACTAAATTTTAAATTAGTTGCGTAGTTGTTGCACTTTCATTGGTCTGAAAACTAAAGTGATTTTTACTTTTTTTTTATTGCAATTGAATTTTTATTTGTAATACTTATAAATGCATATAATTTATTGCGAGTATTTCCAACCTGGTTTTATGTCTTCAAACATGGTAAAAGGTTAACGTTTTTGTTGTTTTGTATCAAAAACTTCTATAAAAACATTTTTTTAAAGTACAATGTAAAAATGCATGTCAAGAACCTCTTTCCAAAGATTTACTACTTTGACAAAACATAATTTACCCTAAAGATTTTATCTACAATATATTAATGCATACTATGTATATAATGGTATGAAAATGACTAAAAAATCTTTTCATGTGAAAAGGACATTTTTTTAATTCAATCCAGGAAGTGTCATTTTATTTTTATATATATATATATATATATATATATGTATATATATGTATGTATGTATATATATATATATATACCTTCTTAAAAATCTAATAAAAAAAGATGTAGCATTAAAAATGAATAAGAAAAGATAATTGGGAGGGAAAGGAAGAAACTTTCTCACCCACAGATTAAAAATTTAAGATAGTTAAATAAAAATGCTTCTGCCTCCTCCTCCTCTTCCTTCTTCCAGAAGGTCAGCAGAAATCAATTTCACCATGGCTTTTCCTTTCTTTCTTTCCCTGTCAATTAACATATTCATTTGCATCTGATGTGAAAACATCTTTTTTTTTTCGGCTTTTAAAGAAGATATAGAATATACCAAAACATCATATGGACTGAATAAAGCCTTTTTTTTTTTTTTTTTTTCCTAAAGATTTTCTGGTCAATTTGTAGATTAACACCTTCAACTATCCCCCTTCCCTCCTAAAACAAATAAAATTCTACTTTTTTAGGGAATTTCATGTGAGCACCCTGACTGAAAAACTTGGCAGAAAGAAAGAAAAAAACGGTACTGGTACAGCTTTTGAACCAGGCAAAACCGACTTTTGCCAATGCAGAATTATGTAAACAGTTGAAAAAAGCCAAACGAACTGGCGTCAAAATCAAAACAAGATGGCGTTCCAACAAAAAAAAAAAATGAAACATGTAAAGCAAGAAAAACACTCACTATATGTTTATTTTGATGAAAAATTATTTAATTTTTCATAAAAATAAACATGGTGAGTGTTTTTTGGATGCAAATATTAATGAAACCACTTTTATAATTTTTTTTTTCGATGCTGGTCCAGCTTTTGAACGATACAAAAACTGAACCAATTTTTTCCCCCCTAAACTAACTACTTTTATTGCCTTTGATAAGTTGTTGACTATTTGTTTGTTTTTTGTTTTTCTGCACCTCATTTTTTCTCTGTTGGAAATTCTTGATAATTGCCAATTTACGATTTAACTTATCTACTTTTCTCGCCTTTTGATTGGTTAAGCGCTTTGGTATCTTCTGGCTGTTTACGTAAACAGTTGGAAAACGCCGAACGACAAATCTGTTTTGTCTGGTACAAAAGCTGTACCAGAACAAAAAAAACAATTATTTTAGAGTGGAGGATCAGTTTCACATATAAATTTAACATAAAATGATCCCCCATTTCCACACCATTCTAGTGTTTTAGTGCCCTAAACCAAATCTTTCTTTTTTTGCCATAGGACATATATTCTATGCATTTTGGAAGGAGAGGAGCTACTTTTTTAGGCTATTACATGTGGTTTTATGACCTTGCCAGTTGGACTTAGGTTTTAGTAGTAAAAAATTTAGTTAGCTGCCCTAAAAGGTGAGAATAGCTCGGAATTGCGAGATCATTTTATGTTAAATTTATATACGAAATTGATTCCCCATTCTTAATTCTAAAATAATAATTTTTTTTTGTTTTTTTTTTCTTTCCACCAAGTTTTTCAGGGTGTTCACACAGAATCGCCTTAAAAAAAGGTAGAATGTGTGTGTGTGGGGGGGGGGGGGGGGGCTAAGGGTGTTAATATACAAATTTACTGATTTTCTGCTATATTATCAGATATTTTCCCCCTTTTTTATATATAAAATTGAGTGAAAATCTTTTTAATCACCATAAGAAACGTGTGAATAATAAAGAGTCGTCATGTTTCTTAATTTTTTAATGGTGATTCTGAACAATAAATGGGTTTTCTGTGAAACCATGTTGTCATACTAGCCACAGTAATTATCTACATGGAGTATTGAGATGATGTTGTGACTGTGTTAAAAATTCTGGAACATTTATGGTCTGCAGAAGTTCCACGTGATGGATCTTCATTTGAACAAGGCTAAAAATAAAATCTATTGAAAATGATTTTCCATAGATAAAAGTTAATAAACGAGTTTTCCTTTTAAATATTTAACAAATATTTTCAGCTTTAATGACAAACAATTTGAACTAAAATTCTGTTGTGTCAGCATTTTTTTTTAAATAAAATTACAGAAACAACAAATCCTGTCCAAGATCAGGAAAATTGAAACCACAAAACCAAATAGAGCCGCCATGTGTACAACACGTGAAACCCAAACAGATATTGTATATGTTCAAAATATCTTACTACAACAAACAGAATATTCTTTTCAAAAGAAGTCATTAGAAATGAAAATGTATATTAAAATAATTATTAATTGGTTCAACTTGATTTTAATGTTGTATTGTGAATTTTGGTTCTATTAAAAATGGAAATCTTATGTGCAGTGCTGCTTAGATGATTTAATTGAAATTAAATGTTATATGAAGTACAAAAAAATCGAGCTACATCCTCTTAGCTTTGATGTTTTGTTTTTCACTGTTTCAATAAGAATCTGTTTCTTAGTTGATCGCATTGAGATCATTTCATAATTAATGAGCCCAATGCTTTTCTTACAATACCTACATAAGAAAACTTGATATCATTTATTACTTCAAGATATCAGTTTCTGAATTTAAAATCATGAATATATACAAATATTTGTCAATCATGCCATGTCATGGTTTTACTTGCCACCCAAAAGAGCAACCATTTAGATATGACTGTAACTTTTTGAATTCCAAATGAAGTTACATTAACATTCATTATTGACGCACACTTTGATAAAGCTGTAGTCCGTTTTCAATACGAAATACTAAGATGTGTCTGTTTGCCTCACAGCATCTAATACTAGTCTAATTAGAGGTGATAACCTGCATGACTTCAGAGTAAATGGTGTGCTGGAGCGTTGGGTACGAAAAGTTATTAAATTGTTGTCTTATGTGTGGTTGTGTCCAACTTAGACCTAAAATTTCTTGTTTTGTTTGTTACTGACATTTTTATTTTTTGTCTAAATCCAGAGTGCCACTTTTTGCGGAACTGGATTTTCCCCACATTAAAAACTGACCTTGTGTCTAATTCTGCCTTTGTGGGGAGACAAGTAAATAGGAACTTGAGCAACCCTTTGTTTACTTAAGTTAGTATTCCTGCATTATAAGGCTGAACTAAAACGTTCTAAGGAAGTCCATTCAGAATTTGAACCTTTTACTGCCAATTCTACCGCCTCAACCCATATAATTTTTCTCCACCCGAATCATCCGCACATGCATTAAAATAAAATTTGATCGATGATACTGCTGACTCTTGCTAAGAATATTACAACCCAACAGAACATTTATTAAGTAAAATTCTTAAAACTTGAAAGAACTGAAATGTTGCAGCAAAGTTCCATTTGTCCTTTTTTATTTGTATTTTTTTCTTTTAATTTATCAATCAAAAAACAATTCTATCTTATTCGTTTTACATTTTATCTTGGTGGGTGTGCAACGAGAAAAATGAAATTAAATTTTAAAAAAAAAATTTTTTTTTCAAATGTAATTTTAGTAATTATTTTTACGTCAGAATATTATTTTTAACATTGAAAATATGCATTTTTTATCACGATTATTTTTTTTTAATATCAGTGATAAAATGTCTACTTGAATCATAAAGTTTTATTTAAAAGATAAAAATCGATTTATTTACTTATTTGATATATATTTTAAGTAAATATCAGGTTATAGCTTAAGTTCTGTCTGTTTTTTTTTTTTGTTTTTTTTTTGTGTGAATAAGATGCATTGAATAGTTATGTAATCATCATTATTCTCTAGGACCTTTCTATCTATCAATAAGCTTTCTAGTTAATAAAATTAATTTCTTTTTGAATTTGAAAAGGAAACTCATTTTCGGCTTCTCTTGAAATAAATTTTAATCAACTCAAATGATTTTGCATATTTCTAAAGGGACGCAAATCTGTTGATGCTGAGCTCCGGAGAACATGGTGGGAGGTCTTTTATGCAGTGTCATCCTTTGTCATGATAAAGCTAGATCGCCTGTTGGTGCTGAGCTCCAGAGATCTTGATAATGCAAGACATTGCACCGTACAAAAATATGTCTGGGAAATTCTGCATTGCTCATCAAATACTCCAGATCTCACAATAATAGATTACTATCTCTCTAGAGTGCATTAAGAAGTCGAACAGGAGTTGGTTTCCCATTTCAGTTCAAAACTTAGAGAAATAAATTTATGAATTATAAATCTTTGTGAGAAGAATGGCGACTACATTAAAGATGCAATAAATCTGATATTGTTGTATTGAACCTTAAAAAACGGACAGAACTTTTGTTACAACCTGATACGTTTAATTTGTAATCGATTATATTTAGGATTCTACATTGCCTCTTACCAATATTTTTGTTTGTCATTAGGAATACAAACAGGAATAAAAAATAAGTATTATTTAAAATTGATGTTTTTATTTACAGAAAACTAAATTATGAGCTGTTGTAATTTTTGTAAAATTACACAAACAAATCCTGACTTAATTTTTTTTTTTTTTTACCCAAGATATTTTCATAGCTTCATTTTCACAAACATCAGAAGTAATTGCAACTACAAAACCAAAAATCAAAGCTGAAATAATAATTGAACAAAATCGAAACTGCACCTTTCTGCTTACATTTCGTATTCTAATTGTTTAGCGTCAACTACAAGTTCAAATGATATTTTAGGAAATGGATTTGGCTTATTATCCCTATTCAAAAGCTGTTTTTCCTCAGACAACAGGCATATAAAAAAAAATCTACAATATTCAAAGATTTCTTTGTACAGCATTTTTAATTACGGAAATAGAACAGATTAATCCATTCATAACTTTTTTTTTTCCCAAAGAATTTTGAATAATTGTTTCCCTCTTGAAAAAGCTTGATATTTTCTTTTTTTTTCTATAATTTTGTGCCAATTCATATTTTCATTTTCTTTTCTAAGTTGTATAAATTCTATCAATAAATGAATGTCTTGTGTATTTTGTTTTTATTGTTTCTTTTAATTTTTCTTATATTTTCTACCATTTGTAAAACTAGATATTTTGCATCTATTGCCTGAGAAAATTAAAGAACTCGTGCTCCCACCTTTGAACTTTCTATAAATATTATTACTCTTTTTTTTTTTAAAATTAGCTTTTAATTAATTGTAGTGTTCTGTAAATTTTAAAATAACATTAAAGTTCCTGTTATTTCATAACTCTGAAAGAGCATCCTTGCAGCAGAGGCGATAAAAAAAAGGGAAGTAATTGTGTATAGGCACAAATACTGGATTGTAGGTAATAATTGATATGAATGAATAAAAAACGAATAGGCTATATTGCCGATCCCGGCAAAATAACGATTCCTGCGTTATTTTGCCGGTTCATGTATATTTAACTAAATTGTTAAACATACAGTGACGCCTGGCACAATAATGAGTCTTACGTTATTTTGCGGCTCGTGTTTATTTAACTATAAATTACTTTTTATTATTTAAATTAATTTTTTTGTATTATTTAAAACTTTATCAAACGAAATTTTATTTATACTTTAAAACTTTGCCTGATTATTTAAAACTTTGCCTGATTGATTTTTTGTATAATTTAAAACTTTACTAAGCGACAATATATTTTGAAATAACGATAAAATTAATTTTTACTTCCGGTTGATTCGATTAGGAGTGAACTCTTCAAAATGACGACTTATTTTATGATTTCATTGAAAGAACATTTTAAAATAGAAACTGTTTAAATCCAGTGATTTTCTGTATATTTTAACATTATCGAAGTTTTTCTTGAAATTCGACTAAATAATCTAATTGTCTCTAATATTTCCGTTCATTTAATTATTTTACTTTTAATGTTTTTTGTATTAAAAGCAGATATTTCTTTAACCGACACAACTGATGATGAAAACAAATTGTTTTTAAATATTTGCCTTTATTTATTTCATTACCTTTTCTTTCGCAAGGCTATAACAATTAGGTTTTTTTTAAAAATGAACCGGCATAATAACGATCCCTTTACATTAGTAAATAATTATTGTGCCGGGCGTCACTGTATGTTTAACAATTTAGTTAAATATACATGAACCGGCAAAATAACGCAGGAATCGTTATTTTGCCGTGACCGGCAAAATAGCTTCTTCCAATAAAAAAACATACATGCCCTTCATTAACATTATCAAGAACCTTAAGTCTTGATGGAAATACATTAAAAAAAAAGACTGAAACTGTGTTCACAGTGGCAGTAACAAAACCATTAAAAGTCAATTTATAGTCTTAAGTTGAAAGTGATTTGGCCCGTTGGTACCACCTCATGGATAAGAGTGCTTCAGGTGGCAGGCAATACCCCCCCCCCCCCCAAAAGGATAAATCAAGATATTTTGGGTCGAGATTGACTTTTAACAGTCCTTTAGACTTTAGATGGTTCCCTTACACCCATTGCATGCAACTGTTTCCATTTTGTTTTTGTTTTTTTTGTTTTTTTTTCCATCATCTGGACTTCATTAGTGTTAGAAAGAAAAATGATGCTTTTCTGTTATTTCGAATTCATCACAACTGCTAAGATAACGAGAGGGTAAAAAAGAAAGTAGTTGAAGGTAGCGTCCAGTATTTTGGTGGAAAATGTAGAGTAGCTAACATACGATAACAAGAGCAAAATAATACTAATAATAATAATAATAATAATAATAATATGAATAATAATAATGGTGCTACAAACAAATGTCCTCTCGAAAAAGACTTCCTGGTGAACATGGGTGGCAATCGTAATAGATCTGAGTGTGAGAGTTAAAATTCCTCTGACTTCTTGTATGGATGACAATCTGAGGAGATGTCAAGCTGAATAAATTGTAAAAACTATTCAAAGTGAACCAAACAAACTGATAGTTTTCAAAAACATGCATCAATAATTGGCCTAAATTTATCCTGAAGCAGATTTGCAGCTTGCAGATAAAAAGCTACACTGGTCAATGAAATAGGAGGGAAAATCACTTTACTTTATAAGATATAATCTTAAAGAAGATTTTTGCATTGCACTGGCCTATGACAGGGTAATGACAATAGTTCATTTTTATTACATTTAAGCACCAAATTGATATAAGAAAACACAGCTTGATTAAGTGATTGAGATAATTGACAGTTTCTTCAAAAAATGCAAACTCAAAATCTTTTGGGATTTGAGGATTTATTCTGACTACCATATATATGTGCCATTTGTGTGGCGGACTGAGAAATGTTTTCCTAGGTCACCAGATCATCCATTGGTAAGGAGAAAACTGAATCCAGACACCATTCTCTCCAGTTTATTTACGAGGTGTGACATCATTGTCTACTTTTTATGGACTGCTACTATTCCAACATACAATTTGTAAAATCTCTTATAAAAAAATGAAGACATATTTTGACTAGACTAAAATTGTGCTGGGGCTGTATGTTTATTTACTCCTCGCGGAGTTAGGCACAAGGCCAGTTTTATCTTACTCCCACAAGTAAGATGTGACCCAAGATCGGGTCGAGCAAGTGGGGTTAAAAGCCAGCGCTCGAGAGGTGAGCACTCTGGCCATTTAAAAATTGCCTGGGCAGCCCCGTCAGCATTCCCCGGTAGGGGCGCCTCAGACAGTAAGCAATAAACTTACTCCTCCCCAAAGAGGGGAGGCGAAGCCTGGGAGGGTGGACCTCCTAGAACTGCACAGGACAGGCGTGCAGTATCCATCGGAACAGATACTACACTTTGATCTTAGCCAAAAGGCCGAGCTTTCTGTATGTGTTTGTGGACAAAGAAACCTCGGATGGATAAGTGAGATGGATGAGCAAAGGTTATTGATTTCCATCAATGGTCGACAGATATCGCTGGTTTTGGTTACAATGTTTTTTTTTGTCTCTCATGATGGCATTTGTCTAGAAACAAGTGAAATTCTAGCAAAAATTCCTCTTTCAATGTTAAAGAATCACTATTTAAATTGGTTATTCTGTTACTACTTTACACAATTGCATGAAGACCTGTTGGGATGTCACGTGTGTAATTATCTGCTATCCTCATCTGTTCATCATCACACACAACAAAAACATTTGATTTCATGAACACTTTCGTCATTTCCAGATGATCATTAAACAATTCTGAACAATCTGTAAACATTTTTAACATCACGATTTGAATTTACAAAACAAATGATTTTGTGGATGAAAATATTTTTTCTCAGCAATGAAAACTATTAGCTTGTTCAGTAAATACTGGCCCATTTTTCAACACACTTTTAAAAAGTTGATTTCGGTTGCTATGTTTGCAGTATTTTATACAAAAGTCTTCATGCTTAAATTTCCAATAATTACTTTCAAAATACAATTTTGAAGCGATTAATGGTGAAAATAAAAGAAGAAGGACATAAACTTTTCTGTCATGAATTCAAACTTAACATTTCCTAAACAATCACCAATATCAACAAAGTATGGGAAGAAGGGTTCACAAGCGATCGTAGTAGGTTTCAGAAATTTCATGGCGACCGTGAGAGCCTTGAAGACGAAGAAGGTAGATGACGGTCAATGAATGATTGAACTCAATTGTTGAACAAAACCCTCGTCAAGATGTCTTAATGCATTTGATGTCAGTATTTCAACGGTGTCGGCCATCTGAAGCAAGTTGATAACGTTCGATAAATGCGTCCTGCATGAGTTCAATGAAAAAATGTGCTTCTAAAATCGGTCATAATTTCACAAACAACTGGAGACATGCGAGTTCTATCCCTGACTCAATTTCTAACGACAAGAAATCCCTAAGCATAAAAACCAGTCGAATGAGAATAGTTCAGCATTAAAGATGAAACAATTTAAAATTCTGATGCATTACTCGTCAATAGCAATTTGTGCTCATAATCGTATGCAACAAATTTTTCACAAGCACTAAATAATCCAAAAAAAGGGGTTGATATGCAGAAAAACAAAATATTCAGTGATCAACTTGTCTTTACTTACTTACCTCTCCACAAGGGCAGAGTTAGGTCGGTTTTTAATGTGAGGAAAATATAGCTTCCAAAAAAGAGGCATTCTGAATTGGAACAAATAAAAATTGCCTCAGTCTCGGAAGATTTCTCTGCCTCTGACAAAACATACTACATTTTAAATTATTTTGCAAATAAAATTTTTTTAAATACATTCACTGTGGTCATCCTCTGTCTATCCTACTCTTAATTACAGGGTTTTCAAGACAAATTTGATATTTGTTTTATTTTATTTCAGAACGATTAGAAGTATTTAATAGCAGTAAAGTGCAATGGATAGCTGTTTCTATGTACTATTGGTGGGGTTGAGAGCTGAATTCCATGGACGACTGGAAAGCACCAGAATATTAGAATAGAGTGACCTGCATCATCATGATCCGTGCGGGATTTTAAAAAATTGGAAATTTTAGCTGCAGCTCAGTGACCCTTGAATACCGTGAGATGTGAGAATTATGACGAAGATGTTGAAGCGGTGGCTAGCAGTAAAGATCATAGCAGGTGACTGTGTATGCACAATGAAATTCGGTAAGAGGTTGCAAAAAAAAGGTGCGGCAATGTAGACCTTGGCGAAAGCAATGTGGTTGTCGAGTGGTGACTATGAAAAAGAAACTTTGCTACTTCTCGCAAGGATCAACTACACTCCATCAAGACTCAAGAGTTCTACCTTACGAAAGCCAAGAAATTCCTCAGCAAGGTCAAACACTCAGTCGAATCGGGAATGCTTTGGTTCTTGTCAGGACCAGTTACACAATACGTGGAACAACAGGTGGCTAAACCTACAGTGTACACTAAGTCCTGCACGTCATGAAGAACAAATTCCCTTAAACTGATGGTCTTTGGGAATATTTCCAGTGAAGGACATGTCATGCCAACCCACATCTCCTAAAAGGGACTCTGGTTCAAATCAGATGGCTATATCAAATTGCTGTTCACTGTTGTCAAGTGCTGCGTGGAGAGGGTAGCTGCGAGAAGGGCATACATATGGCAGCACCTCTGGGTTTTTTTTCCAGAAGTGGCTGTCTGAGAACTTCCATGATTTTAGTCCCTACATTGTTTCCTCCTTCTAACTCGTTTGGTTGCAACTTCATGGAGTGCAGTTGAGAAAGATACCAACCAAACCGCCTGCAACACCAAGGACGAGCTGGTTGCCAGGATCTAACTGGTGTTCAGGCGTTGCTCTAAGGACATCATGAAGGCTGGGTACTTCAGGTTCAGGTCACCCCTGAAAACCGTGGTGAAGGTTTGCGGTTGTTTCTTCGAATAAACTGTACTCTGCAAAATATCCTCGAAGAAGAGTTTCACTTTGAATTTTGAAAATACATCAATTATTGCCCGAGATATGATGTTTTTTCTTACCGTTCCAAAATATTTCACATTTGTTTTGAACATCCTGTAGATGCATTTTGACCATGGCCATCCCTACTACAGGCCAGGCAATCGTGCAACTGGGGTCTTTTACTGGGGGCCATGTGAATTTTCTTAAATATTCGATATAGAAGTTGCAAACAAAGGTAAAATTCCTCTGTGAGATTAGTTTGATGTTTTTATGTGTTTTACATACCAAATAATAAGAACCACAATGAGCTAATTGATAAATTTTACAATTATTGACAAATTCCTATAAATGAAGAGACAGGTAATTTTGAATAAACAAAGGCAAATACATATTTCAATGAAGAATTTTTATTTCAATGTTAGATTTTTTTAGAGAATTTGTACTTATGTCAAAAGATCATTACTTGTATATTGTGGTTAAAAAGAAAAAAAAGGATTCGCACCAGTTGATGATATCAAGCAGAGAAACAGTTTGTTCAAATGTGATATGTATTTTACTAACCCAAAACTTAAACTGTCCTCATTTTGATTGTTTCAAACACAACATTTTGGCTATAGTCTTCATTTCACATCATAAAATAATCCAAAAATAAAGTTCAAACTAAAATTTCAGCATCTAAATCTCTAGTGAGGTCTCGTAGTCGATTAATCTAAGCAAACAAATTCACTGAAATGGAAGATGAAATGTGATGATACAATGTCCATAGATTAAATAGAAGGTTTAATTAAAAATCTATAGGTTATCCTATAAAATGGACAGGGTTCACAGCAATGAGTTACGATAACCAGAATGTTGTGGCAAAACAAGGAGGACACTACTTACAAAAATTTCTAAGGAAAGTTCTTCACCTCAAAATCTGAAAGTAGTAATTAAAACTTCTTATTTTAATGTCTCACTAATGACTTGTTATCATCCAGAATCCACCCCAAAGAGTGTTCTTTCTTTTTGCGGTATAGAAAAGAGAAAAAGCACTCCCCGGATCCCCATGCTCCACCATAAAAGAAAAACTCAAAAACTGAAAAAATCATTTTATTCTTCAAAAAGTTTGTACACAATGGTATTGCAGAAACAGTGAGTCCTGTGTTTCTAATGATCAATTACCTTTTCTAACTGATTATAAAGCACAAACAACAAACTCCTGTATTTAAAAAGAAAGTGAGTTTACCTTTTACAATAAATCAGAAAAAAAGCTTTGACATATATATTCGCACCATATCACAGAATCAACGAGTCCTTTGTTTCTAATGATCAATTATTTTTCACTGATCATAAAGCAAAACAACAAACATTTTTACTGATTAAAATTTAGAAATAAAAGCTTCAAAATCCATACTTATACCATACTGCAAAATAAACAAACAGATTAATTCAATAAGAAAACTATTTTGACTTCAACATGTATTTTACACCAGGCTCTTTAAGAAATAATTAGTTCCTCTGTTCTTACAGATCAATAATTATTTATAATTGATCAGACTGCTAAAATTTCAAGATAATTTCAAAACCTTTAGTGCTGGTTCTTTACTTGACTTGGGAGACTGAAACAAACAATAATTCTTGAAAAATATATTTGATAATATAATTCCATGCACTCTCTCTGTATTGAAATGATACATTTCAGACACCAACATGAAAATTTTTGTTAAAGAATTTCTGCAAACCTTTGATTTGACAGCATTGAACATTATGAAACAGAAAAACACCCACTGAACAGTGGTATCCAGTGGAACTTTTAAATCACCACGATCTATTTCTTTCAAAAAACTTCCATACTCATGATAATAAAAAGCAGTATCATTGAATATTTCCTCCTCTGTAAGACAATCTTTTCGGGTGATATATCCTGCTATATAAAAAAGCGACATTTTAATATCTTTGGGGATACCAGTTTCTAGGTCTGGCAGGTGATCAACTGTTTGGCACGCCAATTCATCCAACAGATATCCGCATTTTGAGCAAGTATGGCCTGGATCATGGCTATACTCTCTAACATCAACTTTCAACCGAAGAAGTGATTTTGTTTTATGAATATGGAATTTCTGAATAACATTTTGTACGGTAATAAAATAAGTACCACCAGAACCTTGTCTTAATTTACAAAATTCAGTTTCAAGATAGTCAGTGGTAAATTCTCCAAGAATGACAAAATTGAACCCACTGTCAAGTAAATGTCTGCAAACATCAATTAAACCATTACATGTATGCTCGATAGCCATACTAGTGTCTCTTGTTAAGGATTTTATTCTCTTTCCTTGCTTTCCCCTCATTTGTTTTGCCATACTTCCAAAATTTGCAAGAAATATCAAATTTCCATCATTTCGATCTGATAATACTCTTTTCAGTGGATCATTTGTCTTGACACTTCCATGAATATCTTTTACACTCACTATTTTCCAAAATTTCAAAACTTCTTCAATGAAAGTAACAGTTTCTTTTGTATCATCATCCTGTAATAATGGATGAGTTTTCATTGCAGTTACAGTCTCATCACAAAACACTTTCAAACAGTGGGAAACTTTTTGTCTCTCAACTGGTTTTGGAAGAACCGCTACTTCTGTTAGTTTTGATAACTTAACAAATTGATTTTTTTCATGCGCAAAAAGTTGTTTCACTATTTCCCATTTTGCTGTCATTTCTTTACCATCAGAATAAAACAGCAATTCTGAACAAGCCTCAGTTATCCAGTTATTGCGAATACTTTTAAATATATGTACATAATCGAAAAGCAAGTATATACCATTTTTAGTAACCCAAGGCTTATTTTCAACAGTATCAAATTTCTTGAATAAAGCTTGATTAGTCCGATTATTGTCACAAATAACTGCAATTACATGACCTTTAGAATGATCGACTAAATCAACAACATTTCTAACATTCTGAAACAAAAATTCCGAATTTAGTTTGGCAACTGGGATCATCTTAATCAAAAACTTTGGTCCACCATGTAAACATTTGATCATAATACCCAATACAGTTTTTGCTAATGCCTCTTCAGAATCTTTGGCACCACCAAATATGGTTCCCCCTTGGTATTGTAAACTCACTTTAACATAAACTTCATCAACTAGGATGATACATTTTTTCTGTTTATCTGACAGTTTGCTAAACACATCACCAAGAAAATTCAGATCATCTACCTTCGAAACTTTTGAGGTCATATTCTCTAGTGTTTTCATGCTGGGTAATTTGTAATGATCTCGAAGTTTGTTATAAAGAGACCGAGATGTGGCAAAATATTTGAATGCTCGGACAAGTATTTCCGACTCGTAAACTTTTTTGCCAACTATTCGTGGTGACATAACTTCGATATGTTGTCTCAAAACCTGTTTCTCTTGTTCAATTTTCAAGTTACTAAGGTAACGAATTGCTTCCTCAATTTGAGACCAATGTTGAAACTTAGTTATTCTGTTTTTCAACAGGGAAGAAATGTGTGTGAGTATACTTGCATGGTAACATTCAAACGTTAAATTTTCAAAGATTTTAATCAAAAACATTGGAATACTTCCAGTAAAAAAATGACAAGACTGGATGAACTGTTGATTGTTAGATTTGTAGCAGGTAACTGCTGGTACAAAATCATGATGGTCAATATCAGCACACAAATTTGTAAAATTAGCACTTCTATCTTTATCTAAGAAATGGGCAAACTCATCATTTTGTACACTTCGCACAGAAGCGGAACTTTTTTTTGTTGTCCTTGGTTTTGATAAAGGACTTGGTATCACACTTGATGGCAAATTATTAAATATTGATGGAGGATCTTTGGGTCGTGCTTTTCCCATAACAAATACAGTTTCATAACCAGGTGGAAAATGCCTTTCACAAACAACAGTGTCTGAGTTGTTAGGAGTGTTAGCTCTTGGTATTACCTTTAACCATCTTTCTCTCTCATCTTGATCTTTGGGGAGACGAAACACTCGGACCTTATTTTTCTCATTATAATTGCCTTGACAGGCTGTCACACAGCACTTTTTTACCATTTTGAGAAATATTTAACAAATTATTTTAAACTAAAAAAAAAGTAAAAGTTATGTCGTTAATGAACAAAGCTGTTTACATGTAAATAAAACGTTTAAAACATGTGGAATATATTTCCTAAGAATATAGAAAAAAATTAAAATTAATAAAGTAAGATTTATTGACAAATTCTCAAAGACAATATTTTTTTAAACTTAAAAAAAAAAAGTTTTGTCGTTAATGAACAAAGCTGTTTACATGTAAATAAAACGTTTAAAACATTAAAAATTAAATTCTGACTTTTAACAGTATACTCACAAACTTATAATCCAAATGTAAATAATGATAAAATAACAGAACCTCAGCTGAAATAAATTTGATGAGTTAAAAGTTATTTTGGGAATGAAATTTCCTTGGAGCAGTGAAAAGAAGTGCTACCAGCTAAAAGTTTATCTGGTGACTGACTGACTGGCCCCCAGTTAAACTGTCAGATGTGCGTTGGCCTGGCCTGTAGTATTTACAATTTCATGAAAACTAAAAGTTGTCCAAGAAAGCACACACTTTGATCCTCGCCTGAATAGCAGATTATTCAAACTCATTTTAGTGTCTTAAAAACTCTGAGAATTCAATTGCAGGTTTACTGATTACAAATGATACTTACTAATTTATAGACGTGTCTTTTAAGTTTGTAATAACATAAGTAGTTTATTAGACGTGTATACAACCCTTCAAGAGCCTATCTCTTTATCTGTCTGCTTATCCTGCTAAAGTTTGAAATAACATTTTTAGCGCTAAATGCACAGATTGAATGAATTTTTGTGAAATACTTATTTTACTTGCACATTATTTGATTCAGATAAAGAATGTTAATCTCAGAAACTGCAAGTAACGCTCTGTCTTCTGTCATCATTCGGCCATTCAACCTCTACCAGTAGGGTATCAGTAGTCTCCCTTGCCACTGCTTCCTCTTACTTCTATTTTTACAACTACAGCATGAGTAATAGCTTATCTATTATCAAAGTTGATCTCATTTTCAAATTTCAGTGCATTCAAAATAAAAATCGTTTATCATACACTCGTTGGTCTAGTTTCATAATAGTAAAAATTCAACAACCAGTCTTGAGCACTCAGAGAGTGCAGACCTCCAATAATACGCTGTCTGACCAGTCGACTTTGATACAGTCATGTCTTTCTTGGGTACAAATTGTGACAGGCGTTTCTTTCTAATACTTATTTGAAGGATTATTTTTGTCTATTGGATCCAAACGGATCCCTAGGGCCTGGATTTAATGCATTGTTTTGTATCGATCACTGGCAGAGAGTATCATGATTTCTGTTACGTCTCCGATGATGGCATTTTCCCATAGACCGGATTGTGGGGTAAATTCCTCTTTCAATGTTGAAGAAGATGTAGCAATTACATAATTACGATCTATTTTGTTTGGCACTAGCATGTTCTCACTTGCGGAGTGATTGATACGTTGTTTGGTAAGAACACAATTGTGCATAGGAGGCACTTCAGCTTTCGCCCAAACCTTTTTCCTGCTCTTCAAAGTTTAAACGCTTATGTAACCAGACATCAGATTTCTTTTCTTGTGTCTAGCCATGAGTTGGCTAGATGAGATGAAAGTCCTGGACTCAATTTCACTTATACAGTACATGCCTGTTTACTGACTGAACATCATTTTGTATTCATGTTTTCAAAACTCTTTCTGGATGGCCATGTTTGTTGTGTCGATGAAACTGTATTAATAAAATTGATTTAAATTGTTGAGAAGAAGTTTATCCTTATAACCAAACGATTGTAATATTTTCCTTCATACAACAATCCATCTCACCCCTACTACAAAATGGCTATCCCAACATCTCTTCCTCTACAGATTGGTGACCTCTGACTCTGAACTTTTCGCTTTTTTTAAATAGTGGTGTGTCATTATCCTACAGTTTTATCATTGAATTACTTAACAGTGCAGATGTGGGGTGCCCTGAGGTTGAATTCTCACCATATCTGACTGTCGCTTTGGATTTATAAAAAATAAATTTAAAAACAATTAATATGCAACTGACCATTATTTTATTTTGAATTTGCTAAAAAAAAAAAAAAAAAATTGCCTGACACTTTACGCAAGTAAATGCATTTTTCTTTCTTTGTTCTGACTTGGTTGTCGCTGTGTTCTGTTTTATTGAAGAATCTTATTCTCTGGCATGTACAAAAATATACATAAAATAAATTTATTAAGTAAAATGTAATTGAATACTACTAAAATTTAAATTATTTTTGGTTGATTTTAACATTAGAACCACTTATTTCCAATGAGTGATTTCCGCGCCATTTTTAATTATTTCACCACATGCTGTCATCGGCATTAAATACGTACCATATTCGTCAATGCACCTTTTCCTACAAATAGAATCTTGGAATGACAGGTAGTTTTGAAAATCCCGCAAAATAAATATTTTTCTTTCTTTCTGATTAGTAGGCTATTTTAAAAAAAAAAAAGTTTTTTTGTTTTTTTTAACTTTACCCAATTTTATGGTAATTAAATGATTTTGTGGCTCAATATTTCTTTTTCTGTTCGTCACGGTTCATATAAGTAGCATTTCACGTTGTTTATTTTTCATTGAAAATATTCTTTGTGCTCGCCAAGTGATGGTTTCATTTTTTCTTGGGAGGGTTGTCTAAAGGAAGTTAAAGACACAATATTTTACCAATTATTCCCAAATTCCTGTCCTCATTTTTTTTTCTCCCGTAAGGAGAATCTACTTCTTTTGAAATTCGTGTCTTTCGTTTGCATTTCCAGTTTCTTCTCTTAATGAACTCCTTATCTTTTTCAAACACACCGTTTTTGTCGGCTGCTTATTGGAATTACATTTGTTCCTAGCAAATATATGCAGCAGTTCGATCCCAGCTTACGCCAGTGATGTCCGCATGTCGTTTGCACAAATAGAGCCGCATTTTGTCGCCCATGGTATTGCTTCTAGGGTTAAGCAGTTTAATCTATTGTTGAATGCATTCCCGGCTTCCTTAACTGCAATTGTGAAGGATCTTATTATTGATCCCCGAGAACTTCATATGAAAATGTCGTATCGGCAAACAACCCTTTTGAACAATAGTGAATGATGAGCTGCTAAGGGATTGGTTGCCTAGCCAGCTCCTTTGTTGTATGCCTATTGAGGCAATTATTTGTATAACCCGACTGTCCACCATTCAAGTGCAAGCCTATGATGGAGACGGGAACAGCTGAGAAAGTAACGTCCTTGGCAGACAAGGTTATTGAATGCACAGGGAGAATCTTTCCAGTGCTGAGTACTAGCGCTGTAGCGGAAATTTCTTTGGTTGCCGCTAAGTTGCCTGCTGACTCAACATATTCAGCCATGCAGAAGGCTATTGAG
Source organism: Sepiola atlantica (assembly GCA_963556195.1). Lineage (NCBI taxonomy): Eukaryota > Metazoa > Mollusca > Cephalopoda > Sepiida > Sepiolidae > Sepiola > Sepiola atlantica. Next base: position 4,283,625 of record OY744517.1, on the reverse strand, counting down.
CAACTTACCAGGGAGGTGGAAGCTTTGAGGTTGTCCTGTGCCCAATCACCTTTGCGATAGCATCACTCCTTCACCAGCTCTTTATAATACCGGTTCAGTTTGTTTTTACCACAAACACTTTGGTAATTGAGTACGCCACAAACACTAAACCTTGTACTTTCATTACAGAGTCAGGGAAACTGGAATTGGGAGAAGTGAGCACGACACTTCCTCCTCATAATCTACCCGCCAATTGTGCACTCTACATAAAGGATTTTGTTTCTCAATATCACTTACTAGTTGATATGGGCATTGCATGTAGCATTTGTTACCTTAAGTTCTTTAAAGAGAAACTACCAACCTTGACGGTTGTACTCAAAACGTAGTCTGAGAACTGCTTTGTTTAGGTCTCTAGGTTCTAAGCATAGTCTGACTGAACCATTAGACTTAGTAAGACATACAAATGAATTAACCCATGGTGTGGCTTCTGTTACTGGAGATATGATGCCTTGGTTTACCAGGGAGTCCAGCTCTACTTTGAATTTTTCCTTCGTCTAGGTGTGTGTACGACTGGTTGTATTGTCGGATCTACATGAATGGTTTATTTACTAGGCAAACAGCCAATGGAATCAAATATATCAGGAAATTCCTGAATTATTTTGTCCCTTGTTTATAGATCTCCTTTCAGACTCGATTTTGACACTGAAATTGGTTTCTTGTGAAAAAGTCGCAGTCTTTGGTTAGGGCTTTCTGTAGGGTTTGTCAGACTCTATTGATAAATTTAAAGTTACTAGAACCCAACTCTTGTGATTTGGAACCCAAGCAATATTGGTCACTCAAAATTTATAACATGGAATGTTGGGCCAACAAATCTGTCACGGAACCTTACTCCCAGCCGACATGTCCCTTCCTGTTCAATTGTTGCTCTTCCAAAAGCAGTTTTTTTAAGAGGCACTTTATTTAGTTTTTTAAATGTATTCTTAGATAGAAGGTTGCTCATAGCTCCTGTATCTACTTTTGCTTGAATATCTATTTGTTTTTTCTTGTTGCCAATTTTTAATTTAGAATATGTCTCTAACATTTGAAGGTAAATTATCAATTGAATAAAAATAAAAATAAAAATCCTTGCTAAAGTCATTGTTCTATTTTGTGTTGCCGTGTATATTCCTGCTTTTGTGCTATTTTAGCTTCGTCATTCCTTCTTTTTTTTTTTTAATGGAATAAAACGTTGTCAGTGTCCTTTTTTATTACATGTTTTTCCTTTTGCCAGACTTTCTCCTCGATATAATGGCTTCTGTCACTGAATGTGCACTGTGCAAACTTTTCATTGTCTTTGGAATGAATCGCGCGTGCACTCATTTTTTCTAATGAGCCTTGATTTGTTTAATAGTCGCTTCCTCCATCTCTGCTATACGTAACCCTGTTGTGATAGTCAGATCTCTCCCTTCCTTAAGGATTTCTGGGTTGATTTTAAATTAATGCTGAATATAAAAAGATCAACTATTCGCATCTCTTTCACAATAGGATCGTACTCGCATTGTTTAATTATTTGACGAAGGCGCTTGAGGAATGCGCTTGCCCATTCGTTTGATTCTTGTTGACATTGTAGCAGTTTGTGTCTGCCTACACGAAAATCAATTAACAATTTGCTTATGTCAGTTTTTTTATATATAATTTTGGGCTGGAACAAAATCTATAAAAAACCGATATGTTCATTTTTTTGTATCTCATTGATAAATTATAAAAAAAAAATAGTACACATTGGGAAACTTGTAGATAAATCAATTTCCTTTCGTGTGATAGGATTTTATGGATTTTTAAGGGTCTTTCCAACGAATCTACGACCGGAGAATTTGACCCCAAATAATTCCACATCAAAGAATTTGACCCACCCGATATATATTTTTTTCTGAGTGATTTTTGGGAACCAGATATTTTTATATGAACTTTTAGGACATTGATTGGATATCTGACACTGAATAAATTTATTATTGACAAACAATTTATTGATATTTTTCGGCCATCTTATGGAAGATATTTGTTCTGAATTAAAAAAAAAAATTAATTAATAATATATATATATATATATATATATATATAGAAAAATTAAATTTTCAACACATTGGCGATATTTTAAATAGAATGTCCCCCTAGAGTAAATGTGGTACTGTGGTGACTGAAATGATTCTAGCTAAAAGTAAGATAGATAGTGTAAGATAGAGGATGACGCACAACCCCCAGATTCCCACACTTTTGATGGCCTTGTGCCATGTTATATTTTTCTAGTAAATAAATAATCCAATGTGTAGCATTTGTTCTGATACTACACTTTATCTTTTCTGTCCTCGGTCACTGAAAGAGAAATCCTTCTAGACTGAGGCAATGTTTATTTTTTTCCTAATCTAAAGTCTTCTTGGAGAGCTGGATTCTCGCGTTTACATGTGAACACCCTGAAAAACTTGACAGAAAGAAGAATAAAAACCAAAAAGAATTATTTTAGAATTTAGAAGTGGGGATAAGTTTCGTACATAAATTTAACATGAAATGATCCTCATTTTCCAGCCATGCTAAATTTATAGGGCTGTTCACTAAGTTTTTTTAAAACTAAGTCCGACTGGAAAAGTCATAAAACCACACGTAATCGCTTTAAAAAGTACCCCCCCCCCAAAAAAAAACGCACAGAATTTATCTCCTATAGCAAATTTATTTTATTAACTGCCCTAAAACACTAGAATGGCCTAGAAATGGGGGCTCATTTTACATTAAATTTACATGTGAAACTGATCCCCCACTCAAAATTCTTAAAGAAATTGATGTTTTCCCCCCTGACAAGTTTTTAAGGATGTTCATAGATAATCGCCTAAAAAAGTAGAATATCAATTTGAGGATTTTCATCTACTACTACTACTACTACTACTACTACTACTACAACAACAACAACAATAATAATAATAATAATAATAATAATAATAAGTTTTTATAGAGTAAAAGAATCTACTTCTACATTACATTAAGATATAAGTTTAAATATGAAACAAAAATTAATAAAAACATGTTAGTAATTAATTTTTAATTTATAAAACATTTTAAATTTCTTTCAAATAGTTTCTCAAAAAAAATATGCATATACATTTTTATGTTGGCAGGCAAATTTTCACTGTCTTTCACTTAATCTGAAAGCAGTGTTTTGGGTCTTGTCAGTAGAAGGAAAATGAACTGAACTGCTAAACGGTTCCAATAATATTAATAATCAAGAATCATTTTTATTATTAGTCTTTGATTTTATTGCCTTCTATCTCCGCCTCCATCAACCTTTTATATATTTAGACATTTTTTTTTTTACAATCAGTTAACAGACAGGAAACTCAAAATTAAAGAAGAACTGACGCCAAAGTATGGTTTCGCGTAGCGATGTGAAAATCTTTAAATTCACTAATCATTTATACCTAATTTAACCAAACCTTTAAAAATGTTCTAAGTTTTTTACACACTTTTTGCCACTTCTTGTCAGGTTTGCCAATGCTGAAGGACTGGATAAAAAAGTCCATCGGACAAAAGCTCACATTTAAATTTTTTTTTTTTTTTTTACACGAGTAAAATAAATTTACATCGTATTTTTGATGTTATTATGATGTATAGATTTTAATTTTACTGGTAGTTTAAAAACAATTAATATTTAGGGTTTTACTATTTGTGTACGACTAAATAAGGCACAACCAATCGCGGCTGCTGCTGCTGCTGCTTTTCTAGAAATATAGGCATGTCAGCGGAGCAACCTTTTCATCATATTCATGGCAATCTCTGCCCGTCAGATTGAAATTAACTGAAATATCGTCTTGCGGTATTATTTTAAATAAAAAATGAAACAGATTTAGTCACTGAGGAGAACCAAAAGTAGTGAAGTTTAGAGTTATCGGATACCTCCAAGGCTTTCCGTAAATAGCACTTTAACATGGAAAGAATTCCTGTGAGGGTAACTAGAGACAATGGCTGAGGACAAGTTCTAGGAGGTCCGAGGTCCGCACATGGTTTGAGAGAGTGTATGCCCCCGACAGTGTGTAAGCATTGAGCTCGCCGGATAGTCTTCTTCATTGTCTTGAGAATTGAGCCGTGATGGGTTGAATCAGTCGCTCTTCTGTTATCATGCAGGATGCGTTGTTCAAGAGCACTGGTGCTATTTCTGATGCGTTGTTCAAGAGCGCTGGTGCTATTCCTGATGCGTTGTTCAAGAGCGCTGGTGCTATTCCTGATGCGTTGTTCAAGAGCGCTGGTGCTATTCCTGATGCGTTGTTCAAGAGCGCTGGTGCTATTCCTGATGCGTTGTTCAAGAGCGCTGGTGCTATTCCTGATGCGTTGTTCAAGAGCGCTGGTGCTATTCCTGATGCGTTGTTCAAGAGCGCTGGTGCTATTCCTGATGCGTTGTTCAAGAGCGCTGGTGCTATTCCTGATGCGTTGTTCAAGAGCACTGGTGCTATTCCTGATGATAGCCACTGCTGCTGTTTATTGTTGGTAAAAAAAAAAAAATTCTCAGACATATTTTAACTTGGGTAAATTTATTCAGTTTTTAACTCACGAAAAAGACTCTGACAACGGCAAAATTTAGAAATTTGTTATACAAAAGGAATCACAAGTCATTTTTTTTTCAGGTAAATACTTATTGTAAAGCTTTAAATTTGAAATGAGTAGAAATATTTTTTTTTAACTGACAAAACATCTATGCAGATTTTCTGCTTACAGATTTGTAGTGAGAAGTTTTTTTTATCGGCTTCTGCTATAATAAAAACATCTGGAACATTCCAAATCCTATCATTACTTGAAATGAACATTACATTAAAATCCCATCTATATACAAATGTTGACTCCACCTGTACAATATCATCTTACAAACACCATCGGAAATAATCGTTTCTGCCTTTGGTTGGAGTTAAAAATTTGATTACTGCACTGGATTGAGATATAACATCAATAACTTGGCCAATGTAAAAGTTGTACAGCAACCCATTGTCGTTGGCGCTGGTAAGTAAAAATATACCGAGATGGTTCTTCATCAGAACTGCTGGAATAATTTAAATGTTCTGCAGATTCACAGAGTGACTTTTCCTCCTTCTTTCATTGCTTTAGAGATGGAGATGAATTGACAAGTAGTCACTGGCATTTTTTCATATCAAAAATAAATCGCTCATTACCAAAAAAATGACCTAATTTGAAGTCGCCTATAAATAAACAAATTATTAATGTAGCAATACCCACCGACCATAAAACGGTTTGGATAATCACAGATTAAGGTTTTTTTTTTACTAAAATAGTCATATTTTTTAAACCAAAGCACTTTAAGTCAAAATACCACCATTTTGTTCGGAAATGAATATCCTTTCACATGCATTAATAAATAATAATCTGCATGATAATTTGATTAAAACTCTTTAAAGTTTATGAGGGTCTGCTTTTTTCTTTTTAGACAATTATGTCTGGTTTTAATAGGCTTTTTGTAGGATGGGGGCTTGCCACTCAGACTTAGGGTTAGTGATAAGGTTAAGGAAGGGTTTTTTTGGGGGGATGGAGGTTGCCATTCGAACTTAGGGTTTAGGTGTGGCCATCGTAATAGTAAACTAGTTTACTATATTACGTAGGTCACAGTTAAGGGAGGTTTTTTAGGAAGTGGCTTGTCACACAGATTTAAGGTTAATGGTATGACATGTTCAAGAGAAGGCATTTTTAGGAGGTGGGCTTGTCACTCGAACCTAGAGTTAGTGGTAGAATAATTATTTATTTTATATCATGTTTTCAGCTTGAAAAAATATTTTTTAAATTGCACTAAAGGGCAAGAATGGCCGGGAAGGGGTCGTTTTGCGTTGAACTTATGTGCGAAACTGATCCTCCCTCTAAATTCTAAATTATTTTTTTGCCTTTTAGGGTGTTCACACGTAATCGCCTAAAAAAGTAGAATCTTATTTTTTTTAATTGGCAAATTATTATTATTACTAGAATTAAAGTATTAAAGTTGAGTATATTTGACAACCAGTATTTTTTAGAAAAGAACCACAAACACCATTAAGTATTTTTGTCTGTCTTTTCTTTTACAAAACTCTGTAAACGAAGCTTACTGTTTGTTTGATTGCTATATCAGCAACACTAGTTAAATTGTTGACTTTCGCTCAAAAAGGGACAATATTTTTTTCGGATAGGGTAATTCGAGATTACTACTACCGAAAGACAAAACAACATACTATTATAATTTTAATGAATAAAAAAAAGTTAAGATTTATTCAGTTACTTGTTGGGGTATGAAAAAAAATTATTTTTTTTTTAAATGTTCAATACACGTTATGTTATTTTTAAGATTACAAAAAAAATAATGGATCAATCTTTGATATATCCATCAGCAGCAGTCGTTCTGTTGATGTTTTCGATTTTTCAATAGCAGTCTCGATATGCAGAGCACATAGACGATCGAAGATTTTTCATTTGCACAGACATACCTCCAGTTTTATATGTGGCGCGTCTAGAGTTATGGGCATAGTAATATGACACCAACAGATTATTAAAGACGGGATATTTCTCTAGAAAATGATGTAAATTTCAGATTTTTTTGTTTTTACATCGAATTTCTTTTGGATTTTATTCACTAAAGTTTATAACATGGATTTTTTTTAATGAAATACAACTTAAAACCCTATGTTAAACACACCACATTAACGAGTGTCCTTTTTTTCTTTCAGATGGGACTATTTTTATATGCATAGTGACACAAAATTTCGCGCGCAATAAATTTGAAAAACACTTTTTTTTCACGTAAAAAATAAAACATCTGTCACTGAAAATAGTGCCCTATGGTTTGGAAAAAAAAAAACTATTAATGAGACAAGAAAAAAAATTGTATCTTTATAAAGAGAAAAGATTAAATTTTGTTTACATCCAAATTTTATCAAATTAACCCCCAAAATAAACGAGATATCGCAAGTTGAAATTGAAGGAAATTTCATTTTTTTCTTTTTTTTTAAAACATATTTCGCCAGGAAATCATCCCGGTTTGGGATATTTGTACAGAAACTTAGCTTGCAGCACAGGCAGGAATATTTATCTTCCTTAGTCTACTCTTTAGACTAATGAAGATAAATATTTATCTTCATTAGTCTAAAGAGTAGACTAATGAAGATAAATATTTATCTTCATTAGTCTAAAGAGTAGACTAATGAAGATAAATATTTATCTTCATTAGTCTACTCTTTAGACTAATGAAGATAAATATTTATCTTCATTAGTCTACTCTTTAATGGTGTAAAGAGTAGACTAATGAAGATAAATATTTATCTTCATTAGTCTAAAGAGTAGACTAATGAAGATAAATATTCCTGCCTGTGCTGGCAAAACATGTGTTAAGTTATGTAACATATGTGATAAAGGTTCTGTACAAGAATTTTGTAGGTCCAACATGTCTTGTGGACGTGTTCTTGAAATCATTCTTTTACGTAAAAAGCTTTTTTGCTGTGAGCTGATGGACTTGGTTTTCAATTAGGTTCAGTTAGGTGCAACAAAGCGCAGAAATAATAAGACCCCCCCCCCCCGGCCCCTGCTGGTGGTGGGTGATCTCATTTCATGATGCATAGCATCTTATTTTGCTTTACATTCTTTGGGAAAAACGTTTTAAAAGAAAAACACAAAAAGATATAAGTAAGAGATCTGAAAACTTTTTAAATCTTTAAGGTAATACATTTTTTTTTACAATTTTGTTAAAAAAAGAAAAAAAAAATTGTAAACTTCTTTATAGAAGAAACATTGAAATATTTTGCATAAAAAGAAACATTGAAATATTTTGCATAAAAAAAAAAAGGAAACTTTTTTTAGTCACTCGGACAAGAGACAATACATTCAAAACAAAAACAAATGTGAAATCGGTGTCAGGCAGCAATAAACTTTTATCAGATTTAAAATGCTGTCTTCAACTAAACAATTATTCACACAATTCACAAATCACAGGTTTAATCAATGATGGTGTTAACAATGAAACTAGCCAGAAAAGTGAAACAGCGACAGGAATGCCCTCAGTTTCACTGATAGAAAAACAAACAAATTGATATTATTTACAGTTTTCAAATGTTGAAGTTAATAAAAAGATGATTAAAAAGTCATTAACTTTGAAAAATAAAAACATTTGGCTGAGAAGAATTTTGTATAGAAAATCTTTTTTAAACTAAAGGCTATTTTTCATTGTTGATTTGGCGATAATATGCAATTATAAACAAATTATACATAAATATTACAAAAAAAAAAAAAAAAAAATAATGCAGTTTATATATTAGCTCTAAAATGATACATAATATGATGGGTATATTTAATTCGATCTCAAACTACTTTAGTAGTGTTTTTTTAGTTTGAATAGGCAATGCTAAAAACTTAGAAATAGATTTAAAAAAAAAATGGAAATAAAAGAAAACACAAAATTGTCCTCTGCATTTCTTAAGTGATATTTCCTCCAGTCGTGATTTGCACAAACAACTGTAAACAGTAGAATCTGTCGGCTAAAAATCTGAGATTTCTGCCGTAAGTCATCCAATAAAAGCGATCAGCTAAAACTTGCAGCAATTGTCCACAGGAAACAAATTTGGGTAGACGATGAACGACGTCTTCTGAATGAACATCCATGGCTACCGTATGTTCCTCAGTTGATATGCTGCTCTCTATAACATCACTAGATTCGGATGGCTGTAAAACACGAGATTGCGATGAACACACGTTACAGGTTTCAGCTGGCATGTCTACTTTCTTTGAAACTGTACAGTTCTGCAGTGAAATGTTATCTGCTAAAATAAAAAATAAAAAATAATTTCAACAAGAGAAGCAATAATGAAATCAAACATACAAGAATAATTACTTAATTCTGAAATAAGTAGATATATGCTATTAAATATGATATATATATGATATTGCTATGTCTGATAATATATCGGTTTAGTAACAATATTTCGGGCACGTCTACTTCACTTATGTGTCACTATTTTGTTCATACAAGTGGAATTCTTGTTTTATACTTCACCAACAACATCTTGATAAGCAACTCACTGGTAATGTATGACATTCGTACATGCTTAAGTGGAAACGACATCAGCCCTAGTTAGATGAAAACGGTGGAGGTCTTGGACTGCCAAAAGTGTTCAAGTTGGTAAAGGATAGGCATCCAGCCGTAAAATTGCCTTAAATACAATGTCTAGTCGAAATACAGCAGGAAAAAAGAAAGGCAGTGCCAGTAGCACTAATGCTGCTGGTAATGTCTTGGGCTTCATAGATCCCAGGATGCGTGGATCTTCAGGGCCTATGGATTCCATCAAGCCTTGCCAAAGACAGGAGTGGAGAGGAAGACTTAGATTTCGAGACTAGACAATCAGGCCCCACCCTCATCAGAGGATTAATTGTGGCCTGATTCAACAAATAAACCGGTTGATGATGATGATGATGATAATAGACAAAAAACTATGAAACTATTTAACTAATTATGTCATCTGCATGTAATTTAAATTTTATAAAAATTAAGGGAAAAAAACCTTTTCGTTAAATGGTTTAAGATTACTCAAGGAACAAGACCCAAAATTCCCGTTTTGATAGGAAAAAATCCAATGTTTCGCACGGATAGATAATTAAAGTTACAAAAGAAAATATGTTGGTATTCTTCATTATTTTATAAACATTGAAAAATAAAATATTTTAATTTCAATATAAAAATCAACTGTTTCTTAAAGACAGAAAAAGAGTTCAGTGTTCTCTCTTCAGCTGTTCAAAAATGTAAGCAGTTTTTGTTTTGTGTATTTATGCACCAAAATATTTCAAGCGTGTTGTTGCTCCAAAGCGTAGCCTTCTCTTTACGAAGAGCACGTCCAAGGATACCGACAATTTTCAATACCACGACTTTCTTCAATGGTTTCACTAGAATTAGGGAGTAGGTTTTGGGTGTCATCCTAAGTTGGGAGCTGTGTGGCGAGATGTCTGTTTACATTAGTTTTAAGCCTTTGCATGTCAGTACAGTCAGGGAAACAGGGAGGGAGTTCCAGAGGCCGGCAGCACAAAGAAAGAACCTATTGAAGTAGAAGGCTCTCCGGCATCTGGGAACTTCCACAATGAATGGATGGGATTTAGCTGATTGTCGAGTTGGTTTAATGTATTTTTGTCGAAGGGGCACCAGAGCAGCCAGTTCATCAGAGCACAATCCATTGAAGTACTTGTAAAACAAGCACAAGGATGTAACATTGTGGCGATGAGTCATGGGCTGGAGCTTGGTGGATAGTGAGGGACCTATTAAGTTGGCAAATCTTTCTTGGACCTTGTCTAGAGGGAGAGACTAGTGGATGATACACCAGCCCAGATGTGGCAACAATACTCCATGCATGGGCGGATGGTTGCTTTGTAGAGATATAGGATAATGTCAGGTGTGAGAAGTTTACTAGCACGGTAGGGGGAGCCCACCTTCTTTGCTGTAGCCTTGGCAATGTCTTCAATGTATTTGTTCCAATTTATGTTACCTGTGAAGGTTAGGCCGAGGAGTTTGAATGTTGAACTCTCAGGTAGGGTGTTATTTGCCATGGCAATCGGTGGTTGAAGAGGTTTCTTGTAGTTGTTGAATGAAAAGAAGCATTAAAAGTTACCAACCATTTATGACCCCAATCCACTACAGCCTGGAGGTCATTTTCTAGGGATTCAGCCATTGCCTTGGATGTAGTCGCGTTCATTTTGCCTACATGACGAGAGTAAAGCGTGGTGTCGTCAGCAAATATACCTATTTCAGACTCAATGTTATCAGGGAGATCGTTTCTGAAGATCAGGAACAATATATCAAGGATAGATCCCTGAAGTACACCAGCATTTATGTCATGTTGCTCAAATGAACAGCCATCGACGACAACCTGGATATTTCTTTTGGTTAGGAAGGATCTAATTATATTACACATTTGCCCAGTAATACCGTATGAGCGTATTTTTAGGAGAACCCCTTTATGCCAGACCTTGTCAAAGGCCTTGGATATATCAAGCGTTACTGCCCTAGCTTCACCTGCTTTGTCCAGTGTATGATATATACGTTCAGAGATGACCGTTAGGATGTCCGCAGTAGATCGTGCTTGTCTAAATCCATACTGGCGGTCAGAAAAAAGTTTAGTATTAACTAAGTGCCGGACTATCGTTAGATTGATTAAGGATTCAAAGATTTTAGCAAAAATCGGGAGTAGGCTGATTAGGCGATAGTTCTGAGGATCTGTTCTATCCCCAGAATTTTTGAAGACTGGTAGCACAGAGGCAATTTTCCAGCTATCAGGGAAGCAAGATTCAGCTAGGCATTTGTTGTAGAGTTTGGAGAGGACAGGGGCCAGTTCAGCAGAGCATTTCTTTATTTTGTTTGATTTGTTAAGCAAATGTTATTGTTTTTTCTTTTTTTTCTTTCTTTTTTACATTTTTTTCTTGTTAACATAAACACCGGTTTTTAGCAAATTTATTTTGTTTAGTTTCCTTATTTTAACGAAAACAAACTGTTTATAAGCAAATGTTTCTTGGTTAATAGTTTCGTCAACTCTCGGGCGCTTCAGAGACCTGCCCGAACGTTGACGACGCAAAGTCACGGAAACATGGGTATAAGAGTACCTATTTTTTTTTATTTTTTTTTTTTTTTTATTAACACTTCTTGTAAACTTTATTGCTTTCTGTGAAGGGTTTCTTTTTCGTTCAACACATTCCGGTCGATCTAAAACTGACAGTGATCCGCCATATTGGATGATTTGAGGCTTATTTACCTCAAAATGATTTCTCGGTTAATATTATTTAACAAAAACATAACAGTCATAACGCTTATATACGTAATTTATCGCATTCTGTGTGGAATCACGGTTGGTAGGATAACCATTTTTTTTCAATATTAAGTAATTACCTATCATGTCGCTAGAGAATCCCGTGTTTTTTCGAACTTATATTTTAGGAGAGGATATCAGTTTCATATATAAATTCCTGTTTAAACATTGGCACTTCTGCCGTATATATGAAGCAGCTGCCAATTAAGAAATTGAAATTGAAGAGTTCCGGTTTTTTTTCTCCAAGTACCATTCATTCAGAATTCACCGGAAGTTGAAGTAGAATTTAGTATTTAGAAAATGGAGTTAAATGAGATTAATCTTCGAGACATTGGTAATTTAATGAACCAGCCGCAAAAAACAATAGATTTTTTACAGGCCTGATTTCTTAGGGTTAGGGTTTTTTTATTTAAAATTTTTTTTACTTCATATAATAAAAAAAAAGAAATAGTTAATTGTTTCTTGTTACCAAAAAACAAATCAGTTTTGCATTTTTTCTTATGTTGTAAAAAAATCACTTCCGGTTGAATTACCTTCCTTTATTTTCAGTAGAAGGACAGAAAATCTGCTGCTTCATATATACGGCAGAAGTGCCAAAATATTATATATTTTTTAATTACCGATGTTTACAAATTATTTATTCATTATTTATTTAATAAAAATAATAACGTTATTATTTAAGCACGGTCCGTAAACTGCAAAAGTACCGAGAAAATATTAAGTATAGCATAAAGATAATACACTTAATAAAAAAAGGAAAAGTAAAAAAATAGTAAATTAAGGGCATTTTTAACGACAGCTAACAAAACGAATAAGGGGTCAAAAATAAAAACAAAGAATGTTACGAACGGCAAGCGTTTGTTTTTGTTTTTTTTTAAACAAAAAAATGGCTGAAAGTACAGTTTCGATAATCGCTCAAAAAAACGAAAATCAAACAAAATATTATTTTCCCACGATTGGTGACATTTATTGTTTGTGTTTTTAACGCTATTTTGATTATTTTTCACCAATTATCAAGGATCCCCGTGCAGGGCCCATGAACAGTCATCTTGTTTTGTGTTCTAACTAAACAGGTGGACACCAGGTTTGTTTTGAACAAAAAAACTTATTAAAATAAGTTAAAACACAAATAAACTTATCCAGGTTAGTAGAAGAGTAACTTATCTTGTCTTTGGTAACATTTATTTGTTGCCTATTTGTTTTTGTTTACCCCTTTTTTGTTATGTTAGCTATCGTTATAAATGCCCAAGACATTCAAATATTACTTATACTTTAAAACTTAATTATGATTATTAAGTTTACATTCCAGTAAATTAGTCTTTAAAAAAAGGAAAGAAAAAAAATTAATAGTGACAGACTAATGAAATTCATGGCAGGACAAAACTAAAAAAACAAAAATATATCTCAAATCGTAGCATTAAATGATTTGATTTTTTCTATGGCTGACAGACATAAGAAAAATATTCCTATTTTATCATACGACCTCTTTTTCCGTCTAGTTTTTTCTCAACATTAAAAGTGTCAATAATCACGAGTAAAATAAATAAAAATGAAAAGAAAATCAACTTTATAACTGTGAAAACAATATACATACAAATATTGGCCTTCCCTTGTTCCCCAGTTTTTATTATGGATCCGACATGAAGGAATGTTGCGCTTTGTAATGACGAGAACGCAGAAAAAATATACGTCATTATGGCGTCACCGACGTCAACCGGATTGACCAATCAGAAATGAGCAGCGATCTGACGCTTCCTCCTACCCCTTCTGCATGAAAACACGCCCGATGTAATAACCCAGTCCAGTTCACTGAGTCGAGATTTTCTGGTGACGTCATTGATAGTGGGGTGCTTCTGCAGATTAGGAGCCAAGCTAACTTTGACTCCGTCGTTAGGGTCACGGTTATGTTTAACGTTAGAGTTATGGTCATGGTTAGTTCGAGTCTTAATCTGAAGAAGTGCCGATTATTTATCTACCTCCCACAAGGTAAGATGTGACACAAGGTCGAGAAAGTGGGATTAGATAAGCCAGCGCTCGTGATGTGAGCACTCTGGCCATTTAAAAATTGCCTGGGCAGCCCCGTCGGCATTCCCCGGTAGGGGCGCCTCAGACAGTAAGCAATAAACTTACTCCTCCCCAAAGAGGGGAGGCAAAGCCTGGGAGGGTGCACCTCCTAGAACTGCACAGGACCGGCAACCCCCAATAGACCGGCGTAAATCCAGACCCAAAGGCCCGGACGATACCGGTCTATTAGGCGGGGTAAAAACCCCTGGTTGATAGTGGTTAATAAGAACCACTATCAATGAGGACTGGAAGTGCCGAAAGCGCTGAAAGGGCATGCGTCCATCCTTTTTCAGCAAGTAATCAGAGCAAGCAGACTACCCTTCTAAGGAGTATTCATTCACTTGGAAATCATTGTTAACTTGTTCCTACTATTCTGACTTTATTCCCCTGCCAAGAACACGGCTACCCTTCTAAGGATTATTCATTCACTTGGAAATCATTGTTAACTTGTTCCTACTATTCTGACTTTATTCCCCTGCCAAGAACACGGCTACCCTTCTAAGGATTATTCATTCACTTGGAAATCATTGTTAACTTGTTCCTACTATTCTGACTTTATTCCCCTGCCAAGAACACGGCTACCCTTCTAAGGATTATCCATTCACTTGGAAATCATTGTTAACTTGTTCCTTTTTTCAAACGTATTTCCTTTTTATAGATGTGAAGCGCAAAAGAAAATAGGAAATTACAACATGGCCGCCAACGATTAAGGCATTGCACTAAAGTTCGAAATACGTGAGACATTCAAATAATAATATATTGTAAATAAACTGTTCGTTTGGGGAAAAAACTACATATTCAACGAAACTGTTCGCTTTCACAAATTTTAATTTTTTTTAAAAATTGTCCCCCAAAAAAATAAAACATTACTGTTTTAATTTATTACAAATTTTTATTATATTGAAAAAAAAACAACAAAAAACATTTTAATGTTAATGTTTTAATGTTTAATGTTAAATGTTCTATTAATTAATTATTTTGATTTTGTGTTACTTTATTGAATTCGTAATATTTTATGTTATATTTACTTTTCACGTTTGATTTACTTTTAAGTTACAAAAATTCAGGATTGTCTGCTGTAGCACGGCCGCCGTAATTAACTACGATTATGGTGATCTCGGCCGTAGGTACTTATTCGTAATACTCCACCACCTTTTTTTCTCAACTTTTTACTGACCAATTTTTTTCTTTTTTCGGTGTCATGTTACTAGAGAATTCCGTATTTTTTAGAAATTTTGTAATTCTTTTTTCTGTGTACAATTACCTAGTGACATGCTAGAGAAATCTGAGTTTAGTATAATAGAAATACAAAAGTAGTTTAATTGCTAGAAATTGAAATTTCTACTTATTCAGCATTCTGGATTAATGAGAGAATCAAGAAACATCATTTATTCTTTTCGGAAATGAGAGCAACTCTTATCAAATTATTCAGCTAAAACTAATGATAATGAAATGTTCATATAAAAAATAAAACTGCCTAAGAATAGGGATTTGTCTTTTTCTTGTGTTTATAAATGAAGAGATATTTTCGGAAATTTATTTCTATTTTGGGCATGAGGGGTGGGGGAGGTCAACATGTTGCCACTGTACAAATATCTGTCATGGTTAGCCGTCTGGTTGTGTGTTCTGTTTTCCCGGTTTTTTTTGTTCAGCAGCATCATCACTGTAATGAAGTCTAGAGGTGACGTCATAGCAGTGTAGCCTCGGTTTGGATATTGTTCCCTATGTGATGACACTCTACTTTTTCCGCTTTTTATTCAGTGCCGACTTGGGAGCAGATGCGAACAGTTCAGTACCAACAGACTCCGTCTGTTATGAAAATGGACGTAAAATATTTGGATGTTTTCTACTCGTTCTTAGAGTAAGAACGTTTTATGTGGAAATTCAGGGTATCTGAGAGACCCTAATTTTAAAGAAATGGTACTACTCCAGGAAGTGCGCCTAATTTCCGTGACTGCTCGGCAGCAGCGAGCCAACAACTCGCGGAAGCGTCCGAGACCTGCCGAGTCGAAAACGAGGCTGTATAAACAAAACCAAAAAAATCGTGAAAAAAAAAAATGGAAGGTTGGCAGACGACAACAATATAAGACGATGAATATACGGAAAGAAAAAGAAATGCATATATTTTTATAAGAAAAAATGAAAGAAATGAACAAACCCATAGCTGAAATAAATAAACTTTTTTTTTTTATTATTATTTTTGAACCATTTATTTTTACTTTTTAGAAATGAACAAACCCATAGCTGAAATAAATAAACTGTTTTTTTTTTGTTATTTTTTAACCGTTTTTTTAAAACTTTTTTTTTTCGCAATTAGGCAAAGCGGCTGGAGAACACGGCCGATGTTATGTTTACAACGGTTGAAGAGAGTCTCGGCGATCTCCACCGTATGCCCTGGGCCTCCGAGTCGTCTAGGGTTGCGCGCCAGATGTTTGGTGCATACCTCTCACAGAAAATTCTTCCAATCCACTTGCGTGGTTGGAGACAATACGCCGCATTCTTTTTGTAGATTTTTCCCTGTCGCCATATTCTGGGACCACAGGTAGATCATCTTTAGGATGGTAGCTATCTCCCACTTTGATCGCGAAAAAAATGTCCCCGATCGCAAAGAAATCCAAGCCCGGCATTCCTGGGTGGGGCATCTCCAGGCATATGTCAGATATTGTTTGTCTTGCCGTCAACCGGCAAAGTCGGCCGCATCGCATACACCGCATTCTGGTGGGCAGTAGAGCTTTCTGCCGGCAGAAATTCATTACCTCCTCCGGAGATTCTACGCTTCGACACAATTGCTCAGAATTCATTTTTTTTTTCAGTTAGTGTTAGCGTCTCCTTCCAATTTTAATCGGCTGCTTGATATAAACTGGTTTGCAGCATCCTGATTGGTCAGTTTGTTTTCCCCAGTTTTGTTTACAGCCTCGTTTTCGACTCGGCAGGTCTCGGGCGCTTCCGCGAGCTGTCGACTCGCTGCTGCCGAGCAGTCACGGAAATTAGGCGCAAATACTGGAGTAGTACCAAAGAAATATATTTTCACTTGAAGGGATAACCTTATGTCAAAAGGTTTTTTTTTTTGCTGTGTAAAGACAGGCGTGTCTTTAAATTTAAAGAAAATTCCCAAATACTGCCTTTTGGAGGAAGGACGTTTCAGGAGAATTTCATTTGAGAAGTAATTTCAAGAACTTGGAGATCCTTGGAATGAAAAGTGTCGAAAGAAAAATAAAGAGGGACATTTGAAACGGACATTTCAGTAGAAAAGAAAAAACTAGTCCAGACTATACCGGAGACGATACTTCAACCAACTGCTACGGTCCTGTGTATTTTGAGTTTTATTTTCTTGTTTTATGTCCTTTTGAGACCCCTTTGTTGAATTTATAAGAAGATTTCTTTAGTCTTTATTGTATGTTTTTATATGAAAAAAAAAAAGGAATTAATTTGTTTCCAGTTCGTTGTGCCAACGAACTTTACCCCTATGTGATCTTTCAGGTCATAAGTTTTTTTTTTATCTTGGTTACCAAGATTAACGTGGTTAACCTAGCTTTGAGAATTAAAAGCAGTCAGCCCCATTTTTATGTTAATAAAACTCTATTTTAACACTACCGAACCTCTTATTTTATCTTTTGCCCTTGCCATGTTTTCTTTTAAGCTGTGTTTTTAACC
Organism: Sepiola atlantica; assembly: GCA_963556195.1. Taxonomy (NCBI): domain Eukaryota; kingdom Metazoa; phylum Mollusca; class Cephalopoda; order Sepiida; family Sepiolidae; genus Sepiola; species Sepiola atlantica. The sequence continues at coordinate 4,266,103 of OY744517.1, read as the reverse complement.
TCTTTTGTTACCACCAAATTCGGATTTTGCTAACCACCACAAAATTACGAAAATATTTCCATGCAGCATAACTAATACTAGTCTTTTCATTCGATGTCGACCAGATTGTCATAACAATCAACTCAAACATTAAAAATAATCCGGAAAAAAATGAACTTATTTAAAGAATGAATATTAAATCAGACAAATTATTTTTCAAAGAAAAATGTTCATGTTTTAAAAATTAAAAAATTTATGACAACACCATTTTATTATTAAGTATTAATTTAATGTTTGCTGTCTAATCTACACAAATTACACGAAATAATGCATGTGCACTAAGATTTCTAATTAAGTAATGGGTTAATTATATTCGATGATCGTTAATTAATAAATACTGAAAATTTCATTAAAATTGGTTGATTTCCTGAATTTTGATGAATTTTTAACTGAAGGAAGAGGTCAAAATGGCCATAGTCTGACTATTCGACAAATCTCGTTTGCTACTTTAGAGCATGACGTCATGATGAAACAAAAAAAAGAAAGGAAGAAAGACTAATAGTTTATTTTATTTATTTTTTAATTTTTTATTTTATTTATATTTTCCACTATTTTAGAAAAATGAAAACAAATTATTTATTAAAAAGGTTTCATTTCAGTTGTTTATAACGAACATTTTTATGTCATTTCAATCTGTTTGTCATTTCAATCATTTTTTTTTTAAACATAGTTCACCCCAAACAAGGCTAGTTGCCACTGTAGAAGTAAGGGGCTACTGAGAATTAGGGTGAAAGTTTTTTTTTAGAGGGTCATCCTAAATTGGGAGCTGTGCAGCGAGATGCTTGTTATCTGTCTATCCTCCTTCCCCCCTAAAAAAAAATCAAACATTAGCAAACAAATCATAAATGACTATGTAGTGTGAGAGTTTAAGAGGGTTGATTATCTGCTCATGTTGCGTAGGGATAAAAATTGGTCATCTTGGCGCTATATGAAATATGATGGCCAATATTTAGAGGTTGGAGGGGACAGACACTGAAAAGGAAATAATCTTCTGAAAAGCAATGAATATTGTGTAGCAGTTACATGAGGGACCTATTTTGTTTATATGTATACACAGTATCTTGCGCTATGTCGAGTTACGGTCTGGCTTTGCATACGCACACTCACACCTAAACTTGTAACTGTGTAGGAGTTAGGAGGCGACAACGCAAACTTGAAATCATTTTGCGCCAACAAAGCTTGACACCAAAAAATACAATTCTAACCAGTTCTAGGAGTGATCGCTACATGATAGGATGTGCTATCCTGTTCTCGAACGGCCTGCTAGAATGGAACTTTTCTGGAAGATGGTGACCCTTTTCTTATTCAATATTCAATTTTAGTCAGATGCGGTCAGAAACAGATAACTACCAAGTTACTTTCTTCATCCTGACTTTCTTCCTAACCAATCATCTAATCAAACCACATATAAAAAAAAATAAAAAATATATAGGATTGAAATGTATCTTAATTCTATATATTAATTGACCAACTGCTTGTGTGAAAACACACAAACCATGGCCCCAAAACACTCAACATTTTTCATTTTTGTATATATATTTGTTTTTATATATTGATTAAAAAAAATGAAAATAACGGTCTGTGATGTGCTTACGATTACGTTCACATGCCAAAATAATTCTTTGTGCCTGGAATCATTTTTGGCAAAAGTAAATTCCCTCTTTGATCTGATCGCCAAGCATAAAAGATGTTAAGTTTAATGAAAGTCCATGTAGTTTGTTGAATCATTCATTGTTGGATGGGTGTAAGCAAAATTAAATACGAAATTAGATCCAACGAAGGAAAGCATCAAAGCACGTATGAACTGATCAAAATTTTTTCTGTTATTGAATTTCACGATTACAAAAATTGGCGCTAAATAAATTAATAACAGTAGTCATGTATATGTTGTTATATCCAAATATTTGCCCCAGAAAGCATGAAAAAGAGGAGTAGGGGACTTGTTGGCACATGTTCCCCATCAATAACAAAACTAAGGTGTAATTCGCCAAGAAGAGAACATACATTACCGGGTGTAGTCTAGACAGCTAGACACAAGAGCCAAGAGATCAGCCCAAGCAGTTTGCGGGGGGGGGGGGGGGAGTACGGCAACCAATCAGATTGGAGAAAAACCTGTTGCTAGGCAGGAAAGACCCTAGAGAAATAGCGGGAAAACCCTGGACAAAGGAACACGATAGTCAGATTTCAGGAGTGGACGAGTGAAGTCGTGTCAAGATTTGGTGCCCACCCAGCACTTCAAATCGAGACAATATATACAATATTACAAGGAAAAGTGGAATTCAAAAATTTTATCGGCTGAAAAAAATATAGCGAGGATCTTACCGCTGTCTATCGGACATCACATGAGGGATAGGGTAATCGGGAACAATAGTTGAGTTCAGCCGACAGAAATCTCTAGTAGGACGCCAATCCCCAGAATGCTTCAGAACCATATGCAAAGGAGATGCCCAAGGGCTAGATGAGGGATGAATAATACCTAGCTTGAGTATGTGATTAAATTCATGTTCAGCTGTCTTTAACTTCTCCTGGCGATGAGGCGATGAGGCCGTAAAAAAAACAGGGGCAGCAGTAGTTTCAATGAAATACATAGTAGAATCGGAAGGTGTGTTAATTTCAAAATTCAAATTTGTTAGATCTGGAAAAGAATTTAATAACGAATGATAAGAGTCTTCAGTAGAAGTTATAAAGAATACGGGACTAGTAAGTGTATTAGAAGCTTTCCTACCAGTTAATGATAGCTTAGTACTAGAATATATCAGTTTGCATCTAGCAAGTTAAGATGGTGTAGGAAATCAGCTCTAGGATAGGGTTGGGGACATCTGCGACTATAAAGATTCACATAAAATATCTGCGTAGTTGCAATTCTCACAATCGTGCAACTTGACCAAATGTGGGTATCAGAGAACGGTTTACAGCTTAGAGTACAACCGTTGAGGTAGGAGGTTTCTCTTTGAAATATTTTAGGGGCCAAATGCTCCATGCAGCACCCGTGTCGACTAGTAGGTGATACTGAGAAACTAAATTCTTTACATAGAACGCATGACTGACAGGTAGGTTATGGGTGACTTGGCTCTAGATAACCTCAATGCTTCTATCTCCATGGTCGGTTGTTCTATGCTTTTTGCATGGCTGTATATGCGAGGTCAGGGGCTAATCTATTTTTATTTTTAGTTCCGTCACCATGCTGGAGTTCACCACTGTATATCGAAGGACCTTGTTTGCCAAGGACACAAGCTGTTCGACGGTACCAGTCTGTAGATTAGATAGTAATCGGGATACAAATAATTGTCTCAATAAACTGCTATTGGCTGGCATGTCTACAGAAAGCTCTTGCATACTGCAGGAGCCGATTCCCGAGTAGCTCATCATTTACGAGTGTTTGAAAGCAGCGCTCTGCTGAAAGAGATGCACAACAAAGGACTTCACTTTTTACGCTTTTATAAGAGGATTCTGGCTGTAGATCCATGATAAGATCTTTCATAGTAGCCGTTAAAGAAGCCGGGAACACACTTAGTAATAGATTTAACTGCTTTGACTCTGAAGTAATACCATGGGCGGTGAAATGTGCCCCAATTTTCGCAAACCACATGCGGACGTCACCGACGAAAGCTGGAATAGAAGTACTGCTCATTGTTGTTAGGAATAAATATGATTCCAAATAAGCAATCGACAAAGGTGAAGAGTTTGTAAAACGAATAAATAGGATGAGTAAACGAAAGACACGAATACTAAATGAGACAGATTCTACTTAAGGGGAGAAAGGGATAAGGAACAAAAATCTGGGAAATATTTGTAAAATATTGTGTTTTTTTTCTTTCCTTTAGGAAACACACCTAAGCAAAATTCAAATCATCATTTGGAGAGGCAAGGAAATTCAAAAAGAAACCGAAGCAGCATGTAAAACTACTTGTAAGACTAATGGCGAAAACAGCAAAATGAAATATTCATCTGAAAAGTTATTCAATTAACATATTATGCAGCAAAGTCATAAACAAAATTTAAATTTTTTGTTTTAGGAAAGATAAAAATGATTCACTAAGCTGATAGGCAGAAAAATATTTGGATGCCAGAAACTTTCAAAGCAGCCATATTTGTTTCGCTGGGTTGCGGGAATCGGTTACATCACGTGGCGGCCATATTAAAATCGGCGACATTTATTTTTTTGTTTTAATATTTGAAAATAATTTTGAATTTAACCCTGGATGTAAAGCATTGTAGATTCTATTAATAACCAGTCGATGTTTTTTTTTCTAAAATATCCGATAAAAAGGAAAAGCTATACAACGAATATCATGTTAGCAAAGTCATAAACAAAATTTATATTTTTTGTTTTAGGAAAGTACGAAAAATGATTCACTAAGCTGAGAGGCAGAAAAATATTTATTCTGGTATCGCTGCATTTGGATGCCAGAAACTTTCAAAGCAGCCATATTTGTTTCGCTGCTGTGTGCGAATCGGTACACTACATGGTGACCATATTAAAATTGGAGGGCATTTATTTATTTATTTTTTATATTTGAAAGTAATTTTGAATTTAACCCTGAACGTAACGCATTGTAGTTTGTATTCTATTAATAACCAGTCATGTTTGATGTAAAAACATAAGAATCACCTATAAAAAGAAAACGCTCGTTGGAACATTATGTCAGGAAAAATAAAACCCAAAGAAAAATGCATCTTCTTACGTATGTTGTTGCCAGTCGGTATTTTTTTTCTTTCTTAGAAAATCCATGGGAATATTTTTAAGAAAAATATTTAAATGTGCCATAACATCGTTTTCGATTTTTTCTTTTTAAAGCCTTTTTGTTGTGCCTTTTTGTTGTGCCTTTTTGTTGTGCCTTTTTGTTGTGCCTTTAAACTGCTGAAGAAAAACAACTCATTCTTGATAGAGAAAGATAGAAAAAATATGCTGTCTCTGAGATGCGTTTGTTTTGTAGAAAACGTGCAACCGTTGGACAGCTAGCATAAACTCTTATCGACAAACAAGACTCTGAGGCATAGTGTATTTTAGACACAGGTTTTATTGTAAAGCGACAAAGGTAAAAACGGAAATGCCTAAAATATTGGAATATTTAAAGGGATAGAAATTTCTCCATGCAGGTTTGTGACTAAGGCAGCTAGGAGATTGGGAACCAAGCACCGGCAGCTGCTCACTTGGTGTCGGGGCTAGAAGAATCCCTTACGAAAAAGGGGCTGACAAAGGGAGATAAAACTAAAGGATGTATTCTACGCTAGACAGAACAGAAGCTGTTGTTGAAATCAGACTGTTTGTGCTTTTGTTTATATATGTCAAATTTCCCAAATGTTGATATAAGAAGTTTTGTGTGTTTAGATTGTGTCGGAGTGTCTATTTTATAGCCGTGTATTTCATACATGAAAACCTCTGTCTAGCTTATTTCAAACCAAATGCAAAGACACTGATACAAGTAGATGCAAGCATATTAGGGTGAGGTGTAACACAAATTAATGCTAATAAAATTGTTGCATTTGCCAGCAAAAGACTGAATCACGATATGCAAACATTGGAAGAGAACTACTTGCAGTGGTATTTGGTTGTGAAAGATTTCACACGTACATATACGGAATTGAATCGGATCACAAGCTGTTGGAAAGTATACGAAACAAAAACATCGCGCAAGCACTTCCAAGATTGCAAAGAATGTTGTTAAGCTTCAACCATATGATGCTCAGATCATATACAAATAAAATTGGAAGAGAAAGTGTCGTCTGTTCGATGGCAAAAAGATTTTCTTAAAAAGAAAGTTTTTTTGATGAAGTTGTAGTTCGATGATCTTTCACGGCTTGTTTTGATTCTAAACTAGGAATAAAAATTATCGCCTGCAGAGACTGTGACTAACTAAAGTCCGTTTGGCAAGCTTCTCCACGAGTGACAAGGGTCCATTAGGTAAGCTGTGGTTCTTCCGCCCGGGTGACAAGGATCCCTCTTATGTATTGATCTTAAACAGGTGCCAGGCTCCCAGGGCGCCTGTTTCTGATTGATTGAAGTCGAATCTCGATAACCAACCAAAATTGAGTATTTTACAGAAATAGTTTGTTTATGTTTTTCTGCTTCTATTATTTTTGTTGTTATTGTAGCTCGCTGCTGCTGCTGCTGCTGCTGCTGCTTTTGTCGCTTTTGTTCACTAGGAACAGTGATCTATCAGTAAGACGTTATATAGTTAGAAGAAAGCTTAATAACTCGGAATGAGATCTTGTCAATGCTTGTTACTCTTAGTTCAAACCAATATGGCGAATAAACAAACATAGAATTATAACGTGTATGTATTAATTATTATCTTGTCCTCTATCCGAGGAAGTGGATAAGCATTCAGGAGAGTGAACTGGTTTATTGTCTGGGAGTAATCCACAACTAGTTTCTTCTAGTGATTTTCAGGAAATACTACAAGTGATTGGGCTTCCTTAATCATGCAGTAGATTTCTGACTGAATGAATTTGGCACCAGGTATGCTATGTCTCTCGGATTTAACTGCTACTATACGACAGTCTGGGGTTAGATTTTAAAACAGAAAGAGGTAAAGGACATTTTTAATAGTGGTCGGTCTACAAACAGTGAGAAGGGGAGGGGGCTCTAAAAGGTATTTCCACTGAAGAATGTTGACAGAAAATAATGCCCAAGAATATTGTCACAGCATAGGTTAGAATCGATAGCTTGACATTACTGTACTCTCTAACACTCAGACTGAGGGATACTACACAATGTCCAAGAGTAGAGGATAAATGAAAACTGTTAGCCATCAAAATTCTTTCAGAACTTGGTGTGACTGCCAATCCGAGCATTTTAACCTTATCAGGATGAATGTAATATTCCGAGCTTCCTGCATCAATGAGTTTCCTCCACAAGAATGAATGAGATATACTTGCTGAGAAGTTAAAAGAAGGAGCAGAAGGGACTCACCATAGTTGATAGTAGTCACTGTAGGTGATCTGAAGACACAAGCAAAATCTCCTTGCTTTTTACAATTATTGCAAATCGAATTCCTGATTAAGCATCTAGCTCTCTCATGTCTCAGGTTTTTGCAGAAGAAACATTTAATTCCAGAAAGGGCCGTTACTGTAAGTTGCTCATTGCACAGTGACTCACCGTCATTTTTTCATCAGTTCAAACAATGGATACATAAGCAGTTAGGGAGTTTGGTTGGGTGTATGATGCTAATTGTTTGGGAGCTGTTTCAAGCATAATGGACTGATCATAAGCCATATATGTAGGTCAAGTGTCTATTTTCTGATATGATATGGTTGGATGAAGTTCCGTTGATGAATGCGTCTCTGATGTACTCATCCCTCACTTGCATTGCCGTAGACGCCTGGAAATCATAATTCTTCACGAGTTTCTTCAAAGAGTGTAAATACGGGTCTACACTATCGTCAGTCTGTTGACGACAAGTTACTAACAAATGTCTGTAGAAGATGCTATTTTAGGCTGAATGGACACTTCTTCAAGAACATTCATAGCTGAGTTGTAATCATTAATGCCTGAGATGTGTTTAAAAATTCAATTTCAGCTTGTCTGTTAATGGAGATCTGTTGACAGTCTCAAGAAAAATATAGAAAGATCTTTTCCACTGTCGACACATGTCTGCAGCATCCAATTTAGTTGGGTCTAAATCCCGTCATTCTGGCTTGAGGTATTTTTCCCATCATAGATCTGAGTAGAATAACTTGTAATGAGTAGAAGTCAGAGTATGTTTGAAGAAACTTTATTTGACTAAGATCTATACAGGGATCTAGTTGTTGCAAGAATAATGGCGGCCTAAGAGAAAATGAACAAAGGGAAGTAATTCATTTCCAAAAAGTAAAAACGGGAGATTGAAGAGTTCTTTCTTTATCACCACAAAACCTTTGAGGATATTTTAAGTAGGGTAGTGTATAGAGTAAATATGGTATTGTGGTGATTGGAGAAGTGATAGTAATGGACAAATGGTGAAAGAATGAAATAAACATTCAGCTGCTTCTCCTGATGTTTCGGCTACTTAATTCTGCTGATTCCCCAGTTACATCATCTGGCTCTTTACTAGCGCTTCTGATCCTGCCGATGCACTGACGACTTTGTATAACTATCAACTACCAGACACATTTAACTCTGCAGCTGAATCCGGCCATCACTCTTGACCAACCTCAAACAGCCCTGTTTCCAGACCAGACACTTGCAATCTATGTGTCCATTCCATGAACAAATTTCAAACTCCGTCATTTGCAAGAATTTACAAAACTTGCGTTCTACTTGTCTTTTTCAGAATAAACACTGTCCTTTTCAGGACAATTCCTCTTTCAGTCTGCCAAACAGATATTTAAAAAATATTTTTATCATAGTTCATCCCAAACAAGACAGGATGCCATTGTAAATGTAAGGGGATACTGAGAATTAGGGAGTAAGTTTTGGAGGTCATCCTAAGCTGTGAGCTGTGTAGCGAGATGTCTGTTTAAATTTCTGCATGTCAGTACAGTCGGGGAAACAGGGAGCAGGGAAGGAGTTCCAGAGGCCGGCAGCATGAGGAAAGAAGCTATTGGAGTAGAAGGCTTTCTGGCATCTGGGGACCTCCACAATGAATAGATGGCACTTAGCTGACTGTCGTGTTGGTCTAGTGTATTAAGATCAAGGGGGCACCAGGGCAGCAAGTTCATCGGAGCACATTCCATTGAAGTACTTGTAAAACAGGCACAAGGATGCAACATTGCGGCGATGAGACAGGGGCTGGAGCTTGGTTGATAGTGAAGGAACTATTAAGTTGGCAACTCTTTTTTGGACCTTGTCTAAGAGGGAGAGACTAGTGGATGATGCACCAGCCCAGATGTGGCAACAATACTCCATGCATGGGCGGATGGTTGCTTTGTAGAGATATAGGATAATGTCAGGTGTGAGAAGTTTACTAGCACGGTAGAGGAAGCCCACCTTCTTTGCAGCAGCCTTGGCAATGTCTTTTATGTATTTGTTCCAATTCATGTTACCTGTGAATGTTAGGCCAAGGAGTTTAAACGTTGGACTCTCAGGTAGGGTGTTATTTGCCATGGCAATCGGTGGTTGAAGACGTTTCTTGTAGGAAAGAAACTTTCTCTTTGCGGCATTAAATATTACCAAACCTTTATGACCCCATTCCACTATAGACTGGATGTCATTTTCTAAGGATTCAGCTATTGCCTCGGATATGTGTGCGTCTGTTTTGTCCACGTGACGAGAGTAGAGCCTTGTTGCCAGCAAATATACCCATCTCAGACTCAATGTCATCAGGGAGGTCGTTTATGAAAATCAGGAATAGTAGAGGTCCACGGATGGATCCCTGGGGTACACCAGCATTTATGTCATGTTGCTTGGATGAACAGCCATCGAGGACAACCTGGATATTTCTTTTAGTTAGGAAGAATCTAATTATATTAAATATTTGTCCAGTAATACATATATGTGAATTTTTATGAGAAGACCTTTATGCCAGACCTTGTCAAAGGCTTTGGATATATCAAGCGCTACCGCTCTAGCTTTACTTGCCTTGTCCAGTGTATGGTATATGCGTTCAGAGATGACCTTTAGGATATCTGCAGTAGATCGTGCTTGTCTAAATCTATACTGATGATCAGAAAGAAGTTAAGCATTAACGAGATGTCAAACTATCGCTAGATTGATTAAGGATTCAAAGATTTTAGCAAAGATCGAGAGTAGACTGATGGGACGATAATTCTGACAATCAGTTCTATCTCCATAATTCTTGAAGACTGGTACCACAGAGGCAATTTCCCAGCTGTTAGGGAAGCAAGATTCAGCAAGGCATTTGTTGTAGAGTTTGGAGAGGACAGGGGCCAGTTCAGCAGAGCATTTCTTTATTACTATTACTGGTATAAGGTCAGGCCCACAAGCTTTGGAGGTGTCAAGGTTTTTTATGATGTCCCTGACCTGTGATGGGGTGATGACCAGGTTTTCAAGTGTGGCTTCAGTCTGCAATGGGAATTTAGGGAGGGGGTGGTTTGCCGAGTCCAAAGAGTTTACGGTGAACGCTGGGCAAGTAGTTCAGCCTTATCAGTTGCCGTGCAAACAACATCATTGTGGCTTGACAGCGGGGGAATTGTTGATTGTCCATTGTTCACCACACTATTGTAGACTTTTCAGAAATTACGAGTACCTAGTTTCTGTGACTGAATGCGCTTTCTGATTATCTCTGTATAGCTTCTCTTTGCTTCACCTATCACTACTTTACAATTATTTCTTGACTCTATAAATTTCTGTCTATTCGCAGTTGACTTATGAATTGACGGAATGCTTGATTCAATAGCAGCTGCACATTCTGACATGAACCATTGAGGAGAGTGGAGTTTCCTGAAGCATTTTCGCATGGGGACATATGCTTCAATGCCAGCTTTGACCCATTCAGTTAACTCATTTGTGCACTGATCAGCAGGGAGTGAGAAGGTTTCACTCTATGGGGCATCGTTGATGTGATCTCTGATGGAATCAAAATCAGCCTGCTCATAGTATCGCGTCGTTTTGAGCAATGGCTCATCAGCTTTAGGATGAGTTTTTAGGGTGATATAAATCATAACCATGTGATCAGTGTTCCCGAGCGGGCTATGGACACTCGTCACACAAGCCTCGGGCAGTGAGGTCAAGAACAGGTCGAGGAGTGAGGCTTGCTGGTCCACACGATCAGGGAGGTGGGTCCGGAAAGATAGTCTGTGAGAGGGAGTGCGCTAAGGAGGAATTAAACGTAGAGTTACCAGCTGCGTCAATAAAACTGGAAATCCTCAGCCAGTCACGGTGGTGTGCATTAAAATCCCCGAATACATAAATATTGGCATTCGAGTCAAGGGAGAGTGCTTTATCTATGCTTTCAGAGAAAGAGTTAAGGAGGGTACAGTCCTGGGTCGAAGGAGAATGGTATAAGAAATATAAGTAACTAACGCTGTGCTGCAGGGTCACATGTAGGCTTGGTCATCTGATTCTAGCCTATGTTCTCTAGTTAAGTTTAGTGTGATGTCCACATCTAACCAGCATCATTGGAGAACCGGACATATCTGCTGAGCTGTTTTTCAACCTCAGTGCAATGTTCACCTGTCGATCATCAGCGTTGGAGTACCAGGCATTTGACAAGGCACTCAACATTAACGTCCCGGCAACTAAACCAAACTATTTCAGATCTGTACCTTCTGGCTAAATAAAACCGGCTTTAATTTCTTTGTTTCTCATCTTTCTTGCCTTTTGGCTAAGATCAAAGTGTAGTATCTGTTCCGATGGATACTGCACGCCTGTCCTGTGCAGTTCTAGGAGGTCCACCCTCCCAGGCTTCGCCTCCCCTCTTTGGGGAGGAGTAAGTTTATTGCTTACTGTCTGAGGCGCCCCTACCGGGGAATGCCGACGGGGCTGCCCAGGCAATTTTTAAATGGCCAGAGTGCTCACCTCTCGAGCGCTGGCTTTTAACCCCACTTGCTCGACCCGATCTTGGGTCACATCTTACTTGTGGGAGTAAGATAAAACTGGCCTTGTGCCTAACTCCGCGAGGAGTAAATAAACATCTTTCTTGTCGTATTGTCTTTGTGTCTTAAAAGTTGTAGAGGCAACAGATATCACAAAATCGTAGGCACAGACTATTTCTGGGTCTTTGCAGGTGAAGATGCTCTAGACAATGACGGTAAAAAAAATGCAACAATATAATTATGCAATACGAAATCTAATACCTACTAATTACTAAAAGACAATGTACAACTAAAATGGTAAGTGTTTATGATTTTGTTTTTTCGTTTTGTCATGCAATTATTGCTTTCATTTTGTACCCTCTTTTCACTGTTCTTGTAACTCATTCATGGAAATTATCGAGCCAATATTGTCAGCCATTGGTAAGATCTGGACCAAGTAAGTAATAAGTGTATTTACTTGAAAAGAAATTTTAAAAATGAAAACGATAAATAAATACATAACGAATTTTGTAAATGTTATAAAAGTGAAAAACTATTTGGAAATAAATATATAAACAAAATTATTTTATTGATCATTTCGCTTTGTTTAAATTGTATTTCTTGTCCTGAAATAAAAAATATTTTTAAAGTGTTCAAAATGTAACTTAAAGTTAATTTTTTAATGTGTTTTTTTTCTAGCACTAAACATATTTGAACTGCTTTAGAATTTTATTATACACAGAACTTTTTTGGCACAAAAAATAAACTTTGAACATTCTTTTTACACAAAAAGAATGAAGTTTGAACGGAATTTCTAGTTGATAATATTCTATTGCTAACAAATTGTTAAAAAGAAATGGCGTTAACACATGGACATAAAAGTTCAATTTTATATATGTTCAAAATTGAATTAGAATTTTTTATCAGGACAAACAAAAGGTTTTGTTATATAGACTTGTTATTGTGTAAAAAATATTTCAAACTTTAGGGAAAACAAGGAAGTATTTGTTTTTTTATTCAATATTTTCCTATCAAGACAGGTTTGTCATCCATCTTGAATTTTAGTCTAAACGATTTTTTTTATAGTTTTACCTTAAAATCACTATCAAAATTCCACCTTGAAAATGACATGAACAAAACTATCAGTATCCTTATTTTTAAATATTAAACAATTAGATGAAATAATTTAAGATAAATTAGCACCGTCACATGTAGTGTGTAACCGTTCCCTTTGAAGTGTCTTGTTTATCTTCTTAGCACCAATCAGTCAGCAGGAAAACGACTCAGTGAAATGGCCTTCTCTTTACAAAGGCCACGGCAAGGCACAATCATATACCAGAAGAAACCTTTTGTTGCATGTATATATTTTGGAGAATTTGTGTATTGTAAGACAAACCAACAAATTTGCCTCTGGGTTGTTTAAGACAAGTTTTGTTTATTGTTTAAGCAACATTAGTTGTTTTTTTTTAATTTGGAGGAAGAAAATGCCTTAGTTCTGATTGGCTGAGAGGTTTGGGTTGCTACTGATATGAAAGCCTCACCTAGACATGAGTAGACTTTGATTTTTCAGTTTGTGCATGGAAGGTTTCAAAAACAGAAACATGTTTTTTCTCCACTGTTTGTGAAAATGTATTTATTTAAGAGGAATCACTTTGAAGGATTCTAAGTCAGGACTGGAAAGGATAGTTTCTTTTTAGTCAAATACTTCAGAAATTAAGAAGATGTCTCTCGTTGCAGGAACGGTTTTGACTAGATTCACTCAGGTTTTAACAGAGAATGAACTAACAGCGCAGGATTCGGTAAACTTTGTGGAGTGAAAAGTGTGGAAAAAATTCCACTACTTAGTGAGGAATGGGCTTCGTCAGAATGTAAAGAGAAGAACTTTTATATCTTTACTTTGTGTAAAGAACAAGACTCTTTAATTTTTACTTTGTGCAAAGATTCTTTTGAGACAACTTCCCCCTTTCTGCAAGGAATTTCACTTCGGACAAAAGAGGAAGAAAATATTTGTTATATAAAAAAACGTACAAAATTCTATTTTTCTTTACTTTGTGTAAAGACAAAAGGCATTTCACTTTTTAACTGTGCAATGTAGAGTAAGTGTTTTTTCTATCTTTGTTGTAATATTTTTTGTATTGTTATCTGATTTGATATCATTTATTACTTAAGGACATTTATGCAGCTACTTGTGGCAATATTAATTTTTTACCCCCTTTTATATTATTGAGATTTCACCCAATTAAGTATACAGTTTTAGAAATATAGGGGATAAAATAATTGTGATGATGACAAGAGAAAAAGAAAAATAACTTTAAATTGGAAGACTTTATATATAGAGATATACAGGGGATAACATAATTGTGATGATGACAAGAGAAAAAGAAAAATAACACTTTAAATTGGAAGACTTTATATATAGAGATATACAGGGGATAAAATAATTGTGATGATGACAAGAGAAAAAGAAAAATAACACTTTAAATGGGAAGACTTTATATATAGAGATATACAGGGGATAAAATAATTGTGATATTGACAAGAGAAAAAGAAAAATAACACTTTAAATTGGAAGACTTTATATAGAGAGATATACAGGGGATAAAATAATTGTGATGATGACAAGAGAAAAAGAAAAATAACACTTTAAATTGGAAGACTTTATATATAGAGATATACAGGGGATAAAATAATTGTGATGATGACAAGAGAAAAAGAAAAATAACACTTTAAATTGGAAGACTTTATATTTAGAGATATACAGGGGATAAAATAATTGTGATGTTGACAAGAGAAAAAGAAAAATAACACTTTAAATTGGAAGACTTTATATTTAGAGATATACAGGGGATAAAATAATTGTGATGATGACAAGAGAAAAAGAAAAATAACACTTTAAATTGGAAGACTTTATATATAGAGATATACAGGGGATAAAATAATTGTGATGATGACAAGAGAAAAAGAAAAATAACACTTTAAATTGGAAGACTTTATATGTAGAGATATACAGGGGATAAAATAATTGTGATGATGACAAGAGAAAAAGAAAAATAACACTTTAAATTGGAAGACTTTATATATAGAGATATACAGGGGATAAAATAATTGTGATATTGACAAGAGAAAAAGAAAAATAACACTTTAAATTGGAAGACTTTATATTTAGAGATATACAGGGGATAAAATAATTGTGATGATGACAAGAGAAAAAGAAAAATAACACTTTAAATTGGAAGACTTTATATGTAGAGATATACAGGGGATAAAATAATTGTGATGATGACAAGAGAAAAAGAAAAATAACACTTTAAATTGGAAGACTTTATATATAGAGATATACAGGGGATAAAATAATTGTGATATTGACAAGAGAAAAAGAAAAATAACACTTTAAATTGGAAGACTTTATATTTAGAGATATACAGGGGATAAAATAATTGTGATGATGACAAGAGAAAAAGAAAAATAACACTTTAAATTGGAAGACTTTATATATAGAGATATATAGGGGATAAAATAATTGTGATGATGACAAGAGAAAAAGAAAAATAACACTTTAAATTGGAAGACTTTATATATAGAGATATACAGGGGATAAAATAATTGTGATGATGACAAGAGAAAAAGAAAAATAACACTTTAAATTGGAAGACTTTATATATAGAGATATACAGGGGATAAAATAATTGTGATGATGACAAGAGAAAAAGAAAAATAACACTTTAAATTGGAAGACTTTATATATAGAGATATACAGGGGATAAAATAATTGTGATGATGACAAGAGAAAAAGAAAAATAACACTTTAAATTGGAAGACTTTATATATAGAGATATATAGGGGATAAAATAATTGTGATGATGACAAGAGAAAAAGAAAAATAACACTTTAAATTGGAAGACTTTATATATAGAGATATACAGGGGATAAAATAATTGTGATGATGACAAGAGAAAAAGAAAAATAACACTTTAAATTGGAAGACTTTATATATAGAGATATATAGGGGATAAAATAATTGTGATGATGACAAGAGAAAAAGAAAAATAACACTTTAAATTGGAAGACTTTATATATAGAGATATACAGGGGATAAAATAATTGTGATATTGACAAGAGAAAAAGAAAAATAACACTTTAAATTGGAAGACTTTATATATAGAGATATACAGGGGATAAAATAATTGTGATGATGACAAGAGAAAAAGAAAAATAACACTTTAAATTGGAAGACTTTATATATAGAGATATACAGGGGATAAAATAATTGTGATATTGACAAGAGAAAAAGAAAAATAACACTTTAAATTGGAAGACTTTATATATAGAGATATACAGGGGATAAAATAATTGTGATGATGACAAGAGAAAAAGAAAAATAACACTTTAAATTGGAAGATTTTATATATAGAGATATACAGGGGATAAAATAATTGTGATGATGACAAGAGAAAAAGAAAAATAACACTTTAAATTGGAAGACTTTATATATAGAGATATATAGGGGATAAAATAATTGTTATGATGACAAGAGAAAAAGAAAAATAACACTTTAAATTGGAAGACTTTATATATAGAGATATACAGGGGATAAAATAATTGTGATGATGACAAGAGAAAAAGAAAAATAACACTTTAAATTGGAAGACTTTATATATAGAGATATACAGGGGATAAAATAATTGTGATATTGACAAGAGAAAAAGAAAAATAACACTTTAAATTGGAAGACTTTAGAGATAGAGATATACAGGGGATAAAATAATTGTGATATTGACAAGAGAAAAAGAAAAATAACACTTTAAATTGGAAGACTTTATATATAGAGATATACAGGGGATAAAATAATTGTGATGATGACAAGAGAAAAAGAAAAATAACACTTTAAATTGGAAGACTTTATATATAGAGATATACAGGGGATAAAATAATTGTGATGATGACAAGAGAAAAAGAAAAATAACACTTTAAATTGGAAGACTTTATATATAGAGATATACAGGGGATAAAATAATTGTGATATTGACAAGAGAAAAAGAAAAATAACACTTTAAATTGGAAGACTTTATATATAGAGATATACAGGGGATAAAATAATTGTGATATTGACAAGAGAAAAAGAAAAATAACACTTTAAATTGGAAGACTTTAGAGATATACAGGAGAAAATAAGGCAAGGAAGATCAAAAGTAATTGTATTTGTGGGACTTAACTTGAAATGTGTTTTCTTGAGTTCTTTGTATTTTCTGTGATGATATACGTGTTACACAATCGTTGACAAGGTTCCATACTGAGTTATTAAAATTTTCTTCTAACCAATGGATAACATCCCCATCTAGGAGATGCTGCTTCTCCGAAGAGAAGAAAGTTCATTTGAAAATTCCAACAGTTCATCAATAAAAATCAAGGATGTAATATTCGTTTATGCATGCATCATTTTTCTTAATATTATTTTCCTTTCTCCAGTTTTTTTCTTTGTTTTCAAATAGGGTTGATTTTTTATTTTTATTATTTAATTGTCCATATTTTTTCTTTTTTTAAATTTGACTAGTCCTCATTTACAGTCGCGAAACTATGCAGATGCAACCAGTGATTTAGAAATTCACTTGACTTCACTTGTTTTCTTTCTCATGAGAACAGTGAACTTTCTCCAACAACTAGAAAGGTCTATTTCATCTTCAGCTGCTTTCCAAAATCATGGATCATCGGGATTTCAGCTGGTTCTTAGCCTCTCCCTCAATTTAATTTAATTCTGAATATACCTACTGTTTGTTGTGGGATAGGCTTCTCTAACGTATTATTATTAAAATTATTATTATATAGTAATCTCAACTTTCAGATGTTTTTAGTTGGATTTTTCTCTCTTGAATATCAGGTCAATTCCTTTGACTTTAGACATTCAAGCTGTACCTTAACGCTTACACTGTTCCTAACAGGTAAGCCTTAACAGCAATCGTCTTGTCAATCTGTTTAAGTCATTTATGGTGGCTTTTAGTTATTGTCCCAAGCATTCTAATTACAACTGGAATAACTTTGACTTCTTTACATTTCCATAGTCTAATTCCTATTTTAGGTATTGATATTTATTTATTTTCTCCTGTTCTTTCTCCTGTACTCTGGTATGAAAGGGTCAATGATTAAGCAAGTTCTCTTATTATTATGCCTTGTAATGAGCAACTACTTGGCCAATTTCTCTTTTGCCAATCTTTCGTAAACAATGTACAATTCATCAATATCCTTTCTTTTTCACCCTATTTCTTTTGCAGAAACAGAAGGAAAACAACTCACATTCGCACACATCTTTCTGGCACCAAAACACAACTCCTCCCCTCATTTTTTTAAAAAAAGGCCCATAATCTCCATATTTTACTGGTGGTAATGCTCCATATATCCATCACATATGTTTTTTTTTTTTCAATACTTTCCATACTTCTACATATCAAAATTTCTAAAGTGGTCAAATGTCTCCTGCGCACAAGCAGGAACTATCCAAAATCCTTTTCCATAATTCTAGTTTTAAAATTTCCCAAAAGCACAAATATCTTCTGCATACTTGCAAGAACTCTTCAAAAACCTTTCCCATAATTCTACCATTTTAAAATTTTCTCAAACCAAGATCTCTAAAACAATATTGACTGTGACAGCCCAGAAGGGTGCTTCCAGTTTGCTCTGAGCACACATCACAAACCATAAAACAACAACAACAAAAATTCCTAAAACACTTAAATCTAATGCAGGAATATATGCTGTATCATGCAATAAGTCAGATATACCTTTAGTGAAACAACGCAAAATTAAAAAAAGGTTTGATGAACATAAAAGAGATATAAAAAAATAGCAATTCGCTAAATGCACTATTTTCTCATGCATTACAACATGATCATTCTTTTAACTTTTCACAAGCTAGACGCATTACATTTATTTTAAATACATTTTGCAGAAGACTCCTTGCATCAGAACTCATTATTAACCAATGTAACGGCTTCTACAAATTATCTCCTTTAATCAACAAACTAATAACAAAACTGAATTTTAATTTAGATTCAGACCAGCTGTTTTACACTACATTCCCAACAAAACTTTATACTTAACATTGATATTAATAAAAAAAAAACAAAAAAACATTAATTTCACTTCATAAATGCACCACATATTTTGAATTCTAACGTCTATGTTTCATTCTAAAAAAAAGAACAAAAACATACGCATTTTCAAATATTGACTTTATTGATTTTCTTCAATTCAGGCATCTTGAGAAAGTTTTGAAATAAATACGTTATGTTGGTAAATACATAAATAATTTTGGGTTTTTCCTTTTCGATACTAGCTGACCCGTGCCCTGGCGCTGCCCGGGAAAGTCGAATAACTCAAGAAATTCCTTGCAGAATCTGTAACTATAGAATTATTTGGTGCTTATGATTGACCAGTGCGAACAAAGATCCCACAATGTTAATGTAAAAGCAGCTGAAACAATTAATGCAATATATGTAGTAATAACTCTCTTGCCATGGTTAGTTGTTACAATCTTGCCATGGAGATGCACACGCATGTTTGTAGATAATGTTACAGTCGTGATGTACTGTCAAAAAGATGACAATTTAATGCAAGCATTGAACTCATCAGCACAAGCATTGAGCTCATCAGCACAAGGATTGAGCTCATCAGCACAAGGATTGAGCTCATCAGCACAAGGATTGAGCACATCAGCACAAGGATTGAGCTCATCAGCACAAGCATTGAGTACATCAGCGCGACTTCCACATGGAACAATAGGAAGTGTTTGTCAGAAGTCTGTTTTTTCTTTAGTTGTGCAATACCATCTCGGACAATTGATGGTTGGTATGCCAAAGTCGTTTTGAATGAGACACTGCACATGCATAGAGTGTAAAATTAGTCTCAAATAAAGAAACAGCAAGTATTGGTATACTTCTAATATCTCCTAGTTTAATCACTTTTTTAGTAAATCCTAGTTTAATCACTTTTTTAGTAAATCCTAGTTTAATCACTTTTTTAGTAAATCCTAGTTTAATCACTTTTTTAGTAAATCCTAGTTTAATCACTTTTTTAGTAAATCCTAGTTTAATCACTTTTTTAGTAAATCCTAGTTTAATCACTTTTTTTAGTAAATCCTAGTTTAATCACTTTTTTAGTAAATCCTAGTTTAATCACTTTTAGTAAATCCTAGTTTAATCACTTTTTTAGTAAATCCTAGTTTAATCACTTTTTTAGTAAATCCTAGTTTAATCACTTTTTTAGTAAATCCTAGTTTAATCACTTTTTTAGTAAATCCTAGTTTAGTCATGTAAATTTTTATGAGTTGATATATGTAGTCTGGAATATCTGATGTTTGACTATTAGTGTTGACGATTAATTAACTTAGTTAAAGAGAAGATTTTTTCTTGAACGTGGCTTCCGATTATGAATTTATAAAGAGGATACTTATGCAGTTTACAGACCGAACTGAAATAATAATGTTATAATTTAGAAAGCTATTCTTAACATGTGTAGGTGGGGATGGGGGGTACTTTCCCATAACCATTTAATAAACCAAAGACAGCGTCAAAATCGAATTTAACTTGAAAATCCTATCTAAAATATAGCCCGGTCCGTAAACTGAATAAGCACCATAAATAGGCGAATAACGTATTATATAATATGTTGATGTTATTTGTTACTTTTCAAAATAAAAATAACGTTGAAGTGTAGTGTCTGTTATACTATACATAATCTGTTCTCTCCTCGGCCAATGAAGGAGTAGTTCCTCTAGACTGCGGCAATTTTTATTGTAGTCTCAATCCAGAGTGTTCCTATTTGGGGATATGGATTTTCCCCACACTGTGTCTAACTGTGTCCTCGTGTGGAGGTAAGTAAGCCCGGTCCGTAAACTGCATAAGCAACATAGAGAGGCAAATGTAGGTGAAGATTTATCAATGGTTTGAATGAAACAAAATAGAGTTTTCTATGTTTTGTGTGACTGTCCCCTCCCTCTACAATTGTAAGTAGCGGGTTTGTAAAAAAAAAACAAAAAACACTTTCCTCACTCACCCCAAAAATGAAGTAAATGTGATCCTAAAATATGCGTGAATGTTTCCAAGTTCAGTGAAAGAAAAATCCTTCTAGACTGATGCAATTTTTATCTCAATCCGGAGTGCCCTTTTTTGGTTGTAGATTGAATTTACCAATAAATGTGTTGAAAATCCAACTCCCGGGGCCAAAAAATTAAAATTGCCGCAGTCTAGAAGGATTTCTTCTTCACTGACAGAGGAGAGAAAAGAATAGATTAAGTACTTCACTTGCCGAGAAGAGATTAATTAACAGATACTACACTGTTATATTTTGAAACGTATAAAAGGAATAAGGAAAAATAAAACGAATATAATGAATCCTTTTGGTTCTTGTAGTAAGTAAATAAAGAGAGATAGGTGGGGGTGGGGGGGTTGTCTCAAATGCATCTACATAAAAATTGCCGTATTCTAGAAGGATTTCGTCTTCACTAAGAGAAGAGATTTTATTTTTATTGTAATAAGTAAAGAGAGAGAGAGAGAGAGAGAGAGAGAAAGAGTGAGACTTAGAGAGCGTATGGTTATAATAGGTCAAAGTGAAAAAGAAAAGAAAGATAAGAAATTACGTAAAATAAAAAGCACCCAAAGTATCGATTTTTTTCGAGAACAATAAAGGAAAGCAAGCATATGAAAGAAAAATAATAAGAATAATATATTCTGAGGTTTTGCGATTGTTTTAATAATGTTCAATAAGTACGGATGGTCAAAATTGAAATAATGTCCCTGTTTTGTGTGGTTTTTATTACTGGACAACGTCGTTTAAAAAAGCTATTATTGGCCTTCATAAAATTACTATAAGCAATTGGATGTTTTTTAAC
>OY744517.1:4224787-4239787 GCA_963556195.1 Sepiola atlantica | reverse complement strand
TCCCTTATTCAACTCTGCCAATGGGTTAATCATTTTATTGTTTCACCAACTCCACAATTTGAAGGCATTGTTTTTGTGTTTTTATTTTACTGACTTTTAGCTTGAAATCAATATTTTTTAATATAAGAATTACAATATACACTTGGGCATTTTGTTTATTCATTGTTAAACAAAATCAGAGTAAGATTGTAACCATAAAAGAAAATCACATAATGTTGATTGATCTAATTTATACAGTAATCAGTTGTTTTATACAATCCGAAAACTAATAAATCTTTCAGTGCATAAAACTACACTGAATTCTAATAAAAGGATGAAGGGACAGACTGATTTGTGCTGAGCAAATTATACCAAAAATCTTTTCACAACATTTATTTGACACGTGTAGGTATAGTGCATAAAATTAATATGCAATTTAGTAATTTAAATGAAAATAAACAAACAATTTATTTGTGAAAGTTTAAAATTTAATACAAACAAAATGCTTTAGTCAAGTAACTTTATCAATTCATAAGCAGGGAATAACGAAAGGGGCAGAAAAACATGAGGAAATATGCTGAAAGAATCTGCCGCTTTCCGAAATCATTTGTTGTTTTTTACCAGATTCTTTGCTTTCACAGTCCTTTCACAGGCAGGACTGAAAAGGCAACCCAGAAAATTAAGAACTCAACCACAATATTTCACAAGGAGAAAGATAAACTGTTAGGTGTGTTAGGTTGGCGACATCCAAAATGACATTGGAGGGGGAGGAGGGGGTTGAAATGGAGGCGGTTGAGCGGTAGATGGTTGGCTGGAGAATTGTTGTGAAGGAGGCGGATGGCTTGCAAATGACTGCAGATAGCCTGGATTAGTTGCCACAGCTGTTGTATGTCCATTAAACTGGGGAGAAGGAGGGGGAGGCTGCTGTTGTTGTTGTTGTTGTGGTGGTGGTGGTGGCATATAGACTTGTGAAGTTGGCATGCTAGTTGTTGTGAATGTGGACTGACTGAGTGGACGTGGCATACCAAACTGGGATGCTTGAGAGAAAATCTGTTCATAAGTATTCCTTGGATTAGTTGGTTGTTGATGTTTTGCTGCAAAGTTAGTCGGACTAGAACAAGGTTGATATGGAACCGGATTGTTTGGATCAGGTGGAGAGAATTGTCCATGTGGATTCAAAGGGGGTTGATGTTGCTGAGGAGCAGATGGAGGTATTTGTCCTTGAAGGTATTGATCATAATGATTTGCTGAGAGAGATGGAGGTGGGGGGCTAGGTTGATTTTGCTGAACAAAATTAGAATTTCCAGAACCTTGTTGGTTGAAGGGAGGTGCACGCTGCTGCTGCTGCTGACGATTTGGTGAACTAGAATCATCATCTTCATCATCAGAACCATAAACTACAAATGGAACATTTTAAAACAATAATATTTTCACATTTACAATGGACGTGTGCATTTAAAAAACAATGTACTAATTTAAAAGTTTTAGTTTTCTTGATAAATATTTCAATAAAATTTTTTATACAAAAATAAATAATGTTGATTTGGGTTGATAAAAAAATATTGTGATGGTTATCTTGATATCAAACTATTCGGTGCTTATTTAGATTGAGATACATGAGAAATATGGCAGTTCAAAATGACAGGAAAACTTATGGATATACTTTAGGGACCTCCAAAGCGCACCATAGAATTTACCCCCCCCCTCCCTATAAGTAACACGATGTAGCTTTAATATAGGTTAATATTATCATCATAACTTTTGTAACATTCAAAAGAAGAAACCTAAAATAAACTGCTAATGATTTTCAAATTTTTTTTTCACCATATGAAAATAATGAAAATGAGAAACTAAAATCGTATTTACATTATCGACGCCTTAAAACAACGTTCCTATGTAGTGGCCATAGTTCCTATGTAATGCGCAGAAATACATGTGTTTAATAAACCTAGAAAAAGTTAATTAATGGTCAGATTTTCAAAGGTTTTGATACTTATTCACTTTTGGATTAATTTATATTTAAAATGCAGTTTTCATAAAATATATGAGCAGAAAATATATATTTTTTTGTACATGCCCCCCCCCCCCCCCTCCATATTTCATTTCATGAAATCTGAACAAAATATACTATAATTGATCAAAATTTTAATATCATATAAAGCTGAAAAGTCTAAATAAACTTATTAGTTTATTTTTTATGCTTAATCAAACCATAATTTTCTAAACTTACCGTGGATTCGTAAATAAAAAATGGAAATAAATTCAATATTATGTTTTGGGAAAAAATACTGCTTTTTCTCATTAGTATAATCTGTTGATTTAAAAACAAAAAAAAAAAACATTCTCAAAAATAATTAATTTTTAAGAAATTTAAATGATTTCATACTTCGAAACGTTCAGTTTTAAATGTCGATTTTTAGAAAAAAGGGTTCTAAATTTTTCAAAATATCCCACTACCTGCCTCATACCCCTTCCGTGCCTTACATCTTCTCCCCACCCCCTTAATAATTCACTCACCACTCCCCCACATACAACTTACAGTCACATTTCCTGCACTTCCTCTTCACCTTACATCTCTCGATTACCTTCCATGCTTCACTGTGTAAAAGCTTTGTTTTCTGCTCAATAAATCATATTCAAAAGGATGGTCATATGAATCAACTGAAATATCTTGGTTTTGCTTTAGAGATTTCTTTCTTTCTTAGTTTTACTAGTTTGCTGCTACGCTTATCCATTGTTCCATACACTAATATTCCATTTTGTCTGAAATTTTTATTTCATGTCTTAAACTCCCTCATATACAGGGTGTCTCAAAAAAATGTACTCACTCGTAGAATGACGAGAAAACTTTTATTTATGAACATAGAGTGAAATATAATAGCATCGAATACATGAGACAGATGTAATTGAAGAATCATGTTCGCAAATGTTCAAACTGATGACCATTATTGTTCAAACAAAGCTGATAACGCGCACCAAGGTAAATAAAGGTTTTCTCGTCATTCTAAGAGTGAGTACATTTTTTTGAGACACCCTGTATATATATAAAAATAATAATAATAACACTTTACTGCAGTTTTACAGTAAACCTGATGACCAGAAGCATATTATTCCTTCTTTTATACTTGAATGAAGGTCCAAATTGTTTTTGGAAGCGAATTCAGTATTTTTCACGATGTGAGTGCACAACGTCAACTTTTTACTAATAATGACGTGATTCATTTTCAGATCGAAAAACAAAATCAAAGAATAGCAGAGAAAAGAGGAAATTAAAATTGTGAATGCATGTTTTACAAAATTTGTTATTGTTTTGACTATTGTTTTTATGAGTCAAATGAAAGAATATTCTTTAGTGAAACGACTCGATAATATTCAGATGAAATATGAATGTTTAGTTTTGTTTAATCTACTATCTATAACTATACAATAAAGGGTCCAACAGTAAAACTCTTGAATTTGATAAACAAAAAAATGAAAAAAAAACTAAAGTTACGTACAATAAAATTCCAGATTTTTTAATTTCACCCAAAAAATTATTAAAAGAAATGTTTTAATAAAGATAAAATGGTCATTTAATAAAAATGTTTTTATAGCATTTATCACCGAACAGATGAAAGTAAGTTAAATGAGGTTGAAAAAGCATAAGAAAATGATCAATATTTGTGATACCTGCAACGCTACCAAGAGCACCTTTCATTTTCTTGCGTTGTTCTTGAGATTCAGGGCCAGACTGATGTTGAACACCCCGCTTGCTTCCTAGAATTAGATCAATTTTAATCCAATCAAAAATCAAAACCTTTTAAAAGGAATCAGTGACAATATTCAAACAGAAATGAACAAAAAATTTGGTGCAATTTTAGTATAAGCTCCATGCAGATAATTATTTTCATGTAAAAGCATTATTTTGTACTTACTCAGTCATAGTTTCTCTCTCACGGCACGAAAAAGAATTTAAAAATATCAAGCAGAACTTTAATTAGAACGATTTTTCCATTTCGATGTACAACCTGTATTCGCTGACATTTTGGGTGTGAGCCGACATTTTGGGTGTCAGCGACACTTATCTGCCCTTAGTTAACTATTCCATCAACCGGCCACTCCCAAAATGTCAGCGAGTCGACGTTTCATATCGCCCTTATGGAAATGGAAAAAATCGTTCTAATTAAAGTTCTGCTTGATATTTTTAAATTCTTTTTCGTGCCGTGAGAGAGAAACTATGACTGAGTAAGTACAAAATAATGCTTTTACATGAAAATAATTATCTGCATGGAGCTTATACTAAAATTGCACCAAAATTTTTATTGCAGATATTAGCTATTCATAATTTATATAAAAAACAAAACAGTCTACTTAAAATTAATAAAATAGTTTTACAAATAAACTAGTTTTACAAATTTCAAAAAAAATGTAATAAAAGGATTCTACAAATTTTAACTGAAACATTTTCATTCTTAAATCAAAAAGAAATTATCAAACTAGTTTATTACCGCTTCTAAGTTGTAGCATGTATCTTAAGCATACCTTACAATCAATATAGCTAAAATCTTTTAATATTAACGGAATATAGGAATTCAATAGACAAAAAAACAATCGTATACAAGTGAAATTTTTTTATTCAGAACTTAATCATCCGATAACCTGAGAAAAGGCTTGTTTCTATATTAATAAAGTGTTTTAAATGAGATATTAAAAACAGAAAAGTCACCAGGTGGTGGTGGAGGTGGCATCAAATGCTTATCAACGTCTGATCTTTCTGGAGATGGAGGAGGTGGAGGCGGTGGCGTCACAAATGCTGGCTGGTTCACAGGAGGTGGATTTGGAAACCCCTGAGTCCTGAAATGGATTTTATTTATTTTGAATATAAAAGTAATTAAAATTCTTTATGGAACACACACATTATCTTAAATGTTAAATTTCAATAAATACATATTTTTTAAAGAATTTAGATTACGGTTTGTTCCTAATGTAATCAATTTAAATTTAAAAAATACTTTTAATTTAATTTTTAACATTATCTCTTATTTTAATGAGGTAAATAAACTGTTATTAAAGCAATTTGGCTTTCACAAATAGATTTTTACATTTCTAATGCATTTAATTTTGAAATAATTCGAATTGTGATGGCTAAATATTCATTAAAATAAATCGCAAAGTATAAAAAGTCCTTCTGAATACCTGAAATCTTCATAACCTTGAGTCGTTACCGTGACAACTGGCTGGCTGAATGATTGTGAAACTGGGCATTGTTGTTGTTGTTGGCTGCTAACAGATGGAGGAGGGGGACCGGAAGCAATCAGGTTGGCCAAATGTGGTGGGCCATGCTAAAATAGAAAGAGTTTCCTTATTTATAATTTTTACCTATACACTTTCGCTACATACATAATGTTAAACAACAAAACAAAAAAAAATACAAACAAGACTAAACCCAAATGTTTAAAATAATTTTTCAAAAATATTTAAACTTTCAAATACTGAAATATCCAAGATATGAAGGTATTACTTCATTTCCTAGTCTTGTCTGGAAATTTAGAAAACAGAAAAAAAACAAAAAAACATGTCAACTGGAATGGTCAATTGTTACAGAAATTGCATCATATAAACCTGGTTCAAGTTTTTGTTCATCTGTGAAACTAAAATCTGACCAATTCTTAAATCAGATTCCACTCTTGGCATTCAGAAATATAAATTTGACCAATACTAACCATTTATAATTATCAAATATAAACCTTACAGTATTAGAGTTATATTTAATTTAGTCTATCTAACCCTTTAATTTATAATTACAGTATTCATAGGATCTAGTGCTCGCTCTCTCTCTCTCTCTCTATATATATATATATATTTTTTTTTTGACGTGGTTGTTTATACATCTGAGGAGACCTTATTAAGGGGTGGAAATAAGTTATAATGTGTACAACCTTAATGTGTGTATAGTTTTTTCTTTTTATAATTCTGTTTTGCTCTGTTTAAATTACATTGAGCTCTGTTATTCAGATTCTCAACACAAAATTGAAATCTACACACTATACGCTGCCATTATTTTTCATTTTATTTTATTTTTCTTCCCAACATGTCTACCCTACATGTATCTGTGCTTGCATGATATCTTTTCCCTATATCATCATCCTGATGAAGTCTTATAAATAAAGACGAAACGTTGATGTACACATAAAAAACATCCAGTTTTTGGTTTTCCTTTTTCATTTTACCATCACGTCGGATTACCTTCATCCTTCTCTTCCCATATATATATATATATATCTATCTGCCTTTTCATATTTGAACTTGAATTTATACAATTGATCGTATTTGTGCTGAGAAAGTTCAGTTAACCCATATTTTCCTTCCCATTTGTACCTATATTCACATTTGACTAATTCTAATAATTAATGTTTTTTAAGTTTTATAATAAAAATGGAAAATATTTAATTTAAATAAGTATAATTATACTATAATCCATAATTTGTAATTTTTTTACATGTGCAATTAATTAATATAATATTTTTTACATGTGCAATTAATTAATATAATATTTCTTGTATCCTTAAGATTCGTCAGTTTCCCTTTCTATGTAATTTTGAATTTATCTATTATTTGTTGTCAACAATGGGCACATATATAGATTTGAATGTATGTAATGTGTATGTATGATCGAAAAAAAACTATGTGTGGGGTATGTGCACATATTTGATCTTGTGTGCATGATGTATGTGATATTGTTATCAATGTATGAGTGTGTGTATATATATATATGTATATATATCGTACATGTATTGTATTAGTTTCTGTAAATGTAAATCCGTAGAAACTCAAGTGTTTATAAAAAGTGCTCAATACCAAGTAGAGCTGTTTATAAGTATAAATTTTTATTTATACAAACATTATTGGTTACATATGTGCATACATGTTTCGGTTGCACTTTTCCAAGAAAGTCAACCTCATCAGACCAAGAATCTTTCAGGTTCCTGGTCTGATGAGGTTGACTTTCTTGGAAAAGTGCAACCGAAACATGTATGCACATATGTAACCAATAATGTTTGTATAAATAAAAATTTATACTTATATATATATATATATATATATATAAAGTATAAATTTTTTTTATATATATATATATATATATATATATATATATGCATATTTTCTGTACTTATCTATTATATGCCGTCATCGTCATCAGCATGGTTAACTTAGACAAAGATCAAACCCTCGATTATATTGTCTGTAACGCCTTGCCCGGAATATGTACGATATTTTAGCGGCTAAATATTAAGTTACATATTTGCTATTGTTTTTACTGGCGAAAGTAACAGCATTTTTAGGCAAAATAAAAATTGTACATATCCCAATATCATAGCCAGAAACACGCGTCCATGGATTACTTTTATGTATGTAAAAATTAATTAATAAATATATATATACAAAAATAAAAATAATAGTACGTCCTATTAAAGGCAACTTAATACAATATTCTGCATACTCTTTACCACTTAAGTGGAAAAATACAAAAACGCTGTTGCAGTAAAAACAATAACAAATACGTAACTGTATATGATTTAAGATATTTGAGATAACTATAAAAATCCGTATTAGTGCTTATAGTTGGTAGGTTGAGTTTATGTGCATGAATAAATATATATGGGTTGATAAGGAAAAGTCACTTTTCCTTATAACTATATATGTGTATATGTGTATATGCGAGTGTGTGTGTAAATCTGGCTGTATTCATGTATGCATGTGTGTGTTACTATATGCATATATATGGGTATGCATGTATGTGTAAGACTTTCATATACATGTGGGCTGTTTATAAATTATATAAATTTAGATTAAATTAAAAAAAATCTTTTTTTTAAAACAGATGATTACTTAACACATTGTCCTTACGGTTAGTTCCATCTAAATAGCAATCATTAAATTTAATTTTAACTTGAAATCTATGTAAGTTTTATTTTATTCTTTGTAAAAACCTCTTTTAGCATTTAATTTCATATTTATAAAATGATAATCGATCTTAGCATGGTTCTCTCCCTTTGACCGCCATTTATAATAATTATTAAATTATATGGCCTTGGTTTTTAGAAATCTTTAATTTGAAAATCTGCCAATAGAGAAGTAATTTCAGTTCCACACACCTGACGTAAGAATTCCTTTTGATAATTTCTTAATTATTTTGCCTGAGTTTGCCTTTACTCCTGAAGAGCTTGTTCGATGAGCTAATGCATCAGAGTTTTTGGTTCAAGTTTAGAATGTGACCAACATAAAAAAAAAAAAATAAGGAACATCTATATATGATGTACGTACCTGTGAAGGAAGGCATATATCCTATACCAAAAATCATGTAAATTGATCAAGTAGTTTTTTTTTACAAAAGTAAATCAAATTTTATGGGTAAACGATGATCGTTGATACATCGACACCATATTGGACATTGTGTTTGCCGGCCAAGTTTGAGTTATCTCCCTTTTGTTCATGTCGGTAGAATTCTAAACTTGCACCAAGTTTTTTTTTTGGACATTTGACTTTTGACAGAATCAAGTTTTGGTCTATATCACCTCCATTTCACCATTGATATTTGTGAAGGCTTCTTTGCATGAATTTTCGCCTTGATATTTTCTTATGGTTTTCATTTGGTAACTGACTATGAAGACGGGATATTCATGTGGCAACTTGAATTTGTTCAAGTATGTTCTTACTTTTTTCAGAAACATGTGTAAGATTTCTTTTGCTCCGAAATTGACATTAAATCACAGTATGATATAACTCTGATCTGTAATTTATATTTATATATATATATATATATATATATATACACACCTCTCGCATATATATATAAGACACTCGGACCACTGTGAACATGCGTTTATTGTACTGGACGTGATTGTCCCACTCGTTGTGCCTGGTGGAAAGTTGTTGTTCACTTTAGTCAGTGTTGCAACAAAGAATTCTCATCCCAAGTAGAATCAAAACTCCAGTTTTAAAACAAGTAACAGGTTCATTTGTTGGAGATTACAAATGATACTCGTGTTCCTAGGTTGAACAGCAGACTTGCAAAATGAGATCTCTTATTTTGGCCACATAATTTGGCCATATAAATCCCATCAACACAGTCCTTTGGCTAAGAGTCCCAAGGGCTCACCTTGCTTGGAGAGGCACCCAGCCCCACTGACCGCAGGCCCTCAGAAAAATCAACTACCTGTGTCACGCCTCCTCCCATAGGCTGGAATATAAGTACTTTTGACTGGAAATCCAAGATGTCAGGTCCTCCCTCACCATTCGACCACTCTGAAATCAACCACCCAAGATAATGACTACTGGAGATAACTGCCAGACAGTATCACTCAAGGTGGTTTATCATGGAGACCATCTATGAACATCACTTTTCTCAAGCAGGCCGGTCTTAGCATGATTCCCTGTTTTTATGAAGCACTTATTTTATTTCAAAGAGAAATGAGATTCTTGATGGCCTAATATAGAATCAAAGATATTTTCAATTTCCTCCGTGACCCCTAACCCCTTCTTTGGCTAAGAATCCATCACCTCATCACCTGCAACATCTGCCATTCACATGCACCACTAAAACATACAGCCTAACGCATGTTTACACCCCTATGCATTTTACTATTAATGTCTAGTACCCTTTCCACAGTTTTGGTAGTATGGTATACATACATGTGTATGTACCATTTCATACACAAACTTTTTGCATTCTATGCATTTCCTAAATTAATGACTAACAACCCTTCCATGGTTTAATATATAAATCCTCACAAATAAAGAATTACTGTGAAGATTTGTTGTTTAGCACTTTGAGAATACAAATCCTTTGTTTCACATTGTTATTCTCAATCCACATTCATGTTGTGCAGCGAATTGTTTGTGTTCATTCCATTTAAATTTCTGCATATTGGTAGTCAGGGAAACAGGGAGGGAATTCCAAAGGCTAACAGTTCGAGCAAATAAGCTATTAGAGTAGAAAGCCTTTCGGCATCTGGGGACCTCCACAGTGAATGGATGGGATTTAGCTGATTGTCGGGTTGGTCGGGGGTATTTACGTCGAGGGGTCATCAGAGCAGCAAGTTTGTCGGAGCACATTCGATTGTAGTACTTGTAAACAAGCACAGGGATGCAACACTGCGGTGATGTGACAGACGCTAGAGCTTGGTGGACAGTGTGAGACCTATTACATTAGAGACTCCTTTTGGATCCTATCTAAGAGGAAGAAACTAGCTGATTTTTTATTTTTAGCTAATTGTTATTTTAGCAACTTGGATGAATAGAACCGTGTAAAAGAAGCTCAAAACAGTTTAAATTATGTAAATAGCATCAGTGGTTCAAAAGTTATAACAATTTAAAGTACCAAAATTTATCTTTTTCATTGGATACTTTTCTTTAATGATCGTTTAAAAAAAGTGGTCCAAAATACAGACCTCATCATAAGAAATTCATCAATTTCTTCAGCATTTATATCATTTTTAAAGCTATTCTTATGAAACTTGGTACTCTTATGCAAAATTATGTGCTCAAGAAGTGAGGTTTGCTGATCCTCACAATCTGGGAGGTGAGTCGAGAAAGTGACAGTCTGTGAAAGGGAGTGTGCAATGGAGAAACTATACGTGCTGTTACCAGCTGCGTCTGTATAGCTCGAGAATACAAGCCAATCTCTGTGGTGAACATTAAAATCCCCAAATACATGTATTTGGCATTCAAGTCAAGTGAGAATGCTGTATCGATGCTTTCAGAGAATAGCTCGAGAATACAAGCCAATCTCTGTGGTGAACATTAAAATCCCCAAATACATGTATTTGGCATTCAAGTCAAGTGAGAATGCTGTATCGATGCTTTCAGAGAATAGCTCGAGAATACAAGCCGAATCTTCAAATACATGTATTTGGCATTCGAGTCAAGTGAGAATGCTGTATCGATGCTTTCAGAGAATAGCTCGAGAATACAAGCCAATCTCTGTGGTGAACATTAAAATCCCCAAATACATGTATTTGGCATTCAAGTCAAGTGAGAATGCTGTATCGATGCTTTCAGAGAATAGCTCGAGAATACAAGCCGAATCTCCAAATACATGTATTTGGCATTCGAGTCAAGTGAGAATGCTGTATCGATGGTTTCAGAGAATAGCTCGAGAATACAAGCCGAATCTCCAAATACATATATTTGGGTGCTCAGATCTAATGAGACTGCCGCATCTATGCTATCAGAGACAAAGTCGAGCCGGGTACCAGTCCTGGGTCGAAAAAAGAACGGTAGATGAAATGTTCCTGTTTTCTCGTCTCAGTCACGTTGTACTATGCGTCAACCCACTGGGTTGTAACAATATAAAAACAATGAAAATGTTTATTTTTAAAAAGTAAAAATAAATATATTAAAAAAAGAAATGAAACAGTGAAACGAATGCGAAATCAAAATCATTCACCTGATAACCCAGTAAATTTTCTGGAACTTTATCCTCTTGTTTTTCTTCCGTGAATCTCCGTTTTGGTGGGTGTTGTGGAGGAGGCACAGGAGAATGTGAAGGTGGTGGTGGCGGTGGCTGGCCACCATCATCTTTAGGGGGTCCCATGTTATACGCATACCCTGAAGTTGCTATAGCATAGGTAGTGGGAGTCACTGTGTATGTTGTTGTTGCAGGTAAACTCATGGGTAAATTGGCAGTAGCAGTAAACTTGAAATAGAAATAAAATCGAATTATTAAAAAGATAAAGATATTACATGAATTCAATATCATTTCTAATTCTGAACATCCAAATGTAAAGATATTTGGATTCTGAAACTGACTTCTCACCTGACCATAATAAGGTGGTGGTGGTGGTTGTCCAGCTGCAGGAATATGTTGTTGTGAAATAAACTGAACTCCTGCTGGTTGTAATGTATTCATAGGTGGCGCAATTGAGTTTGGTACTGGAGAAGCAAACTGAGGTGCCATTTGATGGGTGCCAGCTGCCATAGACATTCCAACAGGTGTCAAAGACTGTTGTCCAACTATCATTTGTGTTGGTTGACCACCCCCTAAATTAGTGTTAGCTGCAAAAAGACATTCAAATAATTAAAAAACATGAATTAAAGAAAGAAAAAAAAAAATCAACCATAGATCAAACGTATATCAAAATTTCCTATTTAGAAAACAAAGGCAGCCATTTTAATGAATTAGTGATATTAAAATTCCATTTAAATGCAATTATTTACATAAAATAATTTACTGATTACACTAGATCCACTATAATGCATTTCGGTTTCTTATCAAACAATTCAGTCATTTCAATGAATTGCTTTGTGAAATCTTAATTATAAAAAATATACTGTATTGATTATATTAAATCCTCTAGAATGTTTTTGTTTCTTAGAAAACAAGTCAGCCATTTTCATGAAATTCTATTTTTCTGACTTCATATTTATTTTCTATTCTTGTGTATTATTACAACAGCATTCAATTAACTCTTGACCAACGCCGGATAGGAACAACTAGTACGAAATTAAAAAAAACAAAAAAACTAACAACTTTTACACAATGGTAATTTTATTTAAACACAAAATGAAAATTTGGGTCTGTTTTTAATGTAAAAAAAAAAAAATCACCTCGTTTTTTTTTGCATAAAAGTATTTTTAGAGAAAAAAGAAAGAAAAAAAAAACAATGTTCTTACTAAGAAACGGGTCATTGGTGGTAGCAGCATATTGGCTCATTCCAGTGGACATTTGTAATAATGGAGGTGGCAAATTTGCATTGGGAAGTAAACCTCCACTAGCATCCAACTGACCAGGCGGGGTACTGTGAGGTGGTGGACCTAAGAGAGAAATCAGAAAATACCATCAAAATAAATAGTCTAAAACATGCTATCAGTAGATAAACAATAAAAGCAGTTTAAAAAATTAATAAAATTCTTGTAATT
Organism: Sepiola atlantica; assembly: GCA_963556195.1. Taxonomy (NCBI): domain Eukaryota; kingdom Metazoa; phylum Mollusca; class Cephalopoda; order Sepiida; family Sepiolidae; genus Sepiola; species Sepiola atlantica. The sequence continues at coordinate 4,226,908 of OY744517.1, read as the reverse complement.
CTAGCAGTTGCAATTATTTTAAAACTAAATACTGTAAAGAGAGATTATATGTTTTAGCATCGTTAGAAAAGTTAAATAAATTTGAAGTAGGTAGTAATTATTAATGATACACTAAATACCTTTTAATTAAACTGTTTTAAAAAAAAAACAATATGGTTATTCTATATCAAATTCCTTAAAAAATAAATAAATAAAAAAAATTAAAAAATGTTGTTCAATTATTTTTATATAGGCAAGAATATTTGGCAAAAAAGTCAAGTTTAAAAAAATGACTTTGTGGAAAGGCAAGGGTTAAAAATGACCCTTCTATCGTTTAACCAATAACATAAAAAAAAAATACATTTCTAAAATTATAGCAAGCTTTTGTTTTGAAAAATGAGGTTAATATCCCAATTTAAAATAAAGGCAACAAATTTGACGCTGTTGATGGTAATAAAAATAAAATAGAAATAAGTCAAGACACTTCGTCAGTAATTCTAGCCCCCGCATCATCGAAGAATTTGGGTCTCATTTGCATCAGATTTTCTCACCAAGTCAACCCATCCTGATCTTGAATGCATGACAACTACAGAATTATAATATTCACTAATAGACACTGGAAATAAATAAATTATTCCTATAATCAACTGGCATCAACCAGGTTCATTCGCCGCATCTAGCCACACTGCTGAGTCTTGAAAAGACGAAATGTGTCTGGATGGCTATATTTTATATATCTATATTTACTTCCTTATGGGTGGAGCACACTGATGGAGGAAATTATGGTTTCCACTTAAGTGTAAAAGATTCTTTTAAAACAAAAAATTGAATCCTCTAAGATTATCAATATTGTAAAAAGGTAAATAAATAAATACAAAAATTTCTTTAAAAGTGATATATATTTCCTCCATCTTAACAGCAGGTAAGTTGGCTCAGATCGTAAGACACAGTCGGTAGTAAAGAAAGGTCCAAGGTTTAAATCTTTAGATTGATGGTATTGCTGTGTCTAGTCACACTGAAAAGTCTTGAAAAGATGAAGCATGTATTTGTGCATAACTATATTTTATTATATCAATCTTTATAAAGTTAGGGATATTTGTATAGAAGGGATTCATTCCTAAACTAATTAACCGATCATTATGAATTTTGGAACACAGCTGTTATGCATCAGGGGTTGTAATGTTGGCTATAATTAATTTAGGTTTATACAAATTTGTGAAAATTCAGATATCTCTGATTTTTTAAAAATTTTAACAATTGGTATTAAACATTAATCAGTTCCTTGGGAGTATTTTAAAGGATTTTTAGGAGGCATAATATGAGCAACCACCCCATTCGAAAATTAAAATATTTCAGATTTGCATTGAATTTAATCTAGAGTCATTCGATATCAATTAAGCCATACATTTTAGACATTTTCTAGAATCAAAATCAATTAATGCATTTTGATCAACATTGGAATAAGGATTCTAGACTTAGGGTTTAGTATTATTATATCTTGATTTTAATCTTCATCAAGGGACATAAAAGTGGTGCAAAACTGTTCTGTTTGGGGGAATTAATTTTATCAATCAGGTATTCTTTTAGTATATATATATATATTTATTATTTATAAACTATACATTTATATATCCATTAGAGATATTCAGGTTTCATCTATCGGGTTAAAAAAAATAAATTCCAGTTTAAAATGACTGTGTGGAAGTCTTCAGCCTCTCTTAGATGTTTGATCTAGAAAATTCTGCCACTAATACAGGACATGCACTCCTCCAACCATTACGGCTGGAAGTACCCCAAAAGAGTAGCTGAATTGGATGGTTTTGAGAAAGATTTGCTGGAAATAATCCCAAAAATCTACTTCACACGCTACACAAGTAATTTCAGAAGACCGTATCTAAAAACATACAAAAATTTTAATCCTATGATGACAAACAAGCAGAAACCTTTATAAATTAAATCATCATCATATTTGGTTTAACATGCGGTTTTACATGCTGGCTGGTGTTAGACAATTAGCAGAAATTGCCTTCTAAACTAACCTATCTCTGGCCATCTCTTTATCTCTCTTTCTGTCAAATCCATCTTTATCACTTCCTCCCATGTTTTCCTTTGCCTTCCCCTTCCAACTGACCCTGCTACCAC
>OY744517.1:3989787-4219787 GCA_963556195.1 Sepiola atlantica | reverse complement strand
AAAACAGATAAGTTCTCGCGAACCACATTTTCGCAACCACCTCTCAACCATCCTCTCTTCCATCCTAAATGAACTTTATGAAACTGTAAATACTCAATCGATCTTTCTCTTTCTTACTAAATTGATATGAAATTACACCCTTGTGTTTTGTGTTCCTTCTTCAGACTTCCGTCCTATGTATCTTTGATGAATTTATCTGCACATGGTTACCCCATTCTCACGTGGGAGAATTGAACTTTATTTCAGGATTATTTTAATCCCAACAGTTACTTGTGCACGTATGTTGTGTATATAAGTATACTAGTATAGGTTTCAGTATATTTAGTGGTGTGTCTTAGATTGCATACACATGTTTGGGTTTATTGACTCACCTATTCTATGTAAGATGCATGTACATACTTGTATGAGTCTATGAGGGTGGCTTACTACCATTTAGTTTTAGGTAAATAAACATAATTTCACCCTTCTAGAACGGGAAATTGTATATGTGTATATTGATTTGTATATATTTATGTTTACATGTTTATCGATGTATTCGGTTACATGTACCCTTTAAAACACCCAATCAAATTGATAAATTGTTTTCAATTAAACTCAATTTCCTTTTTTAATTATCCCATCCATCTCATCTTATCTATAATCCTCATCATTATTATTATTATCATTAGTATCATATTTATTTATAAGTTTACGCTGGATTAGTAGTATACCCAAGTATGGACGTATATTTCTGAGTGCGTGTGTTGTGTTATGTATATATATTTGTATGTACGTATATGCAGACATATAATTTTGCATATATGTATTTCTATCCATGTGCATTTGTGTAGCCATATAGGTTTCCGAGAAATATTATCCTAAAATATCATATCTTAGTTCAAATATATTTTATTCTCTGTCTTGGGAATTCTGTATTCCTATGAAAATACTATGTGTGCACGTCTTTGTCTATTGAGGTGCCTTATGTACGGTTGCCAGACAGTGATATGTGTACTTCCCTACACTTCCGTTTGTGTGTCAGCTCAGTGACGTTTCATTCAATTCATTGAAGATTGATACATTTAACTCTAGTTACCCAGACAGAATGGTTAGCCATTCAATTCCAGAAGGCTGAAATAAATTTATTATTCTGTATCGATAAAAATTTGCTGTGTACTTTATGCACATAGAGCTCTCTATTCTGAAATATACTTTTTAATATATATTTATATCTCGATATAATTTGATTTTAAACAAGGATTTTCATTAGGATTGAACTTACCAAACTTCAACGTCTTTCAATTTATAAAAGCAAACACGCTAAGTGCACATGTGGTGATGTGATTATTGTGGTATAAGTTTCATTGAGTTGGTATGAAAAATTCTAACTAAAATATTGCAATTTCTTTTTTCTAACTGAAAGAGCAGAAATGGAAGTTAACTTTTTCTCAGAGGCAAATACACAAGAAAAAGATGCCATATAAATGGGAGCAGTGTTTTCAGTGAAAAGTCTTAAAGGTCAGAGGTCACCACCAGAGGAAGTTAAGGAAGTCATGTGACTTCCGATGAGATTTCTCGCACTCTTAACCCGCAAGATTTCAACCAGAATAGATATGTCTGGCGGCTCTCTCCAAGAATGGAGGGATGGGCAGCTCACGCGAGTGGCTGATGTAGTGAGACAGGCTGTCGATCTGTCTATCTCTTAAGTGCATACAACTTGTCTCACCGATGTCTTGTCTTTAAATAAAATAAACCTTTTATAAAATGAAAACAATTGTTGGAGTGAGTTTTATCAACAGACGAAAAGCAACCTGTGTTCACAGCAGCGACGAGAAGATCAATATGCTTGCGTAAGGATTTTATGCATCCATCGGTAAGACATAATACAACAATTACAATTTGGTGATTGTGTGAGCAAAACTATTTCAGCAAAATAGTCTTCAAAATAGTCTTCAAGATATGCCGCAAAACACGGGTTCAAATAAACGTAGGACGATCACAAGCTGAGGAAGGAACAAGAAAATAAAAAAAGAAATGCAAGAAGATAGAGAATGAGACAGAGAAAAGTCCCGTTTTATTTTTCAAATTATGCACTCACAAATATATATAAAAAAAAAATTTAAAGAAAGATAAAATAACGAAGACACGAGCATATAGAAACAGAGAACCGTTGACTTTTTCAAAATAGAAAAAAACAAATGAAGAAAAGTGGGTTTTAACTAGTGTTTGGGTGATTAATCAGAATCAGAATAACAAAAAAATCAGAACTTTTTGCAGTATCGGAATTGGAAAAAATTTTAGCCTAATTTTCGATTCCAAAAACGATTATTTTAATTTTTTTGGTTTAAAAAGTCAATTTTCCATTGCTGGTAGTAATAATAAAATGATAAATATTCATTGATTTTAAACTATCAGTAAAACTACAATCTATAGATCATAATGAATTTAGGTAAAAATAGCACCAGAAAAATGGCACAACGGAAAAATATAGATGAAAATCTTACAATGAATCTTTTTTAAATCTTGGATACAATACATACAGGGAAAACATTAAGTTTGTCAAATTAAAAAGAAAATTATATCAACATTTAAAAGCAAATAAGGACCCTCCGATGAATGACAAAGAAAATGATATTACACTTTTCCAGAAGATTATGGGTGAACAACTTGAAAAACCTGAGGAAAAACAATTATTTTAGAGTTTGGTCAGTTTCGTATATAAATTTAACATAAAATGATCACCCATTTCTGGGCCAGTGTGTAACCAAATAGCGTTTTAAGGGCATATAACCAGATTTTTTTTTTTGTTAAGGGAAATAAATGTTTTTAAGAGGGAGAGGATAAAAAGCTTCCTTAACCCTACCATTAACCCCCAGTCCGGTTGGCACACCCATTACCCTACCACTAACCTCCCAAAATCCCATTAATCATACCACCAACCTTAAGTCCAGGTGGCAACAGACCCTCCGACAAAAAGAACAAAAACATGGTTACACATAGTTACATGTAAGATTTAACACAATAACAAAAAAGAAACTTTTATGTTTTGGGCTCAATATTAGGTGTGTGGGTGGGCTTATCCCCTATTTAAAACTATAATTTTAAAACTTAGGCAAATCAATATTTAAAAATATTTATTTTAAAATGGGAGGGGGGGGGGGCTTAGCCATATATGGGAAGAGACCCTCCCGAAAACTTAGAAAAATCAATTTTATTTGCTTAAAGACAATTTATTTTTGTGAGACATACATTTCAATATTTTCTTAGAAGGTATGACATGAGATGTGTGGGTTAGATTTGTCAGTAATGCGAAAACTATATAACCTCCACAAGTTCTTTGTTAGAAATGAACATCAAAGCGGTATGTTTTGTAATCTTTGAAGAGAAAAGAAAGAAAAAAAGGGAACAGTGTTCTGTTTTTTTTTTTCTTCTTTCTTTTCTCTTTGCAGTATGTTCCTTTTTAAATAAGTTACTAGTTTGTTTTTAAAATTTTTAAATGACCGGCTCGACTGTTTAAAAAAAAAATGAAATAGCATTTTATCAATGCGAACTACTGTAAATTGGCTTTGTTTTAAAAGAGAAATAAATCTTTAGTTGCCTCACTATTTTCAATCAATTACGGGAAAAATATTTGAGAAAAAATAGATAGAAAGATCTACTCATGTAATGTAGCCCCCACAAACAAAAGAGAGAGGGGAGGGGGAGGAAAGACGGGGGGGGGGGAATAGAGGGGGAAGAGAAAGAGGAGGATTGAGAGAGAGGGTTTGATTAGAAGCACCTGTATTTTGCTATTGTGGATTAGGAGAAAACTTTTGAGAGTGCCAAAAGATGTTTGGTGGGCTTTGTAATGAAATGCTCAAAAGAATTAACAGCCCATTTAGTGACAGCTTTAATGTTAAAGTAGAAGTACATCCGGGTTCTATACTGAGTTTGTTTTTTTTTATTTGTGTCTTAGAAGCATTTGTGTCCAGGGAGTTTTGTACAGGTTGTTTGGAAGAAATGCTGTATGCTGGTGATTTAGTACTTGCTTGCGAAACAATGGAAGACCTACTTGTTAAGTTAAAGACTTGGATGAATGTTATGCAAAGTAAAGATTTGAGAGTGAATGTTACCAAGACAAAAGTGATGATCAGCGGTTGTAGTGTTTGAAAGCTCCCAAAAAGAAAAAAGCTCAGTTTGTGGAAAGGAAGTTGGATGCAATTCAGTTTTTTGTGGTACTTGCAAGCATTGGTTAAACAAGAAGTGCAGTGAAATTACTGGTAGGTTGAGAGTTTGTGTGCAAGAAGTTTTAGACAATGGAAATGGATGAAAACTCAGATGTGGAGAAAGTATATCTGGATGATGAAGCTATTGAGAATTTTTGTTACCTTGGTGATATCATTGGAGCACAGAGTGGAGCAGGTGCTAATGTGATTGCAAGACTTAAGAGTGGATGGAATAAGTTCAGGGAACTCCTGTCATTACTAACCAACAGAGTGTTACCACTTTTGACCAAGAGAAGAGTCTATCAGGAATGTGTACACAGTCTGATGATGTATGGAAGTTAAACCTGGCTAGTGAGGGTTGAGGGCATGCGTGGCATGAAAAGAAATGATATGAGAATGATATGATGGATGTGTAATGTGAGTGTTGAAGACAGACTTAGATCTGATGAGGTCAGAGGAAGATTAAATCTGGACAGTATAGGAAGATGTGTGCAGAACAGGAGACTTCAATGGTTTGGCCATGTTGAAAGAATGAATGAGAGTTCTTGGGTTAGTAGATGTAGAACAGTTGAGGTAGCAAGTTCAGCTCACAGGGGTCGGCCATGGAAAACATAAGAGGAAGTGATAAGAATGGGCATAAAAGAAAGAGGGATAAGTAAGGAAGTTAATTTCTAGAAGCCGTCCAACATATGACAGCATGTAAAACGGACATTAAACCGAATATGATGATGAAATACTGATCTAACAGGTCACAGGTGATCTAGTCTTATTTAAAATCTTTGTTGGGTGTATCTTGAATTGTAGACCAATTTGAATTATAAAAAAATGGTCCTTATCTCAGAGATTCAGAAAATCATGGCATTAAATTTTTAAGTTAATGTGATTTGAAGAATTCAAAATGATCTGATGTATCTCAAAATGCACAATTTTATCAAATATAGATAGCCTTTTTAGAAGCTTTATCCTAAGCTTCATTTTGATACCAAGATTGACACAACCAATTATGACAATGTTGAGTAATAAAATTGTGATGTATCTAATAAATAAATATCTTATGTCTTTGTATAGGGTAAGTGAATCTTCATAACTTAAAGAATGCTTTCATTATGTATATGATAAAACATACTATGAGAACATTCCTTTTTGTTAGAATTATTTAATATTTTATGAAACATGTATTTTTTTCTCCATTCTAATTCTTTTGCCCTAAATCTGAATAATTTTTATATTTGGAAATAATAAAACTGCTATTTATACAGGAATCTTCCAATAAAACTTACCTTGTGCAGATGCTTGAGACACTAAAGTAGGTGGTGGTATACTTGTTAAGCTCGCTGGTATTGAATTAGCTGGAAGAACCACAGATGATGTTGGAAGTACTTGTTGAAAATTGGGTGGAAGTGAAGTAACTGTTTGCATTCCTAGTAATAAAAATGGTTTTATAGGGTAATTAGAAATTATAATTGATTATTGTTCAATGATTTGTTGAAAGAAACATTAGTGAAAGACTTGACTATTCGCAATTTTTCATTGAAAATATGTAAATCTTTGGTGAAAGCATCAAGATTTTGCAGCTTTTTCGCTAATAACTTTTTGTTGAAATCATATTGACATTTTACATTCTAATTTATTTTAAAATTAAAAAAATAATGAAAAGTAAATCATTTGAATTTCAAATTGATGTAGCTTTTAAACACTTGAGTAATTTAGGCTTACAATTAAAAATGATTTAATTGGAATCATGAAAAAACAATGTGCAGACTTTAAGATAAAATGCTACTTTCTTACAATTCACACATTGTATTTATTATAGAGTTCACCAAGGACCACCGACATCTTTTAAATTCTAAAAAAATACATTTTAAATCATATAAAATTTGTCATAATGCTTTTAAAATGAGTGTACATAAAGTCAGTTTAATCTTTTTTTTCAAGAAAATAAATATTTTTTTACTTGCATGACATCAAAGTAAATATATAAAAATAAATTGAAGCATTTATCAGTTTTTATTATTTTATATTTGTTTTCTTTTAGTTTGGTCTCAAATATAAAGACAAAAATGTATTTTTTAATGGATTACAAATGAACTAATCGAATAAAATATTTTCTGCTGGGTGAAAATATTTGTCTTATGAAAGATTGTTTTGTAATGAAGCTGTTAATGAAAAAACATTTCAACAAAAATGATAGTTGATTATCATAGAAACGATTACTTTTGGCAAAATAACTATTTGTGACTATATACAGCAAAGGTGTTTTTGTTTTTATACAAATAGTATAGTAAATGTTTAAAAAAAAAAAAAAAAAAAAAAAAATGGGGGGGGGGGGGGTGGTATCTGAGGATATTAAAAATGGATTTGAATATTTCCTCATTTATACTAATATAGGTTGCCCAACTATCTTAACTTCACACACACCACTATGTGTAGTTAGTGATTTTTTTCAATAGATGAAAGATAACAAACAATAATAAAGTAATCTATTTTTGTCACCGTTAATTTAGGAGCCACTGTGATGGTGTGTAGTGTGAAATGAAGGAAATGACTAAAGGAAATCATCAAATACAAGAGTTCAACAATTTATTCTAAGTGTGCACTTAGTGTAACATTACGTTGTAGCAAAACAGGGACTTTTAAATAGAAAGGAAGAAGCTGCCCAAGAAAAAAAATTAATGTGAGAAGAGATGACCATTTGATTAAGTATCAATTGTTACAAGTTTCCTAAAAATTTCTTAGAAGACATTTGCAACTTTGCTACAAAAACGTACAACTGTTAGCCGTTTAATAGTTTCACATTGCAAACCCCAACTAACAGTTACGAAATCCAAGCATCTAGCATTTACTAAATAGTATAAAACTTGAAAATCAGGATAATGCATTTTTTTTTTTTTACCTCTACAAAGAAATATCTGTCACTAGATTTCATTATAAGTATACAATTCTGAGTATGAAATATCTACCAAATGATTTGGGGTGCCATGGAACAACAGTGAGTGGAACCTTTTTCACAAAGAAACGGCTAATAGGAATGCATATTTCATGCCACCACTCAAAACATGTACAGGACATTTTGTTGAAAAATAGTGACAACACAGAACTGGCCCGTAAAAAGTCCATATCTTTAAAATATTTATGGGGAATAATTAAGAAGGTTGTAGAAAAGCAACTTCCAAGTACTAAAGCGAGAGAAACTATAAAAAAAAATATATGTTGACTGCAGTAACTTCATTTTAAGTATGCTGTAACAGATAGAAACAGAACATAACAAAATATATACATTAAAAAAATTTTTTTTTTTTATTACCTTCTATTAGAAATTCATTCCGATTCTAAATTAAGTTTCCCTATAACCAGTAGCGACAGACAAATTTTCAACTCCTTTTCCTCAACTTTTATTCAGGCCGTTTTCAAACATGCAACTGTTCAACTTCAATAAGTTGACTCTTTCTTATACAAAATAAGGAATTACAATATATTTCATATTATCTGACTAAATCCCTACCACATTTTCAATTGAAACAAATTTTAACATTAATAATTCCATAGAAAGTTAAAATAAAATCCAACTTTAATAATTTCCTTAAATACATTCTTAACAATTAGTAAAAAAAATACCTCCTTTTGTCATTTTAGCAATTAAAAGTTTTCTTTGTTTATTTCTTATTCTTAAATCACCAAAAGTGTCTCTATTGTTTTAACCTTTTCATTAGTTGATACTATATGTATAGAAAGTGACCCAATGGAAGAACAAGGGTCATTGAAGTTATGATTGACATTCAAACACCTTAAATTATCCTTGAAATAAAATACTAGCTAGTCTAGTAATCAGATTAAGATTAGGAAAATATGTGATTAAACCTACTAAAATTAACATGTAAAATCTGTTCTTGAAAGAAAAAAAAATAAAGAGATGATGTAACGTACAGCAAGATTATAGCATTCAACAGATCAGGTGTTTCTTTTTAAAACTTGTAAGGAAACTCAGGAAAACATGACATTCATTCACTTAATCATGGTGTACATGGTCTATTATTGAAAAATGGGTGCTTATGCTGATGAGCGGCCATATGAAAAATATTTTTTTTATAAAAAAATATTTTTTCATACGGCCGCTCATCAGCATAAGCACCGAAAAATGTTTCTATGTCATGTTTTTCTTTGTTAGAAATACTATTAAACGTAAAATAGTTACTTGCCTGGGCCAGGTACATGAGAATATTGATGCTGTTGGGAAACATTCAACGGAGGAATACCTTGTTGTTGACCAATAATTCCACCAGGTCCACAATTCTGGTTTGCAGATGCTATTAAACAAAAAAAAAGTGGATGGGATGAATTTTCATTTTGCAAAACCAAAAAGTGCTTGAAAAGAAAACCTATAAATATAATATCAAATGATAAGTTTAAAAATGGGCTGGTCTCCAATTGTAAATCTAGTGGAATAAATATATTAATAAAATAAATGTGAACAGTAGAAGAGTTATCCTTATATTGAAGCACTTTTATTGACCTTATAATATTTGAATTATGTGTAACATTAAAGAAAATTATAACAATAGACTGGGGCAAAATACTATAAAAAAAGAATGGTAGTTTATCGGAGAAGATTATTTCTAAAAATGTAAACCCAACACAAAAGTATAACAGAGAATGGCTAAAAAATAAAAATTGTGCAGGCAAAACACTGAAAGATTTGATGCATAGCTGACAAAAATAATCTCTTCAATGTGATTTAAAGAAATACACTTTTTAGAAAGCCAGTAATAAATATTTTTTAACAATTTATATCTTATTGTTTATAAAAATAATGGAAAATTTAAACCTTTTTCAATCTTGTTAAAGTATCATAAATATGATGCAGCTAATTTCTATTCTCTGTGTGACTTTTTAGGCATTATCAGCAGACATCTTTTAAATTATTTATCAGTATAACAAAAAGAAAAAAAAAAGGAAAAAAAAGATTAATTCTAAGAGTTGTTGATTATGGGTTGGTTCTACTGCCTTTCTATCTTGAATCTAAATGAAGTTTAATTCTAATAAACCCACATTTTTATTTTTGATAATTTTAAACAATAAATGGAGTTTAAGACTATGAATAAATATTGTAAGAAATATTGAAGAAACTGCACCAAAATGAAAAGCAACTCCTGGAAACTTGTAGCATTTTCATTGAATCATGTTTTTTTTTTTTGTTTGTTTATTAACAAAGGATTTAATGCAGAACAAATTAGTACCCACCTTCAACCAAAGCAACCAACCTGATATATAATAGATCAGATTGACTGTTTTATTGAGAAACAGATCCGTTTAAAAGAATCAAACTCTTGAAAAATGTAACAAGAGTTGAAAAGCAAAGAAACAAAGTACAAAGTAAGCATTTAAAGTGAATTTAAAATATATAAAATGAATTGTAAAGCAAGAACAAAGATAACTCTTCTACACTTTTACTACCATCACTTATCTAAATAATTCATTTTATATATATATATATATATATATATATATATATAAATAAAATTCTTTTTATTATATAATGTAGCAGTAATAACACCCAACAAAACATTAATATTTTGGATATGTGGCCTATATTTCCTGGAATGAAGTCACTGAATGTTGAAAGGAAGGGAGTAAAGAAAAGGGAATTAATAAACATTTTTTATAAATTCTTATGAAAACCATAAAATCAATTATTGAAGAAAAAAAGAAAAAAGAAAAAAAAAAGAAAATTATTTAGAAGTTTTTTTGTGCAATCATCAAATACTGACAACCTTGATACAATAAATCATTAATAAAAGTAATTTAAGTTAAAACGAATAAAAAAATCAGTTTCAGCTGTTCTCTGAAAATCCCAACCAAGCCTTTAATTATGAAAGAAGGCTTCGATAAATGGGTAAACATTGTTTCAACTATTTGAAAATAGTGACCTTCGTAGGGAATTTGTGAGGGACGGCAAAGCTGTACTAAACTAATGAGAGAAATAAAATTTAATTTTGGAATTTAATTATTTAATTGAGAATAATGTTATAAAATAAAATAAACAGATAAACGTAAATAAGTGAATGAGTAGGAAAAGAAAATATTAAAAAAATATAAAAATAAGAATTAGTAGTATTCAGAAATAATAATAAAAAAAGAATTATTACCCTACGATTACATATAAATGAGACTCACCATGCAAAAAATCACAATCACAAATAGGAAGTTTTCAGGAACAATTTTTCATGAGAGATTCATAGCATTTTGGGAAAGAGAAAAATAGCAAATCATGAATTATACACCCATTGTGTATATTTGAATTTTCCCTTGTCCTCAAAGAAATAAGTCAAAATAGTTTTCCTATTTTTACCTATTTTATTATCATTAGTAAACTATATCATATCAAATATATTTTATTTATATAAAATTCTTACCATATTTATTGATTTAAATACTTTTGAAAATGTCCTTTTTTATTGATCTCGTTGAATTTCATAGTTTTTGCGATTTGTGATACAATTTAATATCTCAACTGCTAAAATAAACTTAAATACTTGATAAGAAAGAAAAATGTAGATTCACTGGAGAGAAATTCAAACATACATAAGCCAGTCTACATAAAATGTCTGAAATAAAAGTATGGAGAATAAAATCTTTAATATATTTTAAAAGAAATTCTGGATAAAATGGATTTCAGGCACCCCAAAACAAAGCGCATATGAAAAGGACAGATTCGAGTTGACACCGGTTGTTTTCGCTTCCGGTTACTCGTGCATACACATTGAACTTATAAGCAGACAGGTAATACTCAAAACTTTATTTTAAATTAAAACTATTCTAGATAAAATATAGATAGGGATACGATCTCTGCCATGTTTTTTTTATATATTTGTTTCTTTTGTTTGTTTATTAAAATGTTTTGTTAATAAAACTTATGTACTTTTAAGATTATATATTTTTAAACTTGCTTACGAGTTCAATGTGCGTGCGTAACGGGAAGTGAAAACAACCTGTGTTAACCCAAATCTGTCTCTTTTGTATTTGCTTTGTTTTGGGATGCTTGAAATCCATTTAATTTGAAATTTTTAAGCCAAATAAAGAAACGTCAATCTAGCAAATAAAATGTTAGGGATATTCACTGACTTTATTAATTTAAATTTTGATTGTATTTCACAGATAATAGCTTAATATTAATTAGCAATTAAACAAAAATAATATTACATAAAAAATAAAATTCCTTTATTTTTCAAAGGAATTTATCTTTATTAAAATATAATATTTGTTAGATCTGTTTTTTAATTAAGTTAAAATGTCAATTAACTTGATGGATATACAACAGTTGTATATCTATTTGGGTACATCAAGTTAATTTAACATTAAGATTTTAAGCAGTAAAGAAACATTATTATATTATAACCTTTATAAAACTGAGGAAAATAAACAATTTATGATTTTTTTACATAAGAAAAATGTTTAAAACATATAAAGCAATACATTTGAATTTTATTTTTGGATTATATGGTTTGAAAATCGACTTTAAATTCTTAACATTTATGAGAGACTGTAAAATAAGCAAAAAATAATTGCCCCCCCCCCAAAAAAAAAACCCACCCTCTGTGGTATATTAAAGATAATCTGAATAAAATCGCATCAATTCAAATTTTTGACAATTCAAGGAAATGAATTCCAATTGTTGCAGTTATAATTTTCCATATGTTAAAATTCAAACGTTTATAAAATAAAACTCTTTTAAAAATATGCCTTCAAGCAAAAATCTCTAACACGTTGGCCTCTACACAACTCCCCAGCAGATTGTGGTTGTATGCTAGTTTTTACCACCCGGATCTCCCGCGAGTCCTTTATTTCCTATGGACTTTCTGAGAACTGCTATGTTCAGATTGCATTGTTTTATGCTTTCGCTATAGCAAAGAGGACAATTTAAAATCTTTTTGTCCTTCTGTTTTTATCATGTAAACAAGTAAAATAATATATATTGCATTTAATATATGGCAGAATGAAAAATCTATTTACTTTGAAAAACAAAATAATTCTTTTGTAAATGATTTTCTAAATCTTCCAATAGAAACAATTTAATTGACCAATATTTCTAATGTTTCACACTGAAACACTCAAGGCAAAAGAAAGACTTATTTGTACAGTTAACACAAATCAGTATTCACTTTCTTTCGTTGACCTTTTTATTTGACCTCCAAATGTGCCTACATGCTTTAGCAATTCTTCGGCTAAAGTAAATATAAAAGTAAAATGTATCCAAGTAATAGATGTGGCTATTGTCCTGCTTCCCCCAGATAATCTTTTATAACATCTAATACTATTTAGGTTGCATATGTTCATCTGTTGCTTGCCTCTGTTGCTTAATGTTTCCTTCTTTTCCAACATAAACACTACTGGTGTATGTGCAGCCATAGGGATCACAATTATTTATTAATTTTCAGCGCATACTTACATGCTTTTTTCCTGAAGTGGAGTGTCAGAGGATTAACCTCCTATGCCACAACACCATTGTTGCATCAACAGCCGGATTAGAAGCAGAAGTGAAATTTCTAGGATTCTTATTTTCCATAAAATATTTGTGCAAAGTGCACTAACTGCAACAATGCCTGAAACCTGAATTCTTAAGAGTTCTTGAAGAACAGATCTCTTGACCAATAAGCTGATATCTTCAGATATTTTCTAACTCTCATATAAAATTGTAAAATGTCTAAGTTTGTGACTTGTTTATTTCTGCATACCATAATACTACAGTTTCAGCAGGAATAGAAGACTTAGTGAGAATAGGAGACATTTAAAATGGAAAATGTATTAATGTGTATAGAATTCTAAAATATTAACTACCATTCTATTTTAAGATTGCGCAGATGTTATTGAAACAATTTTCTGACAATTTTACAAATTCAATTTCAGTCATATATATTTTTTTGTCATATGTCAAGGTCATTGTGGGACCACATCTAAAACATACACACAGCTAAATTGTCTTAATTTTCATGGATTGCTAACACAAATATTACATATAGATAAAAAAAAACAGAAAAAAACTTTAAATGAAATACAGTACATAATGTTAGTAATTTCAATAGTTTCCTTTTTTTTTTTTTTAATCTTATTATCCCTTTATATCAAGTCATGTGTTCAGCAAATTGCATCCCACAACTGATACATTGAATAGTTTATTTTATCAATACTTTCTAGAGAGAGATTATGCTTGTTGTTAAACAATATTTGAATCACTCAGTTTTGAAAATAAGTGAAGAATTTTTTACATTTAGAAATTAAACTAGAAAGCTCAGTGTGAAAATGAGATACATTAGCCTGTTATGCAAAATACTATTTGTTACCACTAAAAAGTATAATTCAGAAATTGTTTAATTTCAAGGATTTGATTGAATTTTGCTCTGATTAAAGGAAACAGAGGTTGAACTACACGTTTTGTACGAATAAAGCCAAATTATTCAAATTTATCAATAAAATGACTTGAGTATTACAAAAGAAAAAGCTTTAGAATTGAGTGTATAGTTTTAAAAAAATACAAAGAAACAAAGCATATCATGAACCTAAAGCCCCCATCCAGATTTGATGAGAAAATGGCGAAAAACTAAAACTAAATTAAGAGTGGGTGGGGTGGGTGGGTAAATCTCAGCTTATACTGGCAAACCTGAAACAAACATTTATTAGTTCCTGTAAATAGAAATATACATGTTCCTTTGAAGGAGAGAATCTTAATAAATCACACAAAGAAGAGAAGAGAGTGAAAGAAGAAGTGTATGAAAAGTAGACATTTTAATCAACTGAAATCAGTTTCACATAGAAAGCATAATTAATTGAATGATATTCTAGAATTTCATCTTCAGAGTAGAGAATGAGAGATAAAAAGATAGAGAATGAGAAAATGTAGGGGAAGGATTAGTATGTTAGGAGTTACTGCAAAAAAAAAAAAAAAAAAATCAAACTTATCAATTTATATATGTAGTGTATATAGACATAATTATTGAATGAAAACATACACCATCTCTCATCTATATGCATGTGTCACTTTGCATTTATAATCGAAAACAATTTGCTAAAACTATGTTTAAATTTTGATATTTGAGATGCATTTGTATGTAAATATTTCCAGTTCCTATCAATTCCACATGGATTTACATGATTTTATGTTCGTGGAATGTTGTTTTAATGATAACTGAGTTAAGTAGTAAAATGATGGAGATAAGTATTTGCAGGACAACAGGCAGGTATACAAAGGATTGCTGCAAAGAACAGGGAAGAAAAGGTCATGTTGAATCACATGGATATAACATAATGATGTACTACGAGCTAGAGGAAAGACTTACTCTGCTGTTGCAAACCAGCCAACAAAGTGGCTGTCCCAGGACTCACGGATGCGGGCATGGCAGCCAGGGCTTGCTGAAACTGGGCGTAGTCTTGTTGAACCTAGAACAAAATAATGCATCGGACTGGTTATCTTTCAGCCCGGTTTGAAGGATGACAATAACATCTGATCCCCCAAGTGGTGCCTGAATCAGTAGTAGTAATAGTAATATTAAAAAGAATAGCAATCAACTCAGTAACAATTATATGTGGACAAATCCCTTGGAACTGATACAAAGGTAATCTTTTTTTTTTAAATCAGTAGAGAAAAAAAGGGGAGTATTTATTCACATGTACACATGTTATTTTAGTTTGAAAGAACAAAATTAATCATTAATGAGGACCCTGAGAAGTTAGTCAACAACCGGAACTCATTTAGAGAAATTCTTCGAATCAGGAATCAACTGAAAACATTTAAAAAATTTAGATATATCATTTTACTCTGACAATTAAACATTTTGTTCCATGTTTTATCTGATTACAGTCATGAACATTTAGTACGCATCGAGAAGAGCTTAAGGATAGAATAAGAATTTAGAATTAAAAAGAAGAACAACAACATCTAATAATAAAAATTCAATAAAATATTAGTTTTAATTTGGAAAATAATGTCAATTGTTTAAAGAGAGGAATTGTTATTTTGAATTTGGAAATCACACAAAAGCATTTGTCATAATTACACATAAAAAGTCACTGATTACTAATGAAACTGTTCAGGGTAGTTTAATACAGATTTAGTTCTGTCAGCATATTCAAAGAAAGTTAAGCTAATTTAAAAATTTTAAACGGAACAAATGAAAGAATTAAAACATAACTGAACATATTTTCTAAAACTCACCTGTACTTTTATCCTTAAGTTTGATTTATAAATACAACTATACCAAGAATTATTACATGTTTAGAATATTTAGACAGGAAATCTACCATACATGCAAGTGTAAGTCATCAATACATGATAAGTTAACCTCACTAAATAAGGCAGCATCAGTTCTATCAAATGATACACGGCCTAAATATAACATTATAGATGTAGATATGGAATATTTTTTCATATATATACAGGGTGGGCCAAAATAAGGGTCCTATCTTTAAATTTGAATAACTTGAATTTGAATAACTTCCACAAAATAAAAGTTAAACTCACCAAACTTTATGTGTGTGTAGACTGACCCTTCCGAGATTTTTTGAAATAAACAAAACAAATTTTAGCCGAAAAACACTTCTTAAAACTTACAAAAACTAAAGTATTGTTTTTTACACTGTTTTGAGTTTTTTAAGCAAAAAATAATGTTTTCTAAATGAGGGTACGTTCCTTAGGGCTAATACGGCTCATGCTTGCTTCGGAAGGGGTCCTCTACTTATTCTAAAAAAAAAATTAAAATAAATAAATAAATAAAAAAGTTATGAATTTTTAAAAATAGGACCCTTATTTTTGCCCACCCTGTACATATACACACACATACATACATACATAGTGATGTATATATATTCTATATATACATATGTAATGTGTCATATGTTTAGGGATTCTAAACTTGTATCATCTGATAGAACTGATACCGCCTTATTTGGGGAGGTTAACTTATTGACATATATGGTACATCATTTAACATACAGTCACTACTGTCCTTAAGATCTTCATTCCAAAACAACAAGATTGAAAATATTTTCATGTCCTTAAATAATTTTTTTTAAATAGCTGAAATTCTAGCAGGATTTGAATTATTCGGACTACTATTCTCATTTTGATTGTTATATTCACAACATTTCGGCTAATGTATCCTCTGATAGTCTTCAGGTGCATCTTTTCGAACTTGGGAATTTTATGTAAAACTTGGGAACCTCTACAAAATTTCGAACTGCTGTGATCAGAATAGTAATCCAAATAAATCCTTATCTCAAGAATTCTGAAACATTCTAACATGATGGAATAACTTTTCTTAAAAGCTTCCACAATGATAATGCACATTTCACAAGCAAAATATCTTTGCAGTAGGAAAAGATTTAATTTTGTTGTCTTTTATTGTAGCATAGCAAATGACAAATATTTCAATGTAACAATTTTATAAAATCAAGGAAAAAAATGGGCATATATTGTATCTTTAGCACATCAATAAATTATGAGTTGATTATCTGTTTTTTCATGAAATTGTACACCAAATTAGAAAATACGGACATTTAAAACATATCCCTTTCAATACTATAGATGATCAAAAGAAATACAACATATGCATTTTGATGAGCTTTTTGTGAAAGAAAAGCATATCTGTTGGACAATGCCAATTTTGGCAAAAAGTTCATGACATGATAGAACACAGAAGTGATTGTAATTCTTAAATAATATTGCAAACATTTCGAGTAATCAAATCAGAATATACAAAAAGATTTTGCAATACAATTACTAAGTGAATTTATTCTTATTCATTTTTCTATTTGTATTTTATGAAATACAAATAGAAAATTAATTAGAATAAATTTACTTGGTAATTGTATTTCAAAATCAAAAGAAGTTTAACGTACATTTTGACAGTTAAAACAAAAGTATAAAATAAAGTTGATGAACAATTAAACAAGTTTTTTTTTAGATTGTCTGAAAACTGGAGATTTTCTTCAATGGCATTAACACAAATTTTTATTAAATAAGTTTTATCATTATCTATAAGTTTTCCTCAAAAAGAATTTTCAACATTATATTTTTAATTCATAGCAAAAACAAAAACATACTCTCAACAATAACATTATGTATTTGTATTACTATGGAATAACTAAACTAACAAAATCTTCAGCAAACAGATTAGTTATTTCCTCGTTAACAAAATTGACTCTTTATAAAATCTTTTTCATGTTTTTTTTATATATATAAACCCGATGAAATTGTGCAGAAGTAGTTTTCTAACAGCTTCAGGCAAAAGAAATATCCTGGTATAAACCAGAATCTGGCAAAAGAGATATCCTGGTATAAACCAGAATCTCGCAAAAGAGATATCCTGGTATAAACCAGAATCTGGCAAAAGAGATACCCTGGTAAACACCAGAATCTGGCAAAAGAGATACCCTGGTAAACACCAGAATCTGGCAAAAGAGATACCCTGGTAAACACCAGAATCTGGCAAAAGAGATACCCTGGTATAAACCAGAATCTGGCAAAAGAGATACCCTGGTACAAACCAGAATCTGGCAAAAGAGATATCCTGGTATAAACCAGAATCTGGCAAAAGAGATACCCTGGTACACACCAGAATCTGGCAAAAGAGATACCCTGGTACACACCAGAATCTGGCAAAAGAGATACCCTGGTACACACCAGAATCTGGCAAAAGAGATACCCTGGTACACACCAGAATCTGGCAAAAGAGATACCCTGGTACACACCAGAATCTGGCAAAAGAGATACCCTGGTACAAACCAGAATCTGGCAAAAGAGATACCCTGGTACAAACCAGAATCTGGCAAAAGAGATACCCTGGTACAAACCAGAATCTGGCAAAAGAGATACCCTGGTACAAACCAGAATCTCGCAAAAGAGATACCCTGGTACACACCAGAATCTCGCAAAAGAGATACCCTGGTACAAACCAGAATCTGGCAAAAGAGATACCCTGGTACAAACCAGAATCTGGCAAAAGAGATACCCTGGTACAAACCAGAATCTGGCAAAAGAGATATCCTGGTACAAACCAGAATCTGGCAAAAGAGATACCATGGTACAAACCAGAATCTGGCAAAAGAGATATCCTGGTACAAACCAGAATCTGGCAAAAGAGATATCCTGGTACAAACCAGAATCTGGCAAAAGGGATATTTAGGTACAAACCAGAATCTTGTAAATATTTGAAAAATAAACATTTAGATAACAATTATTATTGTAAAAAAATCATAATATAAACTAGAGTGAGAAAATTGTTCAAATCCATATTAATAAAAATTCTACCTTTCTACAAAGTCATAATCTAGTATTTATGGAGAATAGAGAATTTTAAACGAAATTTTAATAATAAAATCCTATTTTAACAAAAAGAATTTCCCATGAAAATATAAGATTAAATCATTTTTCTCTTTTATAATACTTTAAGATCAATTTTAGTTTCAATAATTAAGTAGTAGATATTTAAATTGATTTTTAATTTTCACTTTTTGCTGTAATTGCACAACCTGTTTATTGTTAGTGAGAGCAAAAATTGATAATACAAAATAAATCAAAATATTTTAATGATCTATGATTTAAAGTGTCTCAGTTATTGAAGTTGGGATTAATCTTAAAGTATCTTCTAAATATATCACATAAAAAACAGGTTTTAACATTTATTCTGATAATTTTGAAAATATAACATGTTTAAAACGTTTTATTACCAGATACTCGTTAACAATAGTACATATAATGAAGCTGTCATGAAGTGTTTCACTACAAAAGAAGTTCAATAGAACATCTAGTTTTAAATTTCATGAGGTCAAAATGGCCACACAAGTACCATGAAACTGTCCTGGAATTTTAAATGGGTATTATTATTTTGAATAATGTGGAAGAAAAGAAAAGAAATTAATATTAAATTACTCGGAGTTTCAATTAATAAATAGAAGCATGGAACTATTTTGTAAAACTACATTTGCAATGTATAAGAGAAAGTTTTCGTGGTTAACAAAAAATGAACATCTGATAGATTTGATACATTTCATGGATAGTGAATTTTAAAATCAAAGCCTGTCGAAAAGTTGAAAGAAAAAAATATTAGTATAAAATGGATTCTTTCCATTATAAATGGGTTTTGATCAAATATTTATAAACAAAGATATATTCAACGTTTAAAAAATTGATAATAAAATGAGGAAAAAAAAAAAAAAATGTTGCTATTCAATTTGGTAATTCAGAATGTGAACTTGAGAGATTTACACGAGTTACAGATTGAAATGTAAAAGCGACACGAGAAAATCGTGTTTTGTACAAAAACTTGCATTGATACAATTTTAACA
Source organism: Sepiola atlantica (assembly GCA_963556195.1). Taxonomy (NCBI): domain Eukaryota; kingdom Metazoa; phylum Mollusca; class Cephalopoda; order Sepiida; family Sepiolidae; genus Sepiola; species Sepiola atlantica. The sequence goes on along the minus strand of OY744517.1, from coordinate 4,200,270 downwards.
GATTAATAAAGCATAACTAAATTTGAAATGTTAAATAAGACTAATAAGAAGAAATCAGAAATCACAAGTAAAACGAATCAAAACGAAAAAAAAGTGATAACAAATATCCATATTTAGTTGCCTCTACACGACAAGGGACAAGTTAGACACAAGGCCGGTTTTTAATGTGGGGGGAATGAAGCTTCCACAAAAAAGAAACTTAGATTAGGACAACAATTAAAATTGCTCCAGTCTTGAAGAATTTCTCCTCCTTGGACTCAGGACAAAAAAGGTGCTACACCCTGAACATAGCTGGAAGTCCAGTAATCAGTGTCTATCTCATTACAATAAAGTATGTATATTTATAAAATTAACTTTACCAACATATATACTTATTTTTTATTGCTATAAAGCTCTATCTGAAAGGATATCGAGCCATTTGTATGCACAGGGTCTGCCGTTTTGATTTGGGTCGGTTCTGATTTTGAGAAATTGATCTACATAAATTTCTAATGTGACTATATATTGCTTATATCTTGTGCATAATAAAGCAGTATAGAAATTATTCAACATGCAAGCATGAGTAATTTTCAATAGTCTAGAATTAAGGGAATATGGATCTAAAATGGCATATTATATTTACAGTCATTATATTATTCAGAATCAACCAACAATTAAAATATATAAAGTAAGCATTTATCAAATATTTTATCAAATAATTTATATCTAACCATTACAGAACATACTACTAAATTGAGTATTGATTTACTCCTCTCCAGGAGTTAGGCACAAGGCCAGTTTTTATCTTACTCCCACAAGTAAGATATGACCCAAGGTCGGGTCGGGAAAGTGGGGTTTAAAAATTGCCTGGGTAGCCCCGTCGGCATTCCCCGGTAGGGGTGCCTCAGGCAGTAAGCAATAAACTTACTCCTCCCCAAAGAGGGGAGGCGAAGCCTGGGAGGGTGGACCTCCTAGAACTGCACAGGACAGACCCATAGACAGGCGTAAATCAAGACCCGAAGGCCAAGACAATACCAGTCTATGGGGTGCAGTATCCATCGGAACAGATACTACACTTTGATCTTAGCCAAAAGGCCAAGGGTGAATCCTAAATTGAGTAGGTGATATACTATGTAACAAACAATTAATTTTATGAGCATTACACAGTAAAATAAAAATGCTTTAATTAAATAGTCATAATTTCATATTTTTGGTTGTTAATCATACATAAAATATTTCAACGCTTATACAGAAAAATAGAGTGGTCGCTAGAAAAACAGGAAATTTGTCAAACGGTAATTTATTTTTACAAAGAATAACCTTTATAAAGTTTTTTAAAGACTAACATTACAATACACGCATAGATGCTCAAAATGTCGTCTGTGCAAATCAAAGAAGTGAATAAGCCAGACGCAATAAAAGTTAAACAATAAAATTTACAACCTCAAATTTCCCGCTTTTCTAGCGACCACCTTGTATTACAGATATTCAGTGATTTTAGAGCTTGAAATACGGAAAGGAGACAACACTATTACACGTGTGTAGCAGTTTAATAAAAACAAAAGAAAATGACTTCATTGAAGTTGAATAAAATTCATTGTAAAAAATGACAAACACAGGGTGAAACAAAAATTCAAAGAAATAAAAACACAAAAAAAAAAAAAAAACAGTGTAGCAATAGATAGGGCGTGCGGGGATGGGAGTAAAATGTAGATAATGGGTGTGGAAATTTGAGCAAGTTGGAAAGAACTGTTCCCCCATAGACGATCAGCAAAGTATCAACGTATGGTTTCTTCCTTCCACTTGTCATCTTGTTTGAACAGCAATAGATGAGCAATGGATGTATTAGTTTGGTTGAACCAGACACCAACTGAAATACAACTAAACAGGCAAATGGGGAAAAACAGGAATTATTTTGAGATTTTTATTTGGAACACATTTTCTCTCAAACAAACAAAAATAAAAAAAAAATGATTTAAAATATTAACAAAACAATATGTTTAGATTAAAGAATAATGTCATCTTCATAAGACATACTCTGCACACAAAAATGAAAACCACCTAAGAATTAAAAAAGATTATAACATCAATATTTATCACACACGCATAAAGAAATGACAAAACCCCCAAAACCATAGATTCAAATATTTTTTACTTACTGTTTGAATCAAATTTTCAGCTAATTGTTTAGCTTGTTGAAGCCCAATAAGTGTACCATGCCTGGTAAGAGAAAATAATAAAATGTATTTTGGAAAACCACATTATAAAAAGAAATTATAAATTAAATAAATTTGAAATTAAAAAAAAGAAGAAAAAAAAAGGTGCTTGTGCTGTTCAGCGGCCGTATTAAAAAAAATATTTTTTTATAAAAACAATATTATATACTTATTCAGCGTTATATTCTTACTCACTGTACAAAAAAATATCCACTAGAACTTTAATTACAAGTATTTCTCCATTCTGCGTATCATAACAGCGATTCATTCACAGAGCCTCCATCTGATGCTGAATGCTCAGGTCATCCAAATTCAAAAGTTGTCCCAGAAAGTATAAAATAGTCTATGAACTCATTTTGGACGACTGTGAATGGAAGTTGTGTGAGATCGCAGAGGAGTTGAAGATATCAGAAGGCAGTATATTCACAATTTTGCATGAATATTTGTCAATGAGAAAGCTGTGTTTAAAGTGGATGCTGTATTTGCTCACAGTCAATCAAAAACAATAATGTGTCGACAATTCAGAGCATTGTTTGCAACTGTTTAAACGTAACAAATAGAGTTTTTGCGTTAATAAGTGACAATGGATGAAACACGGATCAACAACTTCACTCCAAAGTCAAATCGGCAGTCAACTAAGTGGACAGCAGCAGGTGAAAGGTGCTACGGCATCGCACCAAACGAGGCCAAGATAGTTTGGACATGTACTGAAGTCCAACGCAGACACCATCGCAAAACTTGCTTTTGCATTAGAAGTTGCCGGGAAGTGACCAAAAAGACCGATGAGATGGGCAGACGCCCTGCACGAAGATCTCTGTGAAACTGCTCTTCACCCGGACCAAGCCTGTGATTGTGCCAAGTGGAGACAAAAATCCATTGTGGACCCTGCCATAGCTCAGGATTAACGCATAAGAAAAAAAAAAATTGAATGAAGCAATGCTTAAATTAAAATTATTACTGCAGTTTGCAGTTAAATAAGGGTAAAATACTATTTGTTTTTATAAATAGTGAGTGTCTTACTTTTAGTTTTAAAGTTTATTTAAATATTTAAAAAATGGAAACTCACGCCAAATGGATTTGACAGTCTCCCAGAATGTTGTATAAAAGGGTGGTAAGAAGACTGAGGTATCACAGTAGCATTAAAAAAATATAAGAACTACCAACTCTTTTGCATTTTAGCAAACAGTGAATTTTGAATATTGAATGGTTCACAAAAGACACCAAATAGTGATGGCAATTTTCATATATATAAGATTGTACAAAATCGAAACTGTTTTAGAAATTTCTAGTATCTGACAAAGCTGCTATCCAAATGTTATCTCGAAATTGGTCAACTCGTTTATTTCTCAACTTCACCTTTATTATGAATATGCATGTTTTCAAAATAACAACTATAACAGAAAAATTGTTTCTTGTAAAGCAACAACCCAAAAGAAGATTACATTTAATAACCCATCTTTTTGTACAATTTCATTCAAGACAAGGATTACTTATTTTTTTATTTCATATGCAAACTAGTAAAAATATTTAATAAAGAAAAACAAGTTATGTAAATATTTTTTAAAGCAATGACTTACTGTAAGTGAATGTGCATTGGCTCAAAGGCTTCTCGTCCAGAAGGAGATTCAATAAAATTGGATCCTTTGCCCCTTAATGTAACTTTGGCGCCAGTTTCATTATGAATATGTTGTAAGAAACAACCCTGGAAAATAACGCATGCCAGCATGTAAGTCGGACATTAAACCGAATATGATGATGATGATGATGATGAATAACTTTCATTGTTACTAATTTAATAACACAATTCTTTGAACAATCGCAATGATTCTACCAAATTGAATAGAAATGAAAATTAGTAGCTTTTTTTTGCAGGACTGGAGTCGAAGTTGGAGTCACATTGCCAACACACCTAAAATTTTAACAAGTGCTCGAGAAATATCAACATCAAACTTAACTTATATAGAAAAAAGATTCCTAACAAATAGTTTTTTTTTTAAAAAGCATGAAAATTTGATGCTGAAGGTATCTCGTTGTGAACGCTGATCACCTTGTGGTAATGATTGATATCACCCTAAAATCTCGTCCCAAAGCTGATGAGCTGTTGCTCAAAACGCGGAGGTACTACAAACGGGCTGATTTTCATTCCATCAGAGACGCCCATAGAGTGAAACTTTTTCTCTCCCTGCTGATCAGTGTGCAAATGAGGTAACCGAATGGGGCAAAGCAGGCATTGAAGCACATGTCCTCATGCGAAAATTCTACAGCAAGCCTCACTCTCCTTAATGGTTCACCTAAAACTGTGCAGCTATTATTGCTCAGAAGCAGCAAGCACTCCAACAATTCAACCGCCATAAGTCAATTACAAACAAACAAATTTATAGTGTCAAGAAATCAATGTAAGACCGTGATAGATGAATCAAAGAGAAGGTATAGAGAGATGACCAGAAAATGCATTCAGTCACAGAAACTAGGTACTCGTGATTTCTGGAAAATCTTCAATAGTGTGGTGAACAATAGGCAATCAACAATTCCCCCGCTATCCAACCACAATGATGTCGTTTGCACGGCAACTGATAACGCTGAACTACTTGCCCAGCGATTCGCCTTAAACTCTATTTTGAACTCCGCAAACCACTCCCGCATAAATTTCCCATTGCGGACTGAAGCCACATTTGAAAACCGGGTCATCATCCCATCACAGGTCAGGGACATCATAAAAAACCTTGACACCTTCAAAGCATGTGGGCCTGATCTTATACCAGTAATAAAGAACTGCTCTGCTGAAGTGGCCCTTGTCCTCTCCAAACTCTACAACAAATGCCTTGCCGAATCTTGCTTTCCTGATAGCTGAAAAATTGTCTCTCTAGTATTAGTCTTCAAGAATTCTGGAGATAGAACTGACCCTCAGAATTATCGCCCCATCAGTCTACTCCCACTCTTCGCTAAAATCTTTGAATCCTTAATCAATCTAGTGATAGTTAATGCTAGATTTCTTTCTGACCATCAGTATGGATTTAGGCAAGCACGATCTACTGCGGATATCCTAACTGTCACTCTGAAAGCATAAACCATATACTGGACATGGAAGGTGAAGCTAGGGCAGTAGCACTTGATATATCCAAAGTCTTTGACAAAGTCTGGCATAAAGGTTTTCTCATAAAAATTAATTCATATGGTATTACTGGACGAATATTTAATATAATTATATCCTTCCTATCCCCCCAAAAAAGATGCAGGTTGTTCATCCAAACAACATGACATAAATGCAGGTGTACCTCAGGGATTGATTCCTGATTTTCATAAACGACCTCCCTGATGACATTGTGTCTGGGATGGGTATATTTACTGATGGCTCTACTCTCGTCACGTGGGTAAAACAGACACGCACATATCCGAGGCAATGGCTGAATCCTTAGAAAATGACCTCCAGACAGTAGTGGAATGGGGTCATAAATGGATGGTAACATTTAATGCTGCTAAGACAAAGCTTCTTTCCTTCAACAACTATAAGAAACCTCTTTAACCACCAATTGCCATGGCAAATAACACCATACCTGAGAGTCCAACATTCAAACTCCTTGGCCTAACATTCACAGGTAACATGAATTGGAACAAATATATAAAAGACATTGTCAAGGCTGCTGCAAAGACAGTGGACTCCCTCTACCGTGCTAAAAAACTTCTCACACCTGACAGTATCCTATATCTCTACAAAGCCACCATCCGCCCATGCATGAAGTATTGTTGTCATATCTGGGCTGGTGCACCATCCACTAGTTTTTCCCGCTTAGACAAGGCAAAAAAAAAAAGTCGCTAATATAATAGGTCCCTCACTATCCACCAAGCTCCAGCCCCTGTCCTATCCCTGCAATGTTGCATCCTTATGCTTGTTTTACAAGTACTTCAATGGAATGTGCTCCGATAAACTTGCTGCTCTGGTGCCCCCTTGACCAACCCGACAATCAGCTAAATCCCATCCATTCACTGTAAAGGTCCCCAGATGCTGGAGAGCCTCCTACTCCAATAGCTTCTTTTCTCATGCTGCCGGCCATTGGAACTCCCTCCCTGTTACCCTGACTGTACCGACATGCAGAAATTTAAAACTAATGTGAACAATCATCTCACTGCACAGCCAATTTAGGATGACCCCCTAAACTTTTACCTTAATTCTCAGTAGCCCCTTACGTCTAGTGGCAACTTGCCTTGTTTTGGGTGAACTAAGTTAAAAAAAAAAAAAAAAAAAAAAAAAGAATACCAATAATGTTAGGAAGATGTGTTGTATGCATCCACCCCTTTAAATTTTACTGTTTATCAATCATTTTTTTAAATCTAGAATATTTATTTTGATTCAATAATGACACTAATTTTATTCGCTTTCAACCTTTTTTTCAATTTCTGGCATTTTTAGATGAAGTTTCAGTTTGTTTAATTGAAAATCTAAGAAAATGAATAAATGACAATTCAAGTGGGTCATTCCAACAAAATTCAACAAGGGTCTGTCTGTCCTAAAGGTTCTTTATTTGTTTTTACATTTTCAGCATTTCTTTACATCTATAAGTTAGACCATTCCTAAAACTTTCAGCTCAATTGGTTACTCAAAACAGATTTTATAGGCCTTTGAAGAAATGGGCAATTTCGAAAATTTTGAACTTTTTTTATTTTTGAGCATCTATAGTTCACAGTAGATTTTATGTTAATGCCCTAATTTCTCAGTTTACCATCTGAATTTTCTGAAATATTAAAATCATTTATTTTAAATTTACCAAAGCTCAAAAAATCTGAAAATTAAAAAAAAAAAAAATCAAAGTCTTGGTAGGAAAATTTAAAAAATTACAAAAGAGCATAACATAAAAGCTATTCTGAACTCAAAATTAAAGAAAATAAATTTTTTTCTCCAAATTTCTGAAATTGCCCATTTCTTCAAATTACTGTAAAAATTGTTTGGAGAAAGCAATTTAGCTGAAGTTTTCAAGAATGGTCTAACTTATAGATCAGAAGAGGTTGTAAAAATTTGGTAGTTTGGTTTGGTATGGTAGTTTTGTTTTACGGCATATCAACCCTTTTTGGGTTATTTAATGCCGAATCTGGTCATTATAGTGAAAGTTTTTATGCTTCAAGTTCTTTATATCTTCAAATGTTTAATCAGGGTTTTTGGTTTGGTAGTTTTGTTTTACGGCATATCAACCCTTTTTGGGTTATTTAATGCCGAATCTGGTCTTGTTTTCTTCTCTTTTTTGTTTCTTTCCCCTTTTAATATCTGTTTCTATTTAACCCATAGTTGGGACCCTAATAGGTACTACCACTCCAGGTCAGGGTGGACCTGGGAGCAATGGTAATTAAGAGGAGGCTCCACATTCCCCAAAGTCCGTAAGCCGGATCTCACCATCGGATGTAGTTTAAGGTCATATCCAGGACCGGGAGTAGGGTAGGAAAAATAAAAATAAAAAAGGGGAGGGAGAAATTTGAAACTAAATAGAAAATCTTCATGACAGACATTTGTTCAATTTGGCTGGAATGCCCCAAAGCATTTCCGAAACCAGCATGTCAATATAGTAACTTCCAGTTGGAAACTTATTTATTGAAATAAATATTGTTTTGTAAACATTTTAGTAAACCACAGTTAAAAATATGTTAACATTACTAGATGAAAATGTATGTAATACGTAGCTTAACAACTAGCAAAAGCAATCAGTAGTTAGCATTTATATATTTGTTAGTATTGATATTGACTAGTGGAAGAAGATTTCTTGGGCCAGAGTTTATTTCGTAAAAATATCAGGAGTCAAACCTTTTGAAATGTTGGTTTTTGGGCTACAGGCCTGCTGTTTTTGTATGTCAGCCTATCCATGTGATATGTAAGTAATATATAGGCATATGTCAAACAAATAAGGGACCATTTACTTATTTCAGCTGTGTTTATGTCTACAAAATTTTTAATTCATTTATTATAGGAAATTTAATTTTTAATTTTAATTTTTCATTGCTGTCTGGTACTAATCTGATTATTTTTAATAAATATACATTTAATTTTCAAATTATCACAGTTCATACTTGTTGTCATATTGGCCCATGCGTATTACTTGAATGAACGTATGAGTATTACATGGATTGGCTGACATATTACAACAAAAAAAAAAGTTTTTCTTTTTCTCAATATATGCCTCCTTTACATCTTCAAAAAATAAATTTGAAGAAAACAGAATTCTTGCTTATTTTGAACATTAGTGAGAATATTGTATTTTTATTTGCAAACAAATTTATAATTATTTAGCCTTTGGGAAAAGTATCCGCATCAAGAATATCTTAACAAAAAGGTTTCATTACTAGAATGTCATAATAGTCCAGAAAGAAAGTATTTGAACAAATCTATATGAAGAGTACCAACAGTAAAAACATGTTACACTTATTTAACAAATAGAAAAGTCATTTGTAAATTTAGGAAATAGAAAATGAAGTCAGATGTGCTAACATATTTCAAGATTTTTATTTTGTTGTTAAAATAGTTATTGATAATTCTTAACATACTCGATTTTATATTATATTTTTAATCATTCAAAAAAATTTTTTTTAATTCTACAACAATATAAATATAATATAAAACTATATAATTATTTCTGCTTTTTCTTACGAGTTATCTAAATGCATGTGAAAAGATCTCACAAATATATAATTATTTTCTTTCACATTGAGATTTTCTTGCTAATTTGGAGTCCATCTTACAAAAATGCAGTATCATTAATTATCTTATCCAAGATATTGACATAACATTAAGAATAATTTTCTTTTAATTTAAATTCAAATTTTATGCACAATATAAGTTATTTTGATGAAGTAAATATAATTTTAGTATTTTAAAATATTAAAAATATTATGTTACTCACAGCAGGGCCCACAATTTTGGCTTTGACATCAAAAGTTGGTGGAGCATGTTCCAGACCAATAAATAATTTTTCTTGAACAAATGCCAACTGAAAATTAATCAAATTTCTACAGAATAAAGCAAACATATATATCACTGCATTTGACATAAAAAACAATAATTAGACTCAACCCACGAATCATTAACAGAAAATACTTACGGGAAATAATTTTGTTAAATATGAAGATTTTTCATGTGTATTTCTGTATTAACAAGTGACTCAGAAAACTGTAAGTTATCGAGTGTTAAGTTAGATATACAAACTTTCCTTTGATGTTCAAACTTACAGCATAAGTTAAAAATAACCACTTTAGCAAGGCATGTAACTCTGAGGTTTCTTGCAAGTTCACAAAATAAATTTCATGGACCCAATCACTACAACTGCACTAAAGCTAAAATGTTTCTTTTGTTAATATGCAAGAAACCTCAGATTCTTGCATACAGATCAACCATTTTTCTAAGGAGCAAGCCTATTTAAATACTATCTTTAAATCTAAGGTTTCACTTTTGAGCAAACATTGGTGAATGAATGTAACTTGATAAATTAATGAAGGTATCTATCAAATTATCTTTTAGATTTTTTTTTAATACTGATCCAGACTTCACTCATCTTCATGTATATACCGATCCAGACTTAAGTCATCTTCTTCATGTAGATACCAGTCCAGACTTCACTATCATAATCTCCGTGTAGATACCGATCCAGATTTCAGTCATCTTCTTCGTATAGATACTGATCCAGACTTCACTGTCATCTTCTTCGTATAGATACTGATCCAGACTTCACTGTCGTCATCTTTGTATAGATACTGATCCAGACTTCACTGTCATCTTCTTCGTATAGATACTGATCCAGACTTCACTGTCATCTTCTTCGTATAGATACTGATCCAGACTTCACTGTCATCTTCTTTGTATAGATATCGATCCAGACTTCACTGTCATCTTCTTCGTATAGATACTGATCCAGACTTCACTGTCATCATCTTCGTATAGATACTGATCCAGACTTCACTGTCATCATCTTCGTATAGATACTGATCCAGACTTAACTGTCATCTTCTTTGTGTAGATACTGATCCAGACTTCACTGTCATCTTCTTCGTATAGATACTGATCCAGACTTCACTTGCATCTTCTTCGTATAGATACTGATCCAGACTTAACTGTCATCTTCTTTGTGTAGATACTGATCCAGACTTCACTGTCATCTTCTTTGTATAGATACTGATCCAGACTTCACTGTCGTCATCTTTGTATAGATACTGATCCAGACTTCACTGTCATCTTCTTTGTATAGATACTGATCCAGACTTCACTGTCATCTTCTTCGTATAGATACTGATCCAGACTTCACTGTCATCTTCTTTGTATAGATACTGATCCAGACTTCACTGTCATCTTCTTCGTATAGATACTGATCCAGACTTCACTGTCATCTTCTTTGTATAGATACTGATCCAGACTTCACTGTCGTCATCTTTGTATAGATACTGATCCAGACTTCACTGTCATCATCTTCGTATAGATATCGATCCAGACTTCACTGTCATCTTCTTCGTATAGATACTGATCCAGACTTCACTGTCATCATCTTCGTATAGATACTGATCCAGACTTCACTGTCATCATCTTCGTATAGATATCGATCCAGACTTCACTGTCATCTTCTTTGTATAGATACTGATCCAGACTTCACTGTCATCTTCTTTGTATAGATACTGATCCAGACTTCACTGTCGTCATCTTTGTATAGATACTGATCCAGACTTCACTGTCATCATCTTCGTATAGATATCGATCCAGACTTCACTGTCATCTTCTTTGTATAGATACTGATCCAGACTTCACTGTCATCTTCTTTGTATAGATACTGATCCAGACTTCACTGTCATCTTCTTTGTATAGATACTGATCCAGACTTCACTGTCATCTTCTTTGTATAGATACTGATCCAGACTTCACTGTCGTCATCTTTGTATAGATACTGATCCAGACTTCACTGTCATCATCTTCGTATAGATATCGATCCAGACTTCACTGTCATCTTCTTTGTATAGATACTGATCCAGACTTCACTGTCATCTTCTTCGTATAGATACTGATCCAGACTTCACTGTCATCTTCTTCGTATAGATACTGATCCAGACTTCACTGTCATCTTCTTTGTATAGATACTGATCCAGACTTCACTGTCATCTTCTTTGTATAGATACTGATCCAGACTTCACTGTCATCTTCTTTGTATAGATACTGATCCAGACTTCACTGTCATCTTCTTCGTATAGATACTGATCCAGACTTCACTGTCATCTTCTTTGTATAGATACTGATCCAGACTTCACTGTCATCTTCTTTGTATAGATACTGATCCAGACTTCACTGTCATCTTCTTTGTATAGATACTGATCCAGACTTCACTGTCATCTTCTTCGTATAGATACTGATCCAGACTTCACTGTCATCTTCTTCGTATAGATACTGATCCAGACTTCACTGTCGTCATCTTTGTATAGATACTGATCCAGACTTCACTGTCATCATCTTCGTATAGATATCGATCCAGACTTCACTGTCATCTTCTTTGTGTAGATACTGATCCAGACTTCACTGTCATCTTCTTTGTGTAGATACTGATCCAGACTTCACTGTCATCTTCTTTGTATAGATATCGATCCAGACTTCACTGTCATCTTCTTTGTATAGATACTGATCCAGACTTCACTGTCATCTTCTTTGTGTAGATACTGCTCCAGACTTCACTGTCATCTTCTTTGTATAGATACTGATCCAGACTTCACTGTCATCTTCTTTGTGTAGATACTGATCCAGACTTCACTGTCATCTTCTTTGTGTAGATACTGATCCAGACTTCACTGTCATCTTCTTTGTGTAGATACTGATCCAGACTTCACTGTCATCTTCTTTGTATAGATATCGATCCAGACTTCACTGTCATCTTCTTTGTATAGATACTGATCCAGACTTCACTGTCATCTTCTTTGTGTAGATACTGATCCAGACTTCACTGTCATCTTCTTTGTATAGATATCGATCCAGACTTCACTGTCATCTTCTTTGTGTAGATACTGATCCAGACTTCACTGTCATCATCTTTGTGTAGATACTGATCCAGACTTCACTGTCATCTTCTTTGTGTAGATACTGATCCAGACTTCACTGTCGTCATCTTTGTATAGATACTGATCCAGACTTCACTGTCATCTTCTTTGTGTAGATACTGATCCAGACTTCACTGTCATCTTCTTTGTGTAGATACTGATCCAGACTTCACTGTCATCTTCTTTGTGTAGATACTGATCCAGACTTCACTGTCATCTTCTTTGTGTAGATACTGATCCAGACTTCACTGTCATCTTCTTTGTGTAGATACTGATCCAGACTTCACTGTCATCTTCTTTGTGTAGATACTGATCCAGACTTCACTGTCATCTTCTTTGTATAGATATCGATCCAGACTTCACTGTCATCTTCTTTGTATAGATACTGATCCAGACTTCACTGTCATCTTCTTTGTGTAGATACTGATCCAGACTTCACTGTCATCTTCTTTGTATAGATACTGATCCAGACTTCACTGTCATCTTCTTTGTGTAGATACTGATCCAGACTTCACTGTCGTCATCTTTGTATAGATACTGATCCAGACTTCACTGTCATCTTCTTTGTGTAGATACTGATCTAGACTTCACTGTCGTCATCTTTGTATAGATACTGATCCAGACTTCACTGTCGTCATCTTTGTATAGATACTGATCCAGACTTCACTGTCATCATCTTCGTATAGATATCGATCCAGACTTCACTGTCATCTTCTTTATGTAGATATCGAAATAAACTTAACTCACATTTTGCTTGTGTGGATATTTATTCAGACTTCTCGTATGAATGACTATCGTAAATGTTGATCTGGATTTTCAAAAAAATATTTTTTAAGAATTGGCCTAATTGATGCTATTGCAGAGAAAACTATACTGGTTAATGAATAAGGGAAAAATGACTTTATAAGATGACAAAAAGAAGAGTAAGCAATTAAATACAGTCTTATGAATATATGAAGTGCAGAAATCTAGTAAATAGACGTTAAAATAAAAAAAGAACAAAAACTTTGTTTATAACTCTTTACCCCTTGATGTTGAGGTGTAAAAGACATCATTGTTGGAGGTGGTTGATTAATGGGTGGAGGTGGCCGCACACCAGGCTGTAAATTGCCTGGGGGGCAAACAACAGGAGAGAATCGACTGCCCTTTGGACGTGGACCACTGGTAATTATTTCATTAATACGAAGGACAGCATCTAGAAATAGTTTGAAAAACAGATTATGAAAATTGAATGAATATTAAAAAAAGGGAAGACAAACAGAAAAATTATTTTAAGATCTTAAATGTATAATCCTATATTAAAAATCAATAGATTTAGATAATAGTTGAATTTATAGATAATGATTATTTAAATATATGATTTATGAATCATGGCTATTTGAGAACAGTAATTTCTAAATTTTATAATTATAATATCTTTATCAACAAAACCTATATTAGAATCAATGTATACTTACTATCAACAGATTCTTGTGTTGGACCTTGCACGCGTAAATATAAAGGTTTTTCTTCTGGGTGTCTGAAGAAAAATATATTATAAAAATGCAATTGACATAAAAAAGGAGCATTTTTGAAATGTTATTGCAATATATTACGATTCCAAAACAGTGAATAAAAACAATTTTTTTTAAATAATTATGTATATATCTGCTTAAAATGATAATTCCTAAATCTTTTTAGTAAATTGAAAACATTTTAAAGTAGTGTTAAATTGTGTTGGATTTTCCTCGTGATTACAGCAAAAGAAATTAGAGCCAACATAATGATATAGAGATGAAAATAACAAGACTATTTAAGTTACTCGGATTCCAATAAAACAGTGACCGAACTCAAAAGAAAACAGATTTTATATTAGAATCACATTTTCAAAAGTTTAATTTATTATCCAATCTTTTGTAATATGCTCTCACTTAAGAAGTTTTACCATTCCTAAATTAACACAAGTCTTGTACCCAATGGACCACCATGCATTTTGGGAGGAAAATTCCAGCGTCTATATATTGCCTTCACAACACTAATATAAAAAAAAATCTTCTTGTGAACATGACCTGAGCAGCGATTTGTGTTGGACAAAGCATACCTCTAAAATTGTCAAGAAGGCCAAGAGTGTGTTGGTATCATTTCGCAAAAGTGTTGGGTTAGCTGCTCTCTCGCCATCAAAACTGTATCCAGCTGTGTTGCAAGCGCACTTAGAATTTGCATCATTAGTCTGAAAACCGTGTCTTGTTCAGAACATCGACTGCCTGGAAACTGTTAAGAAACGTGCAACCAAGCAAATACCGGCCATATTCTGAACACCTTGCTCCTCTGGGCTTGAATTTATTGAAGCTCTGATGTTTACCAACGACTTAATAAAACACCTACAAAATTTTTAACCATCTCGCCAACAACCCTGATCTCTGTGTGTCTAACACTTGCCAACATGCATACCTATAAAATCAGAAATCAGCACAGCTCCCATGACTTTTAGAAACATTTTTTCGCGCTCAGAATTGCTGAAGCATGAGACAAACTGTCTGCATCGGTTGTTGGCTGCTGGGACACTGCATCTTTTAATACTCATTCATGCTTCTCGGAATTTTCTGAAACTACACCCTCCATACACTTTTGATGAGTTGTAGTGCACCTGACTACTCGACACTTTTGATGAGTTGTAGTGCACCTGACCACTCGACACTTTTGATGAGTTGTAGTGCACCTGACTACTCGACACTTTTGATGAGTTGTAGTGCACCTGACTACTCGACATTTTTGATGAGTTGTAGTGCACCTGACTACTATAGACACTTTTGATGAGTTGTAGTGCACCTGACTACTCGACACTTTTGATGAGTTGTAGTGCACCTGACTACTATAGACACTTTTGATGAGTTGTAGTGCACCTGACTACTCGACACTTTTCATGAGTTGTAGTGCACCTGACTACTCGACACTTTTCATGAGTTGTAGTGCACCTGACTACTCGACACTTTTAATGAGTTGTAGTGCACCTGACCACTCGACACTTTTGATGAGTTGTAGTGCACCTGACTACTCGACACTTTTGATGAGTTGTAGTGCACCTGACTACTCGACACTTTTGATGAGTTGTAGTGCACCTGACTACTCGACACTTTTCATGAGTTGTAGTGCACCTGACCACTCGACACTTTTGATGAGTTGTAGTGCACCTGACTACTCGACACTTTTGATGAGTTGTAGTGCACCTGACTACTCGACACTTTTCATGAGTTGTAGTGCACCTGACCACTCGACACTTTTGATGAGTTGTAGTGCACCTGACTACTATAGACAATGATTTCATTATTATTAATAGTTTTTCTACTAATTTCTCCACCCTCTTGTGTAAGTGAAAAATTGGACAGGTTGTCTGAAATGTTTTTCCATTGAGCTGTGTTGAGTATTTAACAAATTCTGAAGGAAAACAGAGCAAAAAGCAGTATCGATTGGTAGTTGTTCTGAATCTATTTTTAGTTTTATAGACTTGGGTTTAGTACCAAATTTAGAAGATAACTTTCAGACCAAACACTTGTCTTGAGTTTTGAAGCTGTACTGTTAACTTTATTGGTGTTGATTTGAAACAACAGTATATCATTTTAAATAGAAAAACTGTATTTCATATTAGACTCCAAATAGTTGGGCTTTTTCTTTTATAGATTGAGACAATGAAGAAGTAGATTCTAAATCCCAAAATTTTCCAATACTTATCGTTGTATATAGTTGGTATGAATATCATTATTTCTTCTGCAGAATGAGCACAGAAACTACCGTCTAAAGTAAAGGTAAAGGTTGATGTTGGAAGTAAGGAGAACAGGGGACAGGGGAGCAGTAAAAGAGGAACAAAACAAATTGAATTGAGATTTACATATTTTTCATTTTAATTATGTGACAAAGATTCATGCCCCCCCCCCCCTCGATGTATTCTTATGGTTGTGCAAGTCCTACTAGTGCATATGTACATCCAGCTTTGTCATTTCCGGTGTTCCGAAGCGGTTATATTGATATGTCCTTTGAAAGTTTGCTGTCATCTTTAGCATTTTGCTGTGTTATATGTGGTTTGAAAACTAATGGTTTCATTTAACATTCTGTTATGTCAACACTCTGGTGTCTGCTTGAAAAACTCTCTTCATAGTCAGCAATCTGTTTTATATAAATACTAGCAGGACTTTGTCTCCCGGCGTTGCCCGGGGTGGGTTGATATGAAAGAATGATTTAACTGTGAAATTAAATTAAAATGAGCACCCACTTCCAGGAAATTTAGAGGTAATATGGTATGATGCTGGATGTATGTATTTGTGTTAACTAAGCGTATATAATTATAGTATTTCAATTTTGTGGTGTTTTTGTTGGGGGGGGGGGGGGGGATTTGTTTCCTACACTAAAATGAAGTGCGAAAACAGTATTTCTATTTTTTGTATATTCTTTTAACCATACTACACACGAATGCCACTACCCTACCAATAACTAAGTCCGGAGGTGTAGCCAGTCGGACTTAGAGTTAATGGTAAGTAATTTTATATTTTTTTTATTTTTATTAATGAATGTAACACTAATAGCAACTCCTGGTTCAGCAATTTAGGATGTTTTACTGTCTTCGAAGGAGTGGATGTCGACGAAATGTTATATTTAAATTTTTTTTAAATCTATGAAACACTTTCAGAAGTGTAAAAGTATGCAGGTTAGTAGAAACTTACAATTTATAGCATTTGCTAACACTTATATAAATATTGGTAAAAACACAAGAAATGTCGATGAAAGTTTTGTCGATTAAGAAAAGTTTTGAAAATAATGCTGACATCTACTTCACTCTGAATAATTTACGTGACTGAAATAAGATTTAACAAAAAGAATTGCTAAACTGCAGTAGCGTCTAATTTTTATTTGGGGTAAACTATGACGATGTGATTTTAAAGATTTACTGTAAATGTATTTAAATAAATGGTATTTCAGTCTTCCGGAATATTTTGGATGTTCACACGTAATCACCTATATAAGGATAATTTCTAGTTTTACGAAAATAAATTTGCTTAAATCTGAAGAAATTGAAAACAGTAATATTCCCCACCCCCACCAATTAGACTGAAAGTTAAAATTGTCTAAAGTTTTGAGTAGTAAAAGATTTATTGCTTATTTTTAAGAGTCTTACTCTAAGGGACACAAAATACCCTGTTCAACGTTTTGAAATCGTTAAAAGATGAAGTCATTATGTGCGTGGATTGAAAAAAGAAAGTCTTCTGTTTAGTACTTTCTGTAACGAAAGAAGAAAGCATTAGAATAAGTATTTTGACAGAGTAAATAATCATTATTCTAAATTGATCTTTTAAAAACGTGAAAAAAAACTTACAATGTATTTATTATTGTCGCCATCTTGTTAGAATAGATTGTGCTTGTCTGTATGTTCGTTTTTAAACTATTTCTTTGTATTGTAATTTATTAATGGAATTGAGTAAGAATGAAAGAATACTATTCTGTTATTCTTTAATTTACCGATGATTTGTGAAAGTTTTGCTTATGTAAAGAAATTACATGGTATTGTGGGTGGAAAGATTAGTAGAAAAATTAGAGTGGGTAAAAGGGGCGAGCTACTTTCTCTTTGTAAGTTATTTTTTGTGCGAGTAAGTTTTTCAGGATTGAATGTAATAATTAGAGAATGGATTCGTAGTAACTTTATATTTTGTAGGAACATACAGGGGAACCGGGTTGTTTGCCGAGCGGATCAGTTTAGTCTGTGATGCAACTGATTATTTGGCTAGTGTCATCAAAGTTATGGAAAAAAAAGATTGAGGCTCCCAGACTTGTTTCGATAAATTGTGCGGAGAATGGTTAATCAACATTATTTTACTTTTTAACTGCAATCTGGTCATGTGACCTGGTTTTGTGGACATAGTTATAAATAATGGTTTTTAAGTGTTGATTTTTAGAAGGAAAAGAAAGGAAGAAAAAAAAAAGGAAAGAGTGAATCTAGACGAGTAGAGAAGGAAAGGCAATGATTTAATATGCCAATAACATATCTTACTCTTCTCTTACTTTGGCAAGACTATTGCAAACTGAATAGCAAATATTTTACGAGCAGAAATCTTTTGTAAGGTGTCTCCTTTATCTGTTGAACGTATCAAAAAACGTATCTTTTTTTAAATAGTTAATTGTAATAACATGTTCATTAAGAAATCAACTATTCAAGAATCAAACAAATCTAAAATTTCAATCAAAATAACCACTCAAAATCAAAAAGCTATTTAAAATGTTTTACAGCCAATAAAACTTGACACAATGATTGCGCTTCATATTAAACATATTTCACAAATAATCTCCAACATTTTTTAGTTATTACATTTAAAATATTCATTACTTTAACAAGTTTTTTTAAATTATACATTTTTCTAAACAGTTACCTTCATTATAAACTCCGCATTTTTTGTGATTGTTTTCATTCAGTCAAAACTCAGATTTTTGTGGATCTTATTCACATGTAATAAAATACCTATTTTGCATTTGTTTACAATTAACATACCCAGCAAATTTTATTTTTTCTTCAGGACTTCTATATCTTCCTCTTGTTGAGACACCAGCTCCACTTAATTTTGAAATCTGGAAAAATCACAAATTAAAAAACAAGGAAATAAATGAATAAATTAGATAAGAAATAATGGTTGACAGAAATGTAAGTTTTTTGTTGTTTTAAATGTGTAAAACTAGTAAATTATCATCAATATCAAATAGATAAAAATTGGATGAAACAATTTTTATCTAAGCAGTTGATCATTGATCAAATTTGTTTTGTGTAAAAGTTTTGCCTACCTCTTCTTGTGCTGTTCCTTTAGTCAACATATTCCTACAGTGGGTGGGAACATCATTGATCTCAACTTCAGCTACAATCAAACTGCTGGGGTTAGAGATTGAACTAACCTGGAATTAAAACAAGAACGGATCGATTCTTAAGATGCGTCCATTTAATCTGCATGTTTAGCAGTGATTTCAAACTTAAGCGTGACCGACTGACAAAAATGCTATTTCAAACTTAAGCGTGACAGACCAACCGATGGACAGAGCCTCTTATAAAGACGCTTGGACACATCTAAAATAAGATACATCCATCCAATTTGCACATTTAGCCATGAAAATCTTTATTTCAAACTGGAGCGTGATAGATCAACTGACGGACAGAAAAACGTGTGGACGCATCTAAAATCTTAGCAATAAACAAAAGAAATATGATCTGAGAAAGAGTAAGGACATTCAGTTATCTTTGAAAATTTTATAGAAAACATTAAAGAGCTAATTTACTCAAATCAGATTGTGATTCAACACAAGATTGAGAAAAATTAGTCATCACTAGAATGAAAAAAAAGGTTGCTGTTCTGCAAACAATTTTAGAGTTAAACTAAAATCATGACACATCATTCAATAAATCTCAAGCCTAACTAATAATACAAAAACTTTCAGGCAAAATTCGACTTTATTCATCAACATAGTCTCCTTCTAGGGTGATACACTGATTCAAATGCTTCTCTAACAATTCAATGCCGGTTTTGTAGAATGATTTGTCTTTTGCATCAAAATATGCCTCAGTTTCCAACATTACTTCTTCATTTGAGCCAAATCTCTTTCTCTGGAGAATTCTTTTGAGGTCTACAAACAGCCAGTAGTCGCTGGGGCCTAATCTTGAGAATAGATAGAGTGCGGAAGCAATTCGAAGTGCAATCTATGTAGTTTTGCTATTGTTGCGATTGACTTGTGACATAGTGCATTGTGTTGGTGAAAGAACTTTGTTTTGTGACCAGTTTCTTCCTTCAAATGCATCAATAATGCTATATAATATTTGCTATTAATGGTTCTTCCTTTCTCAAGGTTATCAATGAACAAAATACCTTGCTCATCTCAAAATACGGAGGCCAAAATCTTGCCTACTGATGTTTTTGTCTTTGGTCGTTTTGGGCGAAATTAGCCTTCTTCTGTTGTCCACTCAGCTAATTGCTGATTTGACTCCAGAGAGAATTGGTTGATCCATGTTTTATCCACTGTCACATATTGATGCAAAATCTCCTTTTTGTTGCGTTGAACAGTTGGAAACAACGTTCTGAATTGTTGACGTTTTTGTTTATGATCGACTATGAGCAAACACGGCACCCACTTCTCATCGCAAAATTGTGACATCTGTAACTCCTCTGCTATCTCACACAACTTTAATTTACGATCGGCAAAAACGAATTCGAGGACTTTTTTCTTTTTTCTAGAACTATCGAATTTGAAAAATATGAACGTTCAGCTCCATTTGTGTCTGTACGACTGCGTCAAAATTCAGCGTACCATCTCTTAACCATTGTACTTGATAGAGTAGAGTCCGAATAACACTTATCAAGCCATTGCTTTGCTTGAATAGTATTTTTTCCCATCAGAAATCAATGCTTTATCAACACACGAAATTCAGATTTTCCATTGTTTTGAAAATTTGCAACAGTAGCTTCACGTAGATAATTTGTAATCCGATTGGACTCAAATTTTGATACGTAATATTTGAAGGTTAGTACTTTATAAAAATCGTGTATATTTTTATTAATGGCACCATGTATATGTCAGGCCCGGGATTTATTGAGTGATATGTTAATTTACTAAGCAAAATATATCTTAGCAGTTTTATCGGAAGAAATCTCCAATCAACAAAATCAATATGTAGTATAATACAGGGTGTTTCAAAAGTCTTGGGAACATTTTAATTTAATTTAACTTGTAATGTTCCCAAGACTTTTGAAACACCCTGTATTTGACACGAAAAAAGATGATTTAAATCTTAGATTTCTACCGTCACATTTCATTGATGTTATTATCTTTTATTAGAAAAATGTTATTTTTACTACAATACAAAAATTCTATAATAGTAAAATGTGTTATGCTAAAAAGATTTCTCAAACTTAAATATACAATTATATGATGTCTTCGTTGGTTCGGACATGTTGAAAGAAGCAAGGTGTATATCACCACTTGCAGAGACTGAACACAGGACAGGAAAAACAAAGTCAGGCGCCCTAAGAAGACATGGAAATAAACCATCGGGCAAGACCGTAAACAGCGGCAAATGGACAGTCAATCCCTACAATCGTGATCACTGAAGGACAGCCAGACAACGTCAAACCTCTGTCCAAGGGAACATAGACGATAAACCTGGATAGTGAGTGAATGAGTGATAGTTCTTGCAAATTTTAGATGTAAAACACGTTAAAATTGAGTAAGATTACTATTTCAACAATACAAAAATTCTGAACTTACATTTATTCCACTATGGTCTTGAGCAGACTGTAAAAAATATAATATATATAGAGTTAATATTTAAATAGTAATAATAGCAAAAGTGGCATAAATGCAAAATATTACTAGCAGGACCTGTTCATGGATGTTCTTTGAAGAACACAAGAAACTCATGCTCCCTCGTATAAATATTTTTACTTGATATTTTACTTAGCTATAATATTAATTGTGATTTGCTGTAAGTATTAAATTCATAAATAATAAGGAACATCTAAAAGTTTGTATTATTTCATAACTATGTAGGTGTCCCAATCTGGCCTGTTGATGCTGCGAAAATGGGTAAAAATGTGAAATTTTCATTAAATGTAATTTACGAATTCTCGACTATTTCATTAAATTAGTAAGTAAATAAAATTTAATCTTTCCTTTTTCTAATGATATCATTTTTTTCTTGTACGATGATTTTTTTGCATGTTTTTAAAATTATGTAACTATTTTAATGACAAATGCGTTTAGTTACACATTTTTCAACTATAAATTTTTAGTCCTGTTTTTTAACGTCTGTACTGTTCACACTGTTAATTAAACCACATTGAAAACATCATAAGTTGAAAACATCAGTAAGTAAAATATTAAAGAAATTTAATTTGAAAAAGGTTGTCCGGAAACTCCTTAGCGTTTTCAAAGTACAGGTTTCTGAAGTCTCTTAACAAGCCTATAAACCGTTTACTTAAATCACAGATGAAACTTAGCATGTGTTACGCATATTTTTTCCATTTCTGACAAAATTTTTTGGATTTATTTACTTTCAGATATTCCTCATTACAACAAAATGGATGGCAACAAATTTCATGTCTAGGTAGTTATGCTTTTTTTCTTCAAAAAAGGAGAAATTGCTATTAAAACTTTCAAAGAGATTTGTGAAGTGTTTGGTGACAATGCTATAGGAGAATCAACGGTTATTTTGAAGACAAAAATTGAAGAAAATCCAAATATCACAACTAAAGCACTTGCGCAAGAGTTGGAAGTTTCAAAAAGTACAGTTCATGACCATTTGGTGTCTCTCAGATACATTTCACGCTATAATGTTTGGGTACCCCACAATCTCTCCGAGCAGAATCGTTTAGACAGATATTCGATTTGTGATTCACTTTTGAAATGGAATGATGCTGTGCCATTTTTAAAACAACTTGTGACAGGAGACGAAAAATGGATTGTTTACGACAATATAGTGTGAAAAAGATCTTGGAGTTTGTGTAGTGAACCTCCAAAACAGCAGCGAAAAAATAATATTTATGTCAAAAAGGTTATGCTCTGTGTTTGGTGGGATTTCAAAAGCATTATTCATTATGAACTTCTTACCCCAAAACCAAACCATTAATTCTGATCGTCAGCTTTCGAACTTACAACAGAAGATGCAACAACTGAGGTCAGAGTCTGCCAACAGAAAGGCTGTCGTTTTCCAACAAGACAATGCCAGACCACATGTCTTTAGTCACCCGAAGAAAGTTGCATGAACTTGGCTGAGATGTCTTACCTCATCCACCATACTCTCTTGATATTACACCCTCTGATTACCATTTATTTCTCTTTGCAGTACTCATTGCAAGGAAAACGTTTAATAATACAGAAGAAGTCAAAATACATGAGGAAAACTTCTTTTCTTCAAAACTGTCGAAATTTCATGCCGATGGGATATTTAAGCTTCATGATAAATGGACTAAGGTTATTGCCCATAATGGAAATTATTTCATTGAATAAATATTGCTAAGAAAGGAGAAATCTTATATCTATCCTCTTTGTGTGCCTAAAAAAATGCTCAAAACTTTCCGGACAACCTAATATTTATACCATTGTATAAAGCAGAGTTTCCCCAATAATAATCAATAGGATTCATATTAATCACAAATAATGGGACACATGTTTACAGTTTTTTTTTTCCATTTTCGAGTAAGTTAACAAAAAAATAGAAAACAAGGCCCCTATAAACATGCCTCCTCTCGCATATGTAAACATACCTCCTCTCGCACATTTAAAAATAAACCCCCTTTTCCCTCTCCCGTGACTGTCATAATAATAGTAGCAAAAGCTGAGTGTTTGCTCTTTATTTTCTCTCCTCCTTCACTTTCTTTTTTCTCTCTCTCGTGCTTACTTTT
The DNA here is from genome assembly GCA_963556195.1 of Sepiola atlantica. Taxonomy (NCBI): domain Eukaryota; kingdom Metazoa; phylum Mollusca; class Cephalopoda; order Sepiida; family Sepiolidae; genus Sepiola; species Sepiola atlantica. The sequence goes on along the minus strand of OY744517.1, from coordinate 4,176,635 downwards.
CTCTCTCCTCCTTCACTTTCTTTTTTCTCTCCCTCGTGCTTACTTTTCTCTCTCTCTCTCTGTCTCCTCTGTTTTTCTGAATAAATATTTACAATTTCGTGCTAACTTTCCATGTTTAAAAGAATTTTGCCTGACTTTTATTTTAAAAAGTATTTTATTAAATGAGGTTCCTGTTCTATATTTGACGACCCATGAACTTTGGGCCACAGGGCGTCTATGATCTAGATTTTAATGAATGACGTCATCTCTTATGACGCCATCGTTTTTTTCCCCGGTATCTTCAACCAAGTGATGGAAGAATATTACATATCCCTCATATTATTGCCTGTAACAGAAGCATATAACCAAAATCAAAGCTACATAAGATGAGTGAAACTGGCCGTAAAATCTTCCATTATATTTTTCAATAAATAGATTTTATCATCACATATTTGAAATTTAGCATTAAACAAATTATTTAAAATTTTAATTTAAAGCTTTATAATAAATTTTTGTTTAAAAATTGACTGATGATTTTTTATATTGCAAATTTCAAGGCCTTGATGTGAATCACTTTTTACTTTTTTACATGCCAAAAATTGGATCACCCCACAAAATCTTCCAATATTAAAAAGAAATCAACTTTTTTTTTTTAATTCCTCATCGAAAATTAATCAAGTATAAAAGTTTTAGGCTTGTATGGGTAACTTTTTACAAAAGGTTTAGTAAAGTATTAATTTGATCCATTTTTCTGCCTAACTGCCAAATTTGACGTCGGGTTGTGTTCACATGGTAGAAATAAGTTTTTTTATGAATGTAATACTGAATTTTTTTTTCAGCTTAATTTGTATGATGCTATGAATCATAATAATAAGTTTCAATGTGTTAGCTGCAAAAATAAAACTTTTATGAACAGTCAAATTGCTCTTCTGTATGATTTCTGCACAATTTTTATGACAGCATTGGTATTTTCACCAATATTTAAGACTAGGTATATCTAAAAATTATTAACTCCATCTATATTATCTTTCTTTTAATGAACTATGGCACTATATTTATAAAGATTTTTCATTTATTTGAAGCTTTTATCTTCAGTTATACACCGCTTAAGTTGGCCTTGCATTCAGTATCACACAAAACGCAATGTCTGACTAACTTTGAATCGCCATAACTCGGGTACTAATTGAGATACCAAGATAAATTTGGTATTTTTTTTTAAATATCTTGCAGCACTATATATGGATACCTACAAAGTTTTTTGGTATATTTAAAAGAAAATTCAGTTTGGGATACCTACTAATAAGGCTGGGTTCAACAACTGTTCTTTTTCAAGTGATATTGAATGTTTGACCTAAAAAGGTATTATAGGGATTAGTTCTTCCCTTCTATTCTTCTAGTAGCAATACACATGAAAAAAATTAAATTGCTTAAAATATCTCAATAATGGCATATACAGAAAGAGCTTGATGATCTAAGAAAGAATCTTATAAAAAATGTTTCAATCTGACTAAAAATAAGGAAGTTATGACTATTTTTGTACCTCACACGGTTAGATATTTTTCCCTCTTTAAGATCATATGCGTTTCATCACATTTTTTACACTAACTTTTCAGTAAAAATGTTATATCTTTGTTAAAACTTATGACAAATTAAGCAATGAAATTTGCCATATAATTGTACTTTTGTACAAGGAATCAGAATATGCCACTGAACCTCTCCAAATATTAATGGTTTCCAAATAATCTGCAGTAAATGCACATAAATATGCTGTAATACCTTAAAAAAATACCATGTATTCATTAAAAAAAAGAAGTTAGAGAACTTGAATTGTAATACATTTTATGTACAAGAAACTAAAATCTAATACTAGGGCTGTTTAAAAATATATTGCAAGATTTCTTTGGCATTATTGTATAAATCACCCCCTTGCCTCCCCAAAATATGAGATTCTACTTTTTTTATTTAGGCAATTACATGTTAACACCCTGAAAAACTTGGCAGAAAGAAACAAAAAAAATTATTTTAGAATGGAGATTAGTTTCACATATAAATTTAATGTAAAATAATCCCCCATTTCAGGACCATTCTATCGTTTTAGGGCACTTAATCATTTTTTTCTAATCCTCTGCGTTTGTCTTGTTTTTTTGGGGGTTTTTTTTGGGGGGGGGGTCCTTTCTTTTTTTTTCTTTTAGACGATTATGTGTAGTTTTAAGAGAGTCTTTGTGGGAGGAGGGGGGGGGGCTTACCACTCGGATTTCGGGTTAGTGGCAATTAAGTGTGAACACCCTGAAAACTTAGCAAAAAGTAAAAAAAAAAAATTATATATTTAGAATTTAGAGTGGGGGATTAGTTTCACTTAAACTTAATGTAGAATAATTCACCATTTCTGGGCCATTCTAGCATTCTAGGGTATTAATCAATGTTTTTCTATGGGAAATAAATCCTGTGCGTTTTTTTTTTCAGTTTTTTTTCAGACGATTATGTGTGGTTTTAATAGGCTTTTTGTAGGATTGGGGTTTGCCACTCGGACTTAGGGTTAGTGATAAGGTTAAGGAAGGGGTTTTGTTTTAGATAAAGGTTGCCATTCGGACTCAGTGTTAGGGTTAAGGGAGTTTTTTTAGGGGGTGGCTTGTCACTCAGATTTACGGTTAATGGTACGACACGTTAAAGAGAAGGCATTTTTAGGAGGTGGGCTTGTCACTCGAACCTAGAGTTAGTGGTAGAGTAATTATTTATTTTATATCAAGTTTTCATCTTGAAAAAATATTTTAAAAATTTGCACTAAAAGGCAAGAATAGCCGGGAAATGGGAGATCATTTTACATTAAATTTATATGCGAAACTGATCCCCCCCCAAATTCTTTATCTGCCAAGACTTTTAGGGTGTTTACACGTAATCGCCTAAAAAAGTAGAATCTTATTTTTTTTTTTAATTGGCGACTAGAAAGTTATTACTACTAGAAGTTTGAAAGTTGAGTGAAAACCAGTATTTCTTTAAGTATTTTTTATAAAAGAACCACAAACAGCATTAACTTTTTTAAGTACAAAAAGTATTTTTGTCTTTTTTTTTTTTCAAAAGTCTGTAAAGGAATTCTACAAAGTTTTATAAGCTTTACAAAGTTAGTTTATAGCTAGCTAGCTGCTGCTGATTGACTGTTATATCAGCAATACTAGCAGCCATTGTTGACTTTCGCTCAAAAAGGGACAATATTTTTTTTGGATAAGGTAATTCAAAATTACTACTACCGAAAGACAAAACAACATACAATTATAATTTTAATGCATAAAAAAAGATAAATTATTGATTTATTTACTAGTTGGGGTATGAAAATAATTTTTAAAAAGTGTTTGATACACGTCATGTTGAAGGTTTATTTTTAAGATTACAAAAAAAAAAAAGGATAAATTAATTTTGTACCCCGACAATAATTGAAATTGATATTTTTCCTGATTGTTTTCCAAATTTCATGACGAAATTCTTCAAAGGCAAATGGTATGATATCATAAAAAAAGGGGGGGGGGGTAAAAAAAAAAAAAAAACTTACGTAAATGGCCAAAAATTACGTTAACATTTTTATGACTTTATTTTCTGAAAACTCTCAAAATATATAATGTAGATTATTATTTATTAATGCATGTGAAAGGATATTCATTTACAAACAAAATGGTGGTATTTTGACAACTTAAAGTGCTTTGGATTTTAAAATATGACTATTTTAGTAGAACTACCTTGAAATCCGTGATTATACAAACTGTTTTATGGTCGATGGGTATTGCTAGTTCTAGTCAACTCCAAAATAGGGCCGGTTATGAATCCAGCATAGCATCTATGAACAGGACAATTATCACTACATTCTAGCCATTTCAGTTTGTGTTATCATGTATTTGTGCTATTATGTCTTAAAACTGGGGTGGTTTAGAATTTCATATCACTAAATCTAAAGTGTTCACTTTAATTCATTATTGCAAAATTCTATTCTATTTAGTTTTTAAATTTCTTCACTGGCTTGAAGAACCATTTTTCTAAGATTTAGTTATAATTCAGAAGAAAAGTATTAATTTAAACATTTCTTAGTCTTATTCAAGACAAGACTTTCACCAACTACATTCCAATCTTGATAACATCCCAGCTTATTCACCTGAATTCAAAAGAATCATAAAATCGGTTTACGGTCACTCTAATAATCTTTCTTGTCTTAACTTTTAAATACAATGATTTTTTTTAATAATTCACCTCAAATAGATCTAATGTTGCTATCAACAATTTTCTCTACAATAACTTGAATTCTTTCACTGCTCAAATGTACCTCATTATAACATAACTTATTATTTAGATTAAATAGACTCTAGATTTAAAATACTATTTTCTACTGCTGGTGTAAATACAGATTAAAATGTTTATAAATACTATAGAAAAAATGTCTTAAAAACTAATTACAAATGTGTTCAAATAGTTGGAAAAGTTATTACTTACTTTTGCCTTTGGGTTAACTGCTGGTTGTACCAACTGTGAAGGTTTTAATTTTCCTTTCGCAATAAGCATAGCATTCACCTTGGCTGCAGCTTCAGCAGCTGCTTCCAAACTGCTTTTTGACTGTCCTATTTGGCTCCTGCGAAGAAAACAAATGAATGAAAAACCTTAAACACTAAATTATAATTAAATGGCTTAATTAAATTGACTATTTTTCAATGTAAAAAATAATTAAATTATAGCAAATATTTTATTTTAAATACAATAAATGGCCTTAAAGTCTCATTATAAATAAATGCAATCTAACTTACAATTCATGTTAAAATTGAAAATAGGAAAACTTTTTATAAAAAATATAATAAATATAGTGAAATTCCCTTCAATTTCAACTTGTGATAACTCATTTATTTTTTAGGTTAATTTGATAACATTTGGATGTAAACAAAATTTAATCTTTTCTCTTTATAAATGTATAATTGTTTCTTTTGTGTCATCAATAGTTTTTTTCCAGGGTACTTCAAGTTAAGTTACTATTTTCGGTGACGGATTATTTATTTTAATGTTTTTCAGATTTGGTGTGCGCAATATTGCATATCTCTATGCATATGAAGATATTCGGATCTTAAAGAAAAAGGGTCACTCGTCAATATGGTGTGTTTAATATAGTTTTAAGTTGTCTTTCACAAAAAGTTAAAATTGTAAAGTTTATTGAATAAAATTTTTGCCCTATTATCAAATTGTGTTTATGGTCCAAATCTGAGTTTTTTTATTGATTTTAATGAAAAGTTTAGCTTGATTCTATGTGCTATTAATTATTTAGATTCTATGTGTTAGCTGTAGAAATTAATCTTATGTGAAGAGTCAAAGTTGTGCTTCTGTGTCATTTCTGCATGTTTTTTTCGAGGAGTAATGGGATCTGGCCCAATTTTTAGGTTGGTTTGATCTAAGAATTATCGCTTCCATTATGAGTAATTTTCATTTATCACAAGATGACATTACATTTGTAAAGATTTTTCACTTGTTTGAAGACTGCATTTTTAGTTATACATTGTGAAAATTGGCCTCTGGACCAATAGCACACAAGATGACAAATTTTCTCATTTTCAACAAACTTTGAACAGTCATAATTAAGTGGCTAATTTAGCTACCAAAATTAATGTGCTACCATTGTTCTTGTTTTGCAAAGAACTATGTGCCCACATGAAAAGTTTTTAAATATAATGAAAATTAAATTTTGGTTTAAGTTACCTATTAATATTCAAAACAAATCTCAAGTCTTAATTACAAAATCGCAGATGGTTAATTAAATGCAGAATCTGCGTTTTAATGTAATCATTTTAATAAATAAATCATTTGCTATTTTTTTTTCAAATCTAAAAAAATATTTTTAAACTTTCTCTCCGATTTTGTAAAATATAAAATAGAAATGAAATAAAAGTTATTTCATCCATAATTTTTTTTTTCTTTACAAATATTTGTAGTTATTTTCTCTTTTAAAAGGATAAAAAAAAAAGGAAAAAACACGCAAAAAAAAAATTGGGTCATCAATTTTCTGATAACATGGTGGCTCATGTAATTTTTAAATATTTTTGTACTTTTCTAAGAAACTTTATGCAACAAGGCGGGTGAAAGTTGGGCCCAGTCCAATTATTAAAGTAGAAATTGCAATATAAAGAAGTCGTAATTTAAAAATTGGAAGAGAGCAGAGAACGAACATCAAAACAATAATTTTAAAAAAGATTTTTAAACACTGTTCAATTTATACTACTATTCAATATCATTTGTTAAAGAGTAAAATTTATCTAATTAACATGTTTTACTGCAAAAGTAACATCACATTACAATTCAATGATTTTAAAGAAAACTTTTGTTCATTTGTATAAATTTTAAAGCATTTTTTTCATTATAAATGAACATTATTTTAATTTGTATATTTTTTAATTATAACTATGAATATAATGTTGATGAGAAAACGTTTATGATTTTAAGTAGACAGTCAAATACAATGGAATCATGAACAATAATTAAATTAAAAAATATTTTTTTATAAAGAAAATATACTTTAAGTTTGTATACAAAGGTATCATACCCATAAAATCTAGATTTGACAATAAAAAATCCTTTGATTACTAAAGATTAAGCAGTAAACTACAAGATTATAATTTATATATATATTTCTTTGTAATTATAAGAAAGATTCTGTTACAAATAAATAATAATAATAACCCCCACCACCAAATTAAAATGTTTTTAACGTTTTTTTTTGTATCATCCTTGAAATTTGAAAAGTAGAGATGAGTGAGTTTACTGGAAACGAAACCAAATTTTGTTCTCAAAACCGAAACCATTCGAGATAATGAAATTACCACCAAGCGGCCATATCCAAGGAAACATGGTGGAAAAAAAATGTTTCTGATTCTAATAAAAATTCAATTTTATCAGCATAGTATACTATTAGATTGAACAAAATATGATACTAACATTTAATGACTATTTTTTATTAGAATATATGAAATAATAAATCTCAGAAATCTATTTGTTTACATTTTAGCATAGCATATCAAAAAATAAATAAATGTATTTGTTTCATTCAATTCAACTTGTAAAACAAATTTGTTTTCAGTTGCAATCATCTACAAAAATCTGGTATAAAAACTGTTTAAAAAAAAAAATGAAATCAGAAAAAAAAATAGTTGTCAGTTTTGCATTAAAAGTTAAATTTTACCAGATTCAAACATGAAGGGGTGGGGGCATTTTTTTTTAAAGCCACCCAGAAATGATATGAGAATGATACGATGAATGTGTAATGTGAGTCTTAAAGACAGGCTTAGATCTGATGACCCCAGAAGAATGTAAAATCTGGACAGTATAAGGAGATGTGTGCAAACAGGAGACTTTGATGGTATGGTCACGTTGAAAGAATGAATGAGTTTTTGGATTAGTAGATGTAGAACAATTGAGATAGTAGGGGAAGGCCAAGAAAAAGATGGAAGGAAATGATAAGGATGAACTTGAGAGAAAGAGGTATAAATAAAGACCTGGTCAATGATAAGTTAGTTTGGAAGTAAATTTATATCAATTGTCCAACTCATTGCAGTATGTAAAAATAGACGTTAAACTGATGATAATGCCCACCACAGTAGACTGTAATTTAACGTCTTCTCTACCAAATGCTTTATCCAAAGGTGCACAAAAATGCATATTATGTGACTATTTATTTCATATTTTACTAAATTGTTAATATCTTATTTACATTTAAAAGTTTAATAGTTAAACTTTAATCTAAGTTATGAATTATGAAATTACATTTCTTAAAACGAAAAAAAAAATCTTCAGATGATTAATTTCTACCTTTTTTTAGCCACCGTTATTTTTACCAGATTCAGGGGTTTGGGGTTCGCTGGACTCTACACATATCTATGCAGTTTTATTGCCCTCTTCTAAAATATAAATCGCTACACAATATTTGACAATGCCAAACATCCAAAATGTCGAGGATTCCAAAAGAACACACAGAAATCGAAAAGTACACCCAACTAAGAAAAGGAAAACTCTGATAATAAAACCTTGCTACTAACCACTTACGTCTTGGCAGAAAACCGTTGGGGAGATAGGCTTCATTAGTCCTGATCAACAACTTTCCTAGAGCTGGAATCTCGAACAAAATATTCGGTTTGCAAACCTAAAATTACTTAAGAAGTAGATGGGGTCTGCCTATCGCCCGGCTTTTGCACTCCTTCTCTATTACCTAGGCGCAGAGGTACCAGCGCTGGAACACCTCAAAGGCACCCAGTGCCAAGCCTAGTTTCCTGACTAGGACAATGAATGTCATCTCTCTTTCTATCTGGGCAACTTGGAGAAAATTTTTTCGTCACTAAGTCTTAACATGACCAGTCTGGGTCGCTCTTATTCCGACAGGTTGAGGGTACAGGTTAGACAGCTTGCCTGGCTGCAGTTTCCGACTGACAGATAGCGCTAAGAACGGCTGCTCCATCATCAGTTGTATAATAACGTGGGTAGCTGTACGTGCCATGTCGCGCATGGAAAAGGACCCTACAGTTATCCCTGGTGGGCTTTCTCGAGGCCACAACCCCCATGGACCAGGTTGCGACTAATGGACTGGTTGTGTGAGCTTATTGGCACCTGACATGAACCCACTTTGTCCACCCCATTTTATCAAAACAAACATGACATTGCAAAATAAAATAATTAAACCGAAACCAGACACTCAATACAAAACATTTTCGCCTCTGCCCTTGAGGTTCGCATTCACTAATATCCTAGGATTTAGAACCAACATCAATGATGTAGAAATTTTTCTCCTGACAAACACCGCGGATATTCTAGCACTAAGTGAAACAAACCTTCAATCCTCAACCTCCTCTTACCACTTTGACATGACTAACTACCCCCCTCTCTACCGTAAAGACTCTGGCAAGCATATGCATGGGCTAGGAGTTTATGTTCGGAACACCCTCCTCCTGACTAGAGAACATAGGTCAGAATCAGATGCTTTAGATTGACTTTACATCACAGCGTTAGTTACTTATATTTCTTATACCGTTCACCTTTGACCCAGGACTGTATCCTGCTAAACTCTGTTTTTGAAAGCATAAATAGAGTACTCTCACTCAACTCGAATGCCCAATTACATGTATTTGGGGATTTTAATGTACACCACCATGACTGGCTGGGATTCTCCAGTCTTACTGACGCAGCCTGTAACTCTACGTATAATTTCTCCTTAGCTCACTCCCACTCACAGACTGTCGCCTCCCTGATCGATTAAACCAGCAAGCCTTACTTTTCAGCCTGTTCCTGACCTCACTGCCCAAGGCTTGTGTGACTGAAGCCCATAGCCCGCTCAGGAACGCTATCACCGTAAAAACTCGTTCAAAGGCTGATGAGCTATTGCTCAAAACGAGATACTACGAGCAGGCTGATTTTGAGTCCATCAGAGATCACATCAGCGATGCCCCATGGACTGAAACCTTCTCACTCCCAGCTGATCATGTGCAAATGAGTTTACCGAATGGGTCAAAGCAGGCATTGAAGCCTATGTCCCCATGTAAACATTCTTCAGCAAACCCCACTCTCCTCAATGGTTCACCTCGAAATGTGCATTCAGTCACAGAAACTAGGCACTCGCGATTTCTGAAAAATCTATAATAGTGTGGTGAACAATAGACAATCAACGATTCCCCGCTATCAAACCACAATGATGTCGTTTGCACGGCAACTGATAACGCTGAACTACTTGCCCAGCGTTTTGCCTTAAACTCCACTTTGGATTCAGCAAACCACCATCTCCCTAAATTCCCATTGCGGACTGAAACCACACTTGAAAACCTAGTCATCATTCTATCTCAGGTCAGAGTCATCATAAAAACCTCGACACCTCCAAAGCTTGTGGGCCTGATCTTATATCTGTAATAGTAATAAAGAAATGCTCTGCTGAACTGGCCCCTTTCCTCTCCAAACTCTACAACAAATGCCTAGCTGAATCCTGCTTCCTCGATAGCTGGAAAATTGCTTCTGTGGCACCAGTCTACAAGAATTCTGGGGATAAAACATATCCTCAGAACTATCACCCAATCAGCCTACTCCCGATCTTTGAATCCTTAACCAATTTAGCAATAGTCCGGCACCTAGTTAATGCTAAACTTTTTCCTGACCGCCAGTATGGATTTAGATAAGCCCGATCTACTGCAGATATCTTAACGGTCATCTCTGAACACATATACCATATACTGGATAAGGTAGGTGAAGCTAGGGCAGTAGCGCTTGATATATCCAAGGCCTTAAGGTATAACATAAGGGACTCCTAAAAATTCACTCATATGGTATTACTGGGCAAATATTTAATATGATTAGATCCTTCCTAACCAAAAGAAAGATCCAGGTTGTCCTCGATGGGCATTCATCTAAGCAATATGACATAAATGCAGGTGTACCCCAGAGATCTATCCTCGGACCATTATTGTTCCTGATTTTCATAAACGACCTCCCTGGTGACATTGAGTCTGAGATAGGTATATTTGCTGACAACACCATGCTCTACTCTCGTCATGTGGGCAAAATAGACACGAACATATCCAAGACAATGGTTGAACACTTAGAAATTTACCTCCAGGCTGTAGTGGATTAGGGCCATAAATGGTTGGTAACTTTTAATGCCGCTAAAACAAAGCTACTTTCCTTCAATAACTGCAAGAAACCTCTTCAACCACCGATTGCCATGGCAAATAACACCTTACCTGAGAGTTCAACATTCAAACTACTCGGCCTAACATTCACATGTAACACGAATTGGAACAAATACATTGAAGACATTGCCAAGGCTGCTGCAAAGGTGGGGGGCTCTCTCTACCGTGCTAGTAAACTCCTCACACCTGACATTATCTGATATCTCTACAAAGCCACCATCCGCCCATGTATGGAGTATTGTTGTCACATCTGGGCTGGTGCATCATCCACTAGTCTCTCCCACTTAGACAAGGTTAAAAAAAGAGTCTGTGACTGAATGCATTTTTTGATTATCTCTGTATATCCTCTTCTTTGCTTCACCTATCACTACCTTACAATTATTTCTTGACTCTATAAATTTCTGTCTATTCACAGTTGACTTATGGCGACCAAATTCTCGGAATGCTTGCCGCCTCTCAGCAATGGCAGCTGCACATTTCGAGGTGAACCATTGAGGAGAGTGGGGTTTGCTGAAGAATTTTTGATTGGGGACATAAGTTTCAATGCCTGCTTTGACCTATTCGGTTAACTCATTTGCACACTGATCAGCAGGGAGTGAGAAGGTTTCAGTCCATGGGGCGTCGCTGATGCGATCTCTAATGCACTTAAAATCAGCCTGCTCGTAGTATCTCGTTGTTTTGAGCAACGGATCATCAGCTTTTGGATGAGTTTTTGTAATAAAAATGTTTTTACTCATTTCAATTTTTTGAAGTTTAAAGCTTTACAAAAAGTATTTGCTTAAAAAAAATATTGTGATTCCTTCTGTATAAATTAAAAAAAATTTTTTTTGCTGTCAGCTCTTTTTGGTGAGTTAAAACCTAAATAAATTCACCAAAGTTAAAATATATCTTTGACAAAAAGTTTTGATATTACAGAGAAGCCAAACATTTTTAGTAATTTCTCATCTAAAAAGGAGTAAAGTGGCAAAATTTCAAACTTGTACCTCCAGTAGATGCAATTTCAGTAACATATATTTTTGTCCTATTATCAAATTATGCTTTCATTTGTTTGTATATGGTCCGTCATGTACAAACAAATGGAAACACAATTTGATAAGTTTTTTTATTTATTGATTTACTATTAAAATAAAAACCTAGCTGGATCTCTCTAATGTGCTATAAATCATATTAAGAAGATTTAATGTGTTAGCTGTTGAAATAAAATTTATATGAACCGTCAAAGTTGCTCTTCTATGTCATTTTTGCATGTTTTCCCCCCCCCCCCCCAATGTTTAGACTTGTTTGATCTAAGAATTATTGTTCCATAAAGATTAATTTTCATTTATCACAAGATGACATTACATTTGTGAAGATTTTTCACTTTCTTGGGGCCTTCATTTTTAGTTATACACTGTGAAATTTGGCTTGTGGACCAATAGCACACAAGACGGCAAATTTTCTAATTTTTAATAAACGTTGAACAGTCATAATTCAGTGGCTAAAATAAATTTGGTTTCATTATTTATGTTCATGCTCGATACATTCCTTAAACAATCCGGTTAAAGCATTCATTTGATTGAATTTTCCTTCAGATATAACAAAAACAAATTTGTTTCAGATGTATAGAGCCTTGGCCTCTTTAAATTTCCGAAGAAATCAAAATTTGAAAACACGCATATGATGTACGTGACTTGGATTAAAATAGATAAATCCAACCGAGATATGGTATGCAATAAACATGTTTGAAAGAATTGTTATCATGGAACACAACATTTTAAAATGGAAATAAAGTGATTCACAGTCCTCTCATCCTACAGTTTATCTTCATAAATATTATTCATCCTTTGAGGAATCAGGATCTTCCATATCATCACACTGCAGCATTTCATTATTCTTGTTTTTATTTTAACCATATTTGAACAGGTCAAACAATGACAAAGGCGAGTACAAGGTAGATTGTGGTGAACACATCATGAACAACACCTGGCAGGTTAGAATTGTTGTTCTTGCAACTGCACTTTACAAGCTGGCTCAATGCAGATAGGGTTGTTTGAAGCCTGCTCCCTTGGACAACAGATCTCCGATTTTACATGCCCAGTCATGAGGGGTGGGGGAGGTCCTAGGGGGCATTAATATTCATCTCAAGAACGTGATGTCATGTCAGTCATGGAATAAGAATATGTAATTGTCTACAACAGTTGGCAAAAGTACTTTATGATGGGAAGATTGCTTTAGCAAATGCAACTTCAGAAATAGCTTCTTCCTAATTGTCAAAAAACCCTTGTCTTTGAATATAGTGAAGCACTCTATTGCAAATAGCCAAACAAGCTCAATAATAGTGAATATAAATGAAGTATGGCAAGAGATGCACATTTCATGACATTCATGAAATAAAGCTTTTTAGCAGAATTACAATATGGTATTTCCTAGTGACTGGAGCCAATTTCTTCCAGCCCAGTGAGTGTGCAGAAGTAATTGGTGAATGTGGTTCAAGTGATCCGCCTGGGAATGATATTCAAAATCTGCACGGAGCATTCGTATTCAAGAAAGAAACAATTGGAGAGAGAAAAAAAAAGTTTGCATAATTTCTCTCAAAATTAGCAAAGGAAAAAAAACGTGGGGTATATGTTACGACGCTCAGCAGAGGCGCAAACGGGGTCCAAAAAAAGAACGAGAAAGAGTTTAAAAACATAAATTTGCAACAAGTAAAGTTAACTTATGTCTAGAATAGACATTTTTCTACTTACCTATGTAATTTGTTTGTATTTTTACGTAGTATAAATGGCTTTTTATTAGATGTTAAAAAAAAATTTCTTGTTTTTTAAAACATCTAGTTTCTCAAAGAAAAATGCCGGCCAGTCCCTCTATATTATTACGTAGAGCGGCCATTTTGAATTCTTCGAAAACCGTGTGTTGAACTTAAATTTCTAATAAATAGCACTTCAAACGGGTTTAAAATACAAACAAATAGCACATGCAAGTTTGAAACTAACTTTTACAGCTTACAGTTACTTTTATTTGTTGTATATTTGTTTTTTTAGCGTTTTTACTCTGCTGAGTCTCGTAAAAGATGCCCAAAACGTGACAAGAACAATCAAATATACAAATTCCTGATTTACTGGACAATAATTTTGGAAATTTGGCAATTATATTTTTGAAGGGCACTTGTGCAGTTCAGTAAACAGCGGCAGATAATTCACAGGAAGTAACGACCAATTGATTGGTTGTTATAAATTTATTTATTTTAATAAAATATAGTTTCTGAAAGAAAAACATTGCATTGTGATAAAATAAAGTTTTCTTATTATTGTGTTCGTTTTTATAACATTTTAAATTTAAAAAAAAAATTTAAAAAATCAGTCAATTTCAGAAACTATATTTTATTAGAATATTTTGTCCAAAATGTTACTTTATTGAAAATAAACTTTATTTTATTACAATGTTTTTCTTTCAGAAACTATATTTTATTAAATAAATACATTTATTAAAATGTTTTAATCTATTGGTCGTTACTTCCTGTGGATTATCTGCCGTTTTTTTACTGAAGTCCTCTCTTAATTGATATTGGCTTTTTAACATGTAATTCTTGAGAAACATATACATTTAACAAATTTTGTCAAAATACTATAAGTTCAAGCAAGCAAAATGTGGTTGCTGTTTGTTTAAGTGAAGAAAACAAGAATCAAGACTTTAAAACTCAATTCATAAAATTATTGTGCATGAAAATAATTTTTAAATCTTTTAAAGTAATCTCATCTCAACAAATAAAAAAAAATGTCTTACCATAGAAATAGGCTTTCAGAAAAAAACAACAAAACTGGACAAAAATATACGTGAAGATAAAATCGTGTGAAATGGAAAGACAACCATAAGAATTTGATTAATATTTATGATAACTTTGCAATTTCTCAAACATAATCCAATCCAAGTAAGGAGAGAAATGGTTATTAAATTGCAATAAAGACACAAAGCACTAAAAAAAATGTGCATTTCATTCAAAATATCACAACGAACCGTTTCTCAAATAGTCGACATTTTCAACTGCTAGTACGGAAAGAAAACAATATATAAACGCTTTTTTTTCTCTTTGGCAATACAATAGGATGTATATATTATAATCATGTAATCTATTAAATATACAATAAAAAGGAAAAAGTTTCTTAAATCGCATAATATACCAACTTAAATGTTCAATTTACTACATTGTATGCATAAAACAAAATCAAACTAAAAACTATTAAAATGACGAATGTTAACAAAACAAGACATCCATCAGAAGTTGGATGATATTAATAGTTTACACGTACCTACAGGCTTTGAAAATGAGCTAAATTCTAAATTTTTATTTGTTTTCAACGTAACTAGGTGGTCCGAAATGGACAAAGAATAAGTCGTACGAAACACAACATACCTATCGATGGCCGCCATGTTTTACAGTGACGTCATATACACATTGAGGGTTTAAATCGAGGGGGGGGGGCTAAACAAAGCTATTTCTTTGTATTTATATATTTAAAAAAATTTTTTATTTTTTATTAATAATTTTAGATAACAACAAAAATATTTTTTAATCATTTTTTACTTTAAATATTTACTTCAATGAACATTGAACAGCCCGTTCATCAAGGTCACTTAAATGCGTGGTTTGCTCTTCCAATTGTAGCAGCAGAGACAAGTACTCGACTTAAAGTCTCATTACGAAAAGATAAAATAGTTATGCTTACAAGTTGCTCGGATTAAAATGTATCTTGTCTCAATAATTTGACTTCAGACAAAGAGATTAACATTTAACAATAAACATTTGAAACATAATCAACAAGGTTGTCGATGAAAAGGCGTTTTAAACCTTTTTTTGTTAATTGCAATAGAGAAAATAAATTCACAATTTTGACAAAAGCGAGGAAGTCCGAAGATAAATGATAAATTATTGTTATTTTTTTTTATCTACAATAAATGTATTGCAACTTTGTAATCGAGTTAAAAAAAAAAAAGAAAAAAAGTCACTCACTCACCTCGCTATGAAAGAGTAAGTGTTTCGGTTTTGTAAAAAAATGGTTATAAAATATTTTCTTTTATTATCATACTTTGTAATAAATTTCCTTTCTATTTTTAGGCAACATTGGCGACATTTTTTTTTTATGTTAACACTATTACGAATCGACTTGAATCAAAAATGTAGATGGAATTGCTTTTTGTTTTGGTTAATTAAAACTTCAGATTACTTGTGGAAACTCCTATTTGCAGTAGCCTCCCTTGAGCAAGTATTAGCTGGTAGAGGAAGAAAAAAATATTTCTTCTATTTCACTCGTGTATACACCAATATAAAAAAAAACTAGTGATACTTTTTAGTATGTCTGTAGGTAAAATTTGAATACAGGCTGCTCATTCTCAACGTTTTTGCCTATTATAAAAAAATTCAATCGATTTTAAAACCCGAAGGGAAAGTGCCCTACAAAAAAGTAAGGACACTGCTGTAGGAAAAAGATTCAGTTGTTGACAAATCTCAACCATTTGGTTAACGCACAAAGTTTGAATAAAATTGATTGGTTGTTTTAAATTATATTTTTTGCCTGGAATACAATTGTAATTTAATTTTTAAAGTATTTCTTGGCACTTGTGCATATTATTGGACTGAATTTATTTGTTTTCATTTCTGAAGAGCTATAGTAGCGTCAACGGCAGACAACCCTCGATTATTTTAACTTAACGAAGAAAAAAGTTTCTTTTGTAGAATAGTGTCGCCTTCGTATAATCCCTAAAATACACAAGTGCCTATTTCTTTTATTTATCTTCCTCCCACGAGGTAAGATGTGACACAAGGTCGGGAAAGTGGGATTTGAAAGGCCAGCGCCCGAGAAGGTGAGCACTCTGGCCTACAAAAAAGGCCTGGGCAGCCTTGTTGGCATTCCCCGGTATGGGCGCCTCAGGCAGTAAGCAATAAACTTACTCCTCCCCAAAGAGGGGAGGCAAAGCCTGGAAGGGTGGATCTCCTAGAACTGCACAGGACAAACCCACAGACCGGCGCCATCAAGACCCGAAGGCCAAGACGGTACCGGTATATGGGGTGTAGTATCCATTGGAACAGATACTATACCAAAGTGGGATACTTTGATATGCATAATCACATTGACACACCGGTTCTCGCTAGATCACTGAAGTTTAGCAACGTTGAGCATGGCCAGTACCAGATGGGTGATCATTTGGAAATAACAAGCGCTGTATATGCATTAGCATAATATAATCTGATAATCCACACATACGACCCCCCCCCTAGCAAATTCTATACTTAATTATATGGCGAAGCTTTCCGGGGAGAGTATGCAAGTTACAACACTTTGTAACGTCATGGCTGCTGTACCACAGAATTCAATATCTCATTTTGTTTTATATACACTTCACTTACAAGATATATAAAATGGTGTAAGTAGTTAGCTCATAAAAAAGAAAGAAAAAAAATCCAGTGGAGATTTTAAACCCCCCTCCCCCCTTCCGAATCCTTTTAGTTTTCTCAGCTGCATGGAATAAATGGAAGAATGAATCGTTAAACAATAAGAGGCATTATCAAAACTAATGACAACAAAGTCTATCCATACATAATATATCAACTTTATTTAAGTCTTGATAAAACAACCAAAAGAACTGTAGTGACGGCACGGAAGGACAGTCATCACACGCAGGCACGAACCCACGCCCATTAAATTACGAGAAGCAATATCCGTATCACAAGAGGGTTGCATTATGCAAATTAGGTGCAGTTAGCGGCGAAGAAGGGTAAATAAAAGGAGTGTTTTTTGATCAACGGTGTTAATTTTGTGGTGAACATCGCGTTGTTCACATGCATGTCAATAGAGAGGAAAGGAAAGAAAAGAAAAGAACGGTATTTTTAAGGAATGAAGGAACGATTCGGTGTTATTTTATCACACTCGGCGGTTCTTTGATATAATAGAGGCGCGTTCAAGCTATTTCGGCGTTTTACTATGGCGAAGGTACGCATACACTGATATGGTAAAGCAATTTACTGGCGAGGGAGACATTGCATGGCTGAAGAAATTAAGGTTGGTGGCGAGACTTCAGAAGGTGGATGATGTGGCAAGCCTGCTCCCATTATATATGGAGGGGGATGCGTTGGCCCTCTACTTGGAGATTGACGAGAGCGACCAACTGGACGTAGAGCAGATAAAGGCCCAGTTGAAGGAGGCATTTACAGACGGCGCGTTCACAGCCTATAGAAAGTCGACCCTGGTTAGATAGGCTGGCAAGCAGGTGGACGTTTACGCAAACAATATCAGACAGTTGATCAGCGTTGGACTGGAGAGACTTGTCAAACTGGTTTTTGGCACGGGATTCCATGATGCCATCTCCATTGGACTCCAGCAGGCGCTAAAAATTGAGACTCTAACCATGGGAGACCTAATAGCGAGAGCAAGGGTGCTAACAACAGTTAGGGACCAAAGCCAACATGTGGTCGCAGACGTGCATTCATCCTGCAGTAAAGCCGCAGTTCCCACCTAGAGCTGCCCCAGCTCTGGTGTAACCTGCTACAGATGCGGCGGCAGGTGTCACATAGCGAGAGACTGCCGAAGACGTAAAACACGTTGCTACCAATGCGGCAAGGTTGGACACTAGGCCCAGAAATGTTCGGGAAACGAGCCAGGGGACGAGGCATCAGCGCCAGCCTTCTCCCCCACCAGGATGTAAACATAGCGCTCCCGGAAGTTATTATCCATGTTGATGGAAAGCGGTGTTCGGCGTTAGTTGACACGGGCTGTTCGCGGACAATAATAGATGCCAGCCGATGCCGATCCTGGAAGATGGCAAAGGTGAACATTGTGACTGTTGGAGGCATGTCCCGTGCATGCTGTGGCAGTGGAGTGGTCACCATTGCCACAGATGAAAGCAATTCTGTCGGGATCGATGTTCTGGTGGTACACGGTAGACCACTGGGGTTTGATCTGTTATTGAGGATCGATGCGATTAAGGTGTTGGGAGGTGTTACTGTGGGGCCTACGGGAGCGGTTCGGAGCGGCGACGGAAAAGTCACTACGTGTGCGGCTATCTCCATCAATGAACCTGACTTTACTGCTACTTTCGACAGTCGGAGACGATCATGGGCCGCAGCGTGGAAGTGAGCAGATAACCGCACACTTGAAGAGCTGCGTAATGAAGTGTCCGAATATCGGGTGGCTGCGGAAATTCGACCAGAATATGATCAAGAGCTCTGCACGTGGATGGATAAGTGTTGGCTCGTGCCATACCCGGAAGAAAGGCTAGGACCTCCCGAGGGATTCATTCCGTTGATGGCCGTGTTACAGTGGAGTAAGGCAAAGGTGCGCCCAGTGATGGACTATCGCGAACTTAACGATCATGTGGACACATTCACGGCAAACGCAGATGTTTGCGCTGCTAAGATGTGCAAATGGCACCAGAAAGGAGCTAACGCGTCTCTGCTGGACCTCAGGAGAGCGTACTTCCAAGTACGAATCCACGAGACGCTGTGGCCGTACAAAACTGTGAAGATCGATGGAAAGAGGTACTGTTTGACGCATCTAGGATTTGGATTAAATGTGACTCTCCTTGTCATGAAGGTCATTGTAAGAACAGTGCTATCGCAGGAGGAAGCCATGGACTACACAACATCAACTTACATTGATGATATCCTGGTCGCCGAAGATGCCATGCCCGCGTCTCTTGTCAGGGAACATTTGGCTCGGTTTGGACTGGAGTGGTTGGGGGACGGCCCACGCGTGCTGGGATTAATGGTCTGGTGAGAGCGCGGTGTCTTGCGCTGGAAGCGAGGAAACACGGTTCAAGAAGTTCCCGATATCATCACTCGACGAAATGTGTTCTATTTGTGTGGAAGGCTTGTTGGGCACCTCCCGGTGTGTGCATGGTTTCGTGTGGCTTGCGGGGTGATTAAGAGTAGAGCCAGTTCAATCACAAAAGGCTGGGATGACAAAGTGACCGACTCTCTCCTTCAGAATATGATGTGCGAGACCATTGATGCAGTAAAGCAGAGTGATCCAGCTTATGGAAACGTCCGGGAAGTGAATGTGTGGGTCTATGCCAGCTCGTTAGCAACTGGGGTGGCATTGGATAGACACGGATAGTGTTGGAGGATGCTTGTTTTTTTTTTTGTTTTTTTTTTAACATAGTTCACCCCAAACAAGGCAGGCCGCCACTGTAGATGTAAGGGGCTACTGAGAAAAAAGAAAAGGGAGAAAGTGGGGGGGAGGGCAACCTAAATTGGGATTTGCGCAGCGAGATGTCTGTTTACATTAGCTTTAAATTTCTGCATGTCAGTACTGTCGGGGAAACAGGGGGCAGGGAGGGAGTTCCAGAGGCCAGCAGCACAAAGCTCTCCGGCATCTGGGGGCCTCCACAGTGAATGGATGGGATTTAGTTGATTGTCGAGTTGGTCTAGTGAACTTACGTCGAGAGGGCACCAGAGTAGCCAATTCATCGGAGCACAATCCATTAAAGTATTTGTAAAACAAGCACAAGGATGCTACATTGTGGTGATGGGGCAGGGACTGGAGCTTGGTTGACAGTGAGGGACCTATTAGGTTGGCGACTCTTTTTTAGACCTTGTCAAGGAGGGAGAGACTAGTAGATGATGCACCAGTCCAGATGTGGCAACAATACTCCATGCATGGGCGGATGGTGGCTTTGTAGAGATACAGGATAATGTCAGGTGTGAGGAGTTTACTAGCACGGTAGAGGGAGCCAACCTTCTTTGCCGCACCCTTAGCAATGTCTTCAATGTATTTGTTCCAATTCATGTTACCTGTGAAGGTTAGGCCGAGGGGTTTGAATGATGAACTCTTAGGTAGTGTGTTATTTGCCCTGACAATCGGTGGTTGGAGAGGTTTCTTGTAGTTATTGAAGGGAAGGAGCTTTGTCTTTGCGGCATTAAAAGTTACCAACCATTTATGACCCCAATCCACTACATCCTTTAGGTCATTTTCTAAGGATTCAGCCATTGCCTCAGATATAATCGTGTCTGTTTTGCCAATATGGCGAGAGTAAAGCGTGGTGCCGTCAGCAAATAAACCAATCTCACACTCTATGTCATCAGGGAGATCGTTTATATAGATCAGGAACAGTAAAAGTCCAAGGATAGCTCCTTGGGGTACACCACCATTTATGTCATGTTGCTTAGATGAATGGCAAATCGAGGATAACCTGGATTTTTCTTTTGGTTAGAAAGGATCTAATTATATTAAGCAATTGCCCAGCAATTATGTCATACCTTGTCAAAGGCCTTGGATATATCAAGCGCTACTGCCCTAGCTTCTCCTGCCTTGTCGAGTGTATGATACATGCATTCAGAGATGACCGTTAGGATGTCCGCAGTAGATCGTGCTTGTCTAAATTCATAATTGCGGTCAGAAAGAAGTTTAGCATTAACTAGGTGCCGTACTATCGCTAGATTGATTAAGGATTCAAAGATTTTAGCAAAGATCGGGAGTAGACTGATAGGGCGGTAGTTCTGAGGATCGGTTCTATTCCCACAATTCTTGTAGACTGGTACCACAGAGGAAATTTTCCAGCTATCGGGGAAGCAAGATTCAGCTAGGCATTTATTGTAGAGGACAGGGACCAGTTCAGCAGAGCATTTCTTTATTACTATTACAGATATAAGATCAGACCACAAGCTTTGGAGGTGTCAAGGTGTTTTATGATGTCTCTGACCTGAGATGGGGTGATGACCAGGTTATCAAGTGTGGCTTCGGTCCGCAAAGGGAATTTGGGGAGGGGGTGGTTATCTGAGTCCAAGGTGGAGTTAGAAGCGAAACGCTGGGCAAGTAGTTCAGCCTCATCAGTGGGCGTGCAAACGACATTGTGGTTTGATAGTGGGGGAATCGTTGATTGATCATTGTTCACTACACTATTGTAGATTTTCCAGAAATCACGAGTACCTAGTTTCTGTGACTGAATGCGTTTTTTTGTTAACTCATTATACCTTCTCTTTGCTTCGCCTATCATGGTCTTGCAATTATTTCTTGACTCTATAAATTTATGTCTATTAGTAGCTGAGTTATGCGGCCGAATTTACGGAATGCTTGTTGCCTCTCAGAAATGGCAGCTGCACATTTCGAGGTGAACCATTGGGGAGAGTGGGGCTTGCTAAAAAATTTTCGCATGGGGACATAGGCTTCAATGCCTGCTTTGACCCATTCAACTAATTCATTTGCACACTGGTCGGCAGGGAGTGAGAAGGTTTCCCTCCATGGGACGTTGTTGATGTGATCTCTGATGGACTCAAAATCAGCCTGCTCATAGTATCTCATTTTGAGCAACGGTTCATCACCTTTTGGGCGACTTTTTAGGGTGATATGTATCATTAGCACAATGTGATCAGCATTCTCAAGTGGGCTATGGGCTTCAGTGACACAAGCCTCGGGCATTGAGGTCAAGAAAAGGTCTAGAAGTGAGGCTTGTTGGTCTACTCGATCGGGGATGCGGGTCGGAAAATCGACAGTCTGAGAGAGGGAGTGAGCTAAGGAGAAATTATACGTAGAGTTGCCGGCTGCGTCAGTAAGACTGGAGAATCCCAACCAGTCGCGGTGGTGGGCATTAAAATCCCCAAATACATGTATCTGGGCATCCCAGTCAATTAAGAGTGATCTATTCAATAGAGTCATCGTTCTGGCACATGGTTGACTATATCAGTCACTGCGCAGACAAAGGGATTGTATTTAATCCGGATAAGTTACATTTTGCTGAAATGGAGATAGAATTCACAGGATTTCTGGTCACTTCAAATGGTGTTCGACCCACAAAAGAGATGACAGAAACCATCCTTAAATTCCCTACCCCCACAAATATCATTGGGGTTAGATCCTGGTTTGGACTTGTGAATCAGGTGTCGTTTGCCTTTTCACAAGCAGAAGTTATGGTCTCCTTCCGGGAACTATTGAGGACAAAGAACATAAAGGTCTATTGGGACAAGACACTGGAGAGTATATTCCAAGAATTGAAGAGAGTGATAGTGAAGAGGATTGGGAAAGGTGGCCAAACATTCGAAATGAACAGAGTGACAGTGTTAGGCGACAGATTACAGCAACACAGGAATATCGTACTTCCTATTTCAAAAACACTGTAGATGTGAGGGCGAAGTAAACATAAGTTGTGGGGATTGCCACTGGAAACTCATTCTGGCTGTGTCCCGTTTTACCAACGACGCAGAATCGCGATATGCACCAGTGGAAGGAGAGGTGTTAGCCCTTGTCTACTGATTAGAATCATGCCGAATGTTCATACTTGGATGTCTGGATTTGCTGGTAACAGTGGATCACCTGCCACTAATAAAAATATTTTCTAACCAGGCCCGAGAAAATATTAAAAACCCCCGCCTGCTGAACTTCAAGGAAAGGACATTGATGTACCACTTCCAAGTAAAACATCGCCCTGAAAAACTTAATTTAGCCCCGGATTGCACATCCCGATACCCAGCATGTACACCATCAAGAAACCCTAACCAAATAATCAACACTGCAGTCAAAATCGCCTTCACGTCGATGTATGAAAGTGACCCTAAGTTGAAAGCCTTACATGGGAACGGATTGTCACCACGGCACCCACAGATGAAGAATGCAGGACCTTAAGAGATCTGATCCAAAATGGTTTCCTTCAATCATGCAATGACCTCCCACCCATAGCTCGGGTTTTCTGGCCTAAGCAGGAAGAAATATACTGCCTAGAGGGAGTCATTATAAAGAGCAACAAAATCCTAATACTTCAGCAATTTTGTGCAGATGTACTGGAATCCCTTCATTCTGCGCATCAGGGCATAAACGGTATGCTGGTGAACACGAGACAACGATTGTTCTGGCCGGGTCTGGATGCTAGCATCCGACAAACCAGATCCCAGTGCCGCACATGCAACACGATTGCGCCATCTCAGATCAAGGAGCCCTTGGTGTCATCACCAGACCGGGATTTTCCATTCCAACAAGTTGTTGTAGACTTTGTTGATATACAGGGCAGGAACTATCTAGTATATGCGGATCGATATACGGGATGGGTGGAAGTGGCCCTAATGACACCGGGGAGGGCCAAAACTGTATGCAATACCTTGAGAACTTGCTTCTGTACTTATGGGTCACCGCAGGAAATCTTTTCAGACAGAGGACCACCGTTTGAGTCACAGGAGTATAACCCCTTTTTAAGGAACTGGGGTATACGTAAACGTACCTCATCAGCATACTACGCTCAGAGCAACGGCCATGCAGAGTTAGCCGTTAAGACAGCAAATGAATACTAGCTGACAATATGGACAGCTATGGACGTCTATGCCATGATAGGGCTGCTCGGGCGCTACTAACCCATCGCAATACTCCTGTCCAGGACCTTAACATGTCTCTATTAAGTCTGCACCATTTACTGCCGTGTCAAGACTGAACCAAGTGCCGATCTGTTAAAGTCCTTCTTTTTATATTCAACACAACAACAACAATTACAACAAAGGCGCCCTCTGGACCAATCCAAAACTTCACCCAATGGCTGTAACTTGATACATTACATTCCTCCATTCTTAGATGGATCACTAAACATAGTCTCTTAACTTAAATGGAGCTCTCCTTACACGCTCAGATCTCCGAGGAATAGGCGATGCTTTCTGTTTGAAGTCTATAGGTTCCACCTCAGCCTTATCCTGTTTTACCAATTCAGGAACTCCTTCTTCCTCAGTAGACTCCCTTGTACTGGTTGTCACCGTGTCCTCTGCGGCATCATTCATATCAGTCACATTCTCCGTTGGGACCCGGATTGTCCTTTTAATGATCTGGTCTGAATTTCTCCGTGTAACTCCTCTCTCGGTCTCTACCTCAAAATTGACATTACCCAACTGCCTCGTAATGATGCCCTCCATCCACCGTTGACCAGTGCCAAAATTCCTCACAAGGACTGGATCATTCACCCCATGATTTCGGCACGGTGTCATGATTTTAGTACCCTTCTCCATTTTGTAGTTATACACCCTGCTCTTAAACTTGTTTGGCTGTAACAGATGAAAGGCTGTTCTTAATTGTCGCTTGAACAGCAATTCAGCTGGAGGAACCCCAGTTACTGTGTGTGGAGCTGTCCTGTAGTTAAAAAGGAATCTGTTGACTTTTGTTTCAAGAGATGTTTTTGTGTCTTTGTCCATCCTCTTCATTGTTTTCTTGAATGTACGCACACTGTGTTCAGCCTGGCCGTTGGAAGAGGGATGATAAGGAGCCGTGAATATGTGTTTAACCCCATTTGCCTCTAAAAACCTCCTGAATTCATCACTGGAGAAACAAGGGCTGTTGTCACTCACAACCAGCAGAGGCAAACCATGAGTCGCAAAGATTCCCCTCAACTTCTCAATGGTAGCTGCAGCAGTGGATGTCTTCATTATGCAAACCTCCATCCATTTGGAGTAGGCATCAACCACTATTAAGAACATGTGTCCAAAAACTGGACCAGCATAGTCTATGTAAATTCTTTCCCAGGGCTGACTTGGATATTCCCAACAATGAATCGGAGTTCTGTTGGGCTGTTTCTGATTTAGCACACAACTTTCACACCCCTTGGCGGTCCACTCAATATCTTCATCCAGTTTTGACCACCATACATAGCTTCTAGCTAATGCTTTCATCCTCACAATGCCTACATGAGTCTGGTGTAATTGCTGCAGAACTTTTCCTCTCAACTTAGGAGGAATAATAATCCTGCTTCCCCACAGTAGCACGCCATCTTCACAGGTCAGTTCCTCCCGTTTATTAAAATAGGGCTTTAACTGTTCACTCCAACTGACCCCATTCCAGCCATTCATGGTGAATTTGTATACCCGACTCAAGATTGGATCTTTCCTAGTCTCTGCTCTCACAGCTTCAACCTTCACTGGAGCTTCCACAAGGTCCATCATAAATATTTCATTAGTGGATTTAGATATATCTTTTTCCTGAGCCTCCAGTGGAAGACGACTCAAACAGTCTGCATTACTATTGAGGGCTCCAGTTCGATATTCTAGTTTGTAATTATAGGCAGCCAAGAATAGAGCCCAACGCTGAACCCGGGCAGCTGCCATAGCAGGAATTGGCTTGTTCTCTGCAAATAGACCCAACAACGGTTTGTGATCGGTGAACATCGTGAAGGGGTTTTCAAACAGATATTGATGTAACCTCTTCACTGCAAAAACCAGGGCAAGCCCTTCCTTTTCAATGTGTGCATAATTCTGTTCAGCATCTGAGAGCGTTCAGGAGATGTAGCATACTGGCTTTTCACTGCCATCTTCAATCCTATGAGCCAACACAGCTCCCAAGCCATAAGGAGAAGCATCCACTTGTACAAGTGTGGGCTTAGATGGGTCAAAATGAGTCAGAAGGGGTGTTGTACACAGCATTTTCTTTGTCTCTTCAAAAGCTTTTTGTTGGCAGGCTTCCCACTTCCAAACTGTGCCTTTCCTCATTAGACTGTGCAGTGGCTCAAGTCGTGTGGACAAATTTGGTAAATGGCTGCGATAATAATTTACTGCCCCAAGATAGGCTTTCAATTCTGTAACATTCCTGGGTGTGGGGGCTCTTGCCATCGCAGCCACTTTCTCTGGTAGAGGAGCTGTACCATCCTTGCTAACCTTGAACCCTAGATAGGTTATTTCCTCAAGAAGAAATTCGCACTTGCTTCTTTTCAATTTGAGCCCAGCTATGCTCAGCGTATGTAATACTCTCTCTAGGTTCTTTAAGTGGCTGTCATCATCGGGACCTGAAATTAGTATATCGTCCACTCGTACCTTGCAGAAAGGAACATCTTTCAATCGTTTGTCCATCTCCTGTTGAAAAATGCCTGTAGCACTGTGCACCCCGAACTGTAACCTTGTGGGTTGGTACAAACCCCTATGTGTGTTTACAGTTAGAAACATTGTATAAATTCAATTCTTCTTGCCGAACCTCCCTCTCATCCAGATTTAACCTTTCCATAGTGAATCCTTTTTCAACTGTCTGGTCTTCATCCACCACATTCATTGGATCGCTCTTTTTAGTTATTTTAAAGAATTTACCTTGTTGCTGCCTGCACTTTCTGCGGGTGTGTCCTGTCTTATGACATCTGTAACATTCACTATTTTTAAATGTACATTTATCTGCCGTGTGTCTGGTACTACCACATCTGTAACACTCCTGTCTCAAGGGTAATTTGTGTATTTGGTTTTTATAATCGGGAAATGTTTCCTGCATTGATATAGAATATTTCCAGGCTGATTCGATTGACACTGCTATTTCAATAGCTTGATTCAACGTTAGATCCCTTTCGGTTAGTAGGCGTTCCTGGATTTTCACATCTTTAATTCCAGAGACTAAGCGGTCCCGTATGTATTCACCAACCCTCTCTTCAAAATTGCAGTGTTCGGACATTTTCCTTAATGCGGCCACATAGTCACTTATAGAATCTTCCTCCCTTTTGTCCCTCGTGTTGAACAAGAATCTTTCATGAATCACATTAGGTGCTGGTTTAATATGTCTCTGCATCAGCCCAACTAGTTCATCAAACGTTTTCTTTTCCGGACGATTATCTGCTAAACCTCTTAACACAGCATAGTTTTTTGCACCAATAACGGATAATAAAATCGCCTTTTTCTTCCCTTCACTCTCAATATCATTGGCTATAAAAAAAAACTCCACACGTTCAATGTAGTTAATCCAGGACTCCTCAACATCGTTCCATTCCCGTAAAGTGCCCATCAACGCCATTTTTTTTTTTTTAATTTTTTTTTTTATGCTTCTGGGAACTCCGAACACATCCAATGAGTGTGTTTACTTTTTTTTTCCTTAAAAACTTCCAGCACATGTTGGTGTTAATCTTCCAAATCCCTTCCTCGCATATTCTTCTACTACCTCGTCGCCAATTATTAAGTCTGCACCATTTACTGCCGTGTCAAGACTGAACCAAGTGCCGATCTGTTAAAGTCCTTCTTTTTATATTCAACACAAAAACAACAATTACAACAAAGGCGCCCTCTGGGCCAATCCAAAACTTCACCCAATGGCTGTAACTTGATACATTACAGTCTCCAGCCATAATGCTATACGGTCGAATCATTAAAGACCACCTTCCGGTCCTACAGGATAAATATCAAACCCGGAAACAATGGAAAAAGATAGGCAAACAAAGGGAGTGCGTAATGGTCGAGAGGCATATGCGGAACGAGCAGTTCTATAATCAGCATTGTCGTCCACTCCGGGAACTCCAAGTTGGAGAATTCGTCCAGGATGGTAATTACCCTCATCGATAGACGAAGACAGGGAGGTTTCTCTGTACAATCCATCCAGTTATGGATGGCCCACATTATGCCACTCCAGGGATCTCAAATCCGTCCACAAATCCTGGACCCCCACAGGAACGACCTACTGAGGAAGCAATGGATGTCGAACGAAACATCAATGTCAGACCACCCAGTGAACCTGAGGAGGAAGAAATGAAAATTAATGATACCGCAGAAGTGTTGGAGAGCAACACAGGAAGATATACACACCCGGTTAGTCCCCCACCATTGAGACAACCGTCATGTCGCAGAACAAGAGCGCCAAGAAACTTTTCCCTACAAATGCGTGGAAAATCGCACGGGTTCTCTTGTGCATACGAAGATGACCACGCCAATTCATACCATGGTCACGGGGGAGAGGGGCATGTATAGGTAAAGGAGTTATCTAATCCTGTGTTGAAAGAGTAAACGGGAGTTATCTCCCCCTTATTATTATATATAGCAATCTGTGGAAGCGTCCATCTTATTTTTTAGTAGTAAACAGTGACAGACGTTGGAAGGGACATCTTCCATACTCTACAGGGTGGTAGGAAAGTAAGCAATAATAAAGATCCATGTGAAATCTTTGCATAGTTGCACGTCCAAGGATCATGCAACTTAACTACACATGGGTACTGAAGAATGGTTACAAACTGATGTTGAAGTCTGTGTGATTATACACTGTAGCAAGCATGAAGCACATGTCAGTGTGCTGTTACATGTATTGAGGAGTAGATCTTGATATCTACTGTCGTGTGTGGGAAATGCATGTGTATATGCACTGTTGCAAGTAAGTGCGTGTGATTAATGCATTGCAGCACATAAGTGTATGTAAGAAGTATGCACTGTGGAGGAAACTTCCGTTTTAACGATTTCACTCTGCCATGGACATCAAAATGTGCCAAAATATGTGAAAATATAGTGCCCTAACTTCAACTAGGCAGTAAAAAATAATATCACCTGTTAAGATAAGGCCAGAACTAGTATTAGGAAAAAATACTGAATTAATTGTAATTACGAAAAATGGACACAAAAAAATAGCACATGGGCAGTTAAAAATGGCTAAATTGAAGATAGCATGCATATTTGGTAACAATAGGTGAAAAACCTTAATGCGGAACAATAATCCTTACAACAGAAGTCTATACTATTAAGGATGACTTAGAATTATAGTTATTTAAAAGCGATTGACTTGGGTGTGAGTCAGCCATTAGGAGTAAACCACGAAAGGGCTAGATGCATGGGACATTTAAAAATGAGCAGGAAAATAAAAAATACGTTAGAACATTACAATTCTGAAAATCGCAACAAATCTTAATTTAATCGCCATTTATCAGCAATGGAAAATGAATTTTGTGATTAAATCAACAAGATTTAATCGCTATTCTGTATTAATGTGTCTGAATCAAAATGCTAATGATCTAGAAGTCTCCGACAAAAAAAATATATATAATTCAAACAAATTGCAACGAAAATATGTCAGAAACAAATAAAACCGATGTGAAATGCACTTATCATAATCGATTTGTCCGTAAATACTTGATATAAATGGAATGTTGTATTTTTCATGGCAGTTTTAAGTTTTTAAACTGCCGAATGTGGAAAAAAAATAACCTAGCATGTTTTAGATCAGGTAAGGGTTACCAATTTTAGGTGTTAGAAAGCTAAAATAATAGAGAGGAAGTGGACAAGGATAGGTTGTTGGTTTGTAACACCTTTCTCTTTCATTTCTCCTTTGATTCTCTGTGAATGAAAACCAATAAAGTTGTTAAAAATAATAGAAATGGACTACATCCCAATTTCTATGAATTTTTAGCTGGGGAAAGCCAAATGTTAGATGAGATAAGAGACAGGAACTGGGGAAGAATAGGTTGTTGGTTTGTAACACCCTTCTCTTTCATTTCTCCTTTGATTCTCTGTGAATGAAAACCAATAAAGTTGTTAAAAATAATAGAAATGGACTACATCCCAATTTCTATGAATTTTTAGCTGGGGAAAGCCAAATGTTAGATGAGATAAGAGACAGGAACTGGGGAAGAATAGGTTGTTGGTTTGTAACACCCTTCTCTTTCATTTCTCCTTTGATTCTCTGTGAATGAAAACCAATAAAGTTGTTAGAAATAATAGAAATGGACTACATCCCAATTTCTATGAATTTTTAGCTGGGGAAAGCAAAATGTTAGATGAGATAAGAGACAGGAACTGGGGAAGAATAGGTTGTTGGTTTGTAACACCCTTCTCTTTCATTTCTCCTTTGATTCTCTGTGAATGAAAACCAATAAAGTTGTTAGAAATAATAGAAATGGACTACATCCCAATTTCTATGAATTTTTAGCTGGGGAAAGCAAAATGTTAGATGAGATAAGAGACAGGAACTGGGGAAGAATAGGTTGTTGGTTTGTAACACCCTTCTCTTTCATTTCTCCTTTGATTCTCTGTGAATGAAAACCAATAAAGTTGTTAAAAATAATAGAAATGGACTACATCCCAATTTCTATGAATTTTTAGCTGGGGAAAGCCAAATGTTAGATGAGATAAGAGACAGGAACTGGGGAAGAATAGGTTGTTGGTTTGTAACACCCTTCTCTTTCATTTCTCCTTTGATTCTCTGTGAATGAAAACCAATAAAGTTGTTAGAAATAATAGAAATGGACTACATCCCAATTTCTATGAATTTTTAGCTGGGGAAAGCAAAATGTTAGATGAGATAAGAGACAGGAACTGGGGAAGAATAGGTTGTTGGTTTGTAACACCCTTCTCTTTCATTTCTCCTTTGATTCTCTGTGAATGAAAACCAATAAAGTTGTTAAAAATAATAGAAATGGACTACATCCCAATTTCTATGAATTTTTAGCTGGGGAAAGCCAAATGTTAGATGAGATAAGAGACAGGAACTGGGGAAGAATAGGTTGTTGGTTTGTAACACCCTTCTCTTTCATTTCTCCTTTGATTCTCTGTGAATGAAAACCAATAAAGTTGTTAGAAATAATAGAAATGGACTACATCCCAATTTCTATGAATTTTTAGCTGGGGAAAGCAAAATGTTAGATGAGATAAGAGACAGGAACTGGGGAAGAATAGGTTGTTGGTTTGTAACACCCTTCTCTTTCATTTCTCCTTTGATTCTCTGTGAATGAAAACCAATAAAGTTGTTAAAAATAATAGAAATGGACTACATCCCAATTTCTATGAATTTTTAGCTGGGGAAAGCAAAATGTTAGATGAGATAAGAGACAGGAACTGGGGAAGAATAGGTTGTTGGTTTGTAACACCCTTCTCTTTCATTTCTCCTTTGATTCTCTGTGAATGAAAACCAATAAAGTTGTTAAAAATAATAGAAATGGACTACATCCCAATTTCTATGAATTTTTAGCTGGGGAAAGCCAAATGTTAGATGAGATAAGAGACAGGAACTGGGGAAGAATAGGTTGTTGGTTTGTAACACCCTTCTCTTTCATTTCTCCTTTGATTCTCTGTGAATGAAAACCAATAAAGTTGTTAAAAATAATAGAAATGGACTACATCCCAATTTCTATGAATTTTTAGCTGGGGAAAGCCAAATGTTAGATGAGATAAGAGACAGGAACTGGGGAAGAATAGGTTGTTGGTTTGTAACACCCTTCTCTTTCATTTCTCCTTTGATTCTCTGTGAATGAAAACCAATAAAGTTGTTAAAAATAATAGAAATGGACTACATCCCAATTTCTATGAATTTTTAGCTGGGGAAAGCAAAATGTTAGATGAGATAAGAGACAGGAACTGGGGAAGAATAGGTTGTTGGTTTGTGTAACTTTTCTTTAGGACATAATTGAACAACACATTGTACAGACGGATAATAGGTTTATGTAAGAGAAACACAGAAACAATACAAACGATAATACATTGCGTTTAGTTAGTGTTGACAAGGTGAAATAATCTTTTCCTGGAGTTCGTAAATTCTCTGCCATCGGCCTGACATAGAATCACAGGATAACACCTTGTCACACTGAGGGTGCCCTGCTGATCATGTAATCCGGTCCTAGCAATCACGTGTGAATCTCGTTACATACAGACACATAACTGAAGACGAGGCAATGATTACAATGATCGTCTAGCCGAATCACAACTTACCTAGATCGACAGAAAATAGGTAATTCATGTAAGCTGCTACAAATTCATTATTCATATTCATATTTGAGTATTACCTAAAACAGTTTTTACTTTTAAAATGTTTCCCTAAAATCGGCTCTCCCCAAGATTGACCTCAAAACTGGAACTCTAAAAGCCCCCCCCCCCGCAATAATATTTAAAAAAAATTATTTTTTTAATATTTACTGTTGTTTTAAAATCGATTTTTATAAGTGTTTGTTCTAAGAACACATTCCTTGTATTATCTTTACCAATTATTATATTAATAAAAAAAAGTAATAAATTAAAATCATATTACGAGATTAACTCTATCATAATGTCTTTCGGTTTCTTTGTAAACACGATCAAAAGTGATACAACGATTTATTTGAAAGAAGAAAAAGAAAGTAGTAAATAAAGTTTAGTTAAATTTATTTTCTAGGCAACATGACCGATTAAAACACTGAATTACAGATATATTTTCTGTTGTGAAGTTGTAAATTTACCTATCCAGTTGCTAGTGTACTTTCACTGCTAGCTATACTTAAGGAGATACTTATATAGCAATCTATTACTTCTTATGCTAATTATGCATATTAATTAGCCAGTATCACCACACCCCTGAAACGTATAGGCTTTATGTCTCTAGTGCATCTTTCACTTCTTCTAATGATCGTTTCATTTTCGATATTACTTTGCTATTCTCTCTCTCTCCCTTACTTCTTTCTCTAGGAGATCTCACCCTATCTCGCAGTAAACTGTAACCAGATCCGAATCCAACTCCAAATTCTCATTTTGACCTGCTTGATCTTGCATTGTTTTATCTTCTGACGTTTCATTCTGTACAGATTGTTCTAATAACTCAATAACGGAAGGAGTCGTAGCGATTTGTTCATTTTGCTCTTCGTATTCACCCTTGGACCTTATTTGATCTGCATGGGCCAACGCACTGTTTCCGTTTTCTCTATTTATTATAGCTGTATTGTGGCCTTTTTGCATGATAAATTCTGTCTTTTCTGGATTTGATTCTTTGTTCTTTTTGTACCAGATTCTTTCATTTGTAAAATACGACAAAGTTAACGGAGCTCTAATTTGTCTTCCCATTAAAGCTTTCTAATCTTCCTGCGTGTGGTATTCTTCGATAGCTTAAAAGCAGCCTTGATAGAAAAACTTCTATGTTTTATTTTTGCTGAGAACATGCTTTTAGTCCCGGTTTTAGGGTCGGCACCATTCTTTCCACCAACCCATTCGATTGAGGGTGATATGGCGGTGTCTTATATGGTTTACATCCTATTTTTTCCAACCATAAATTAAGACCTTCATCACAAAACTCTGGAGCATTGTCAGATACCAGGATTTTTGGGGATACCCATTCTAGAGAATATGACCCTTAGAATCTGTTTTATAGTGGAACTTTTCTTGTCCAGCACACAAACTACTTTAGGCCAGTCTGAAAAAGAGTCTACTAATATTAATAAGAGTCCCAACTCCAGAAATGTATGCATGATCCATATGCACACGACTCCCTGGCTTTACTTCTCTGGGCCATGAATGTAAAGTATTGTGTGTAGAATTTCTTAATTCTCTACATTTTTTGCATCTTTTTATATATTCTTCGATATCTCGTGAATATCCTGGCCACCATGCTTCTAGTTTTATTCTTTTTTGTGTGGCTGCTACTCCACAGTGTATATCATCATGTACACTTTTTATCACCAAATTTCTTTGTGTTTCTTGGGAAATTACCAGATCTCCATTACAAATCACTTCAATTTTCTATAATTAATTTATGCCTTTTTTATTTGTAAGGTCTCTCTGCCTTGGAACAATTTCCCCATTTTTTCTTATTCTCGATGTTATCCTACTTAGTACTGGATCATGTCTAGTTTCCATAGCCATTCTATCTAAAGATAAAGTCTCTACCCAATGTAAGAATCTATCTTCAAATTCTTCTTCTGTTTTATCTTTTGACTCCTTGTAAAATCACAACCTTGATAGTACATCCACGTGTGGAATTGAATTTCCTTTGACATATTCTATATCAAAGTCAAATGCCATTAACTTTATTGCCCACCTTAATATTCTCGATATCGTAACTTTGGGTAATTCTTTTCCTGGATTGAATATAAATTTCAATGGTCTATAATCACTTCTCAAGAGAAATTATTTTCCAATTAGAAATTGTCTAGCCCTGGTGGTGCATCATACAATGGCCAATACTTCTTTCTCTATATTTGAATAATTAAATTCAGTGTTCGTTAGTCTTCTTGATAAATACATTATTGGTTGTTCTTCTTGTGATAATATACCAAATATCGAATGTTCACTTGCATCTGTGGTTAACGTAATGTCCTTTTTGGGATCAGAAATTTTTACTACTGGTTTCTTTGCCATAACTAATTTCAATCTCTCAAAAGCTTTTTGTTGTATTTCTGACCAAATAAATTCAACATTCTTTTTTCTAAAATATGCAAACGGTTCAGTCAGGTCTGTATATTTTGGTAAATATCGCCTGTAGAAATTGACCAATCCCCCAAAAGATTCAAGTTCTTTTTTGTTTGTAGGTATAGATATTTTTAATATTTTTTCTATTAAAGCTTGATCTGGTGATATACCTTCTTTTGAAATAGAATATCCTAAAAATCATATATTACTACTATTGTTTATGCATTTTTTTCATTTATAGTCATTCCCGCATTTTTTAATTTGTTTAAAACGATGTTGGTTTTCTTTTTTAATTCAATTTCATTATTTGCTCCTATGCAAATATCGTCTTGGTAACATACCATATTTTGTATATCTTCTCCTAAAACCTGTTCAATGGTCTTTTGAAATATGACGCTTGCTGTTTTTATTCCATATGTCATTCTTTCCCATTTTAGCGTATTTATCGTTGTTACTTCTTTGAAATTATCATCTACTGGAATTTTGTGGTATGCCATTTTCAAATCTATTTTTGTCAAAATGCTCATTCCTGCCAGCGCATGTAATGTAACTCCCACATTAGGTATAGAATACGAATCTGAGAAAACTTTGTGGTTTACGCCTATTTTATAATCCCCAAATATACGTATGTCTCCGTCTGTCTTTCTAAAAACTACAATGGGTTATGCCCACTTGCTACCCCCAGGTGAAACATGTTCAATATGGTCCTGTTCAATTAATTTTCGTAGTTTTGCTACTACTAATAGCAACACATGTCCTGGTAATTTTCGTGCTTCATAATAAGAGGGGGTAACATTTTCTTTTAATTTTAAACTAGCTTTGTTGTTTTTCAAATTTCCGGTTTTTTCCATTTTCATCTCATTAATTAGTTTGGAAAAATTTATTTTAAGCACATCGTTTCCCAGGAGTCCGCGTCTTTTTTTACAATTTGTGACAATTATAGGTATTACCTCGAATTTTTCTTTTAACTCTAAGAAACTTTCAAAGTATTCTAAAGTTTTTATGACTGATCCATCAAATTGGCAGAGTTGTACACTGCTCTTTTGTAAAGTCGGCTTTCCAATGCGTTCCCAGAAATCTTTTGGTATAAGCGTTAACTCACTGCCGCTATCCATTTGCATATCCAAATCGACATTATTAATTTTGACTTTTAATATGATATCTTTTTTCTTTTGTTCAATTTTTTAACATTCTTTTTTTTTTAATGTAAAGACTTCCCTATTGGTTTAATTTCCTTCAACTCTTTCAACGTTTTTTCTTTTTGAACTTGCATACTGCTTGAAAATGGTTCATTCTTAAGCAATTCGTACAAGTTTTTCCAAATGCTGGGATTTTTTACCTTTTTATTTTGTGTTCACGTCCACAATACTAACATTTTTCCTTTTTTAACATGTACGTATCAGCGACTATTTGTTCGCCGAGCTGACTTTTATGATCGTTGTATTTCTGTATTAATTCTTGTTGCTGTATAAAGCTGTATAAAGTCAATGCAAGTATTTAAGGACATGTTTCCTATTTGTTGCTGTTCCATTATTTTATTCCTGCATGACGCATTGCACATACCTTCAATTAATCTTAATTGAATTAAATCTTCTTCGATAATCTGTTCTTCTTATCCGAGTTTTTCAAACTCACAATATCCACTTGCATTTCATAGATGGTGTAGATATTTGATGATTGGTTCATCAATTTCTTATTTCATTGACATAAACTTTGTTCTTTCTGCCACGACTAACCTTTTCTTAGGTCTCATATTTCTTTTTATAATCTGATTTATTCTTCCGAAAGTCAGGTCTTCTAGGTTCATGGGATACACCATGGTTGAGACTTTCATGATGGCCTAGCATCCAGTTGTTGCCAAAAATTAATCTGTTATTTCATTTTCTCATCCCGTTTCTTTGTTGTCTTAACTTTTTAGTCCTTGCACTCGCAGCGAAGCATCTTATCCATGTGTCCACAAAGTCGGGATCCTCAGGAGACAACTGGGATCCTATCGGCGATGCCATTATTGTGAACTTGTAAATTTACTTATTCAGTTGCTAGTGTACTTTCACTGCTAGCAATACTTAAGGAGAGACTTATATAGTAATCTATTTCTACTTATGCTAATTATGCATATCAATTAGCCAATATCACCACATTTTCAAAGCTTTAAAAAGTAAATTAGAAATTTATAACATGACAATTTTATATTACTAATAAGCGTATGGTTCTATTTATCTTCCTCCCACAAGGTAAGATGTGACACAAGGTTGGGAAAGTGGGAAAAAAACCAGCGCTCGAGAATTTGAGCACTCAGGCCATTTAAAAATTGCCTAGGCAGTCCCGTCAGCATTCCCCAGTAGGGGCGCCTCAGGTGATTATCAATAAACTAACCCCTTCTCAAAGGGTGAGAAGGCAAAGCCTGGGAGGGTGCACCTCCTAGAACTGCACAGGACGGACAACCGATAGACCGGCGTTGGAAGAAAAAACAACGTCTGTTCACTGGCAAAGAGATTTTGTTAAAAAGAAAATTTATTTTGTAGAAAATAGGAAGAACGTCTAACTTACCAAAGTGTGGCTGCTGGCGACTGAGGATTTTCTTCCAACATATAAGATGAAGGATGGTTATCGCAGAGAATATATATCAGTAGGGGAGGGCGTTCAATTGTTATAAAAACCTTCCTCGCCACTGGAGAGCGTTAGTCGTCAATTTGTCACCACACTACGGTAGTTATTAGACTTAAGGAGAGGGTCACGAAGGAAGTTTTATTTTTTTCGCAACCTTGCTCTAGTAGTAGCAAACTATTGTTGTCTGTCGGTAATTTTCATTCATTTTTTTTTTTAGATTTTGTGGGTTTCGATTACAAATAGTCAGCTCTCATCTGCTGAGAAAAATGAGATATTTCTTAATTAGTTGGGGTTATCGATTCATTGTCTATGAAGATAACGTATTTGTGGATTATCAATTTGCTGATAAATAAATATTTTTTGTTAGGTTGCGTTATATCCGTGATATAGATGACCGTAGATTGTTCGCTAGTATCTTAGTAGTCGTGTTTTGGCTGACAAGGGTCGTTAGTCGAGCTGTGATCCTTCTCCTTGGGTGTGCTTGGGATTTTACTTATATGAAAACATTTGACAGATGCACGACTCCCAGGGCGACTGTTTCTGATTGGTTGAAGGGATATCATTAATCAATCGAAATTTAAGTATTTAACCAATCAAAATTGAGTATTTTAGAGAAATCGTTTTTCTGCTTCTGCTGTATTTGTTGTTGTTGCTTGAAATATAGTTCTATTAATTAGCCGCTATCTATTAGTTAGGAGAAAAACTTAATAAATCGGAATGAGATCTTGCCAGCAACAAGAAATACAATTTAAGAATAAAAATCAATTTTGAACCAAAACTAGCTGTATCTATCCGGCTTTGTCCAAGAGTATTTTTAATTTCATTCTTGTTTTGTTTTGTTTTGCTTTTTTAAACTATGCTATCTGTTTGACTCGAAAGTTAATTTAATTATTATAATATTGTTTGGCTATTAAATTATGAATTGAATTAAATTGTTATGAAACTATAACTAATTTTCTTAAGATAATGTTGTTTTAATGTCTATTTATAAAATTATTGGATGTAAATAGCTTCTGGAACTTTCAATCTTTAAATACATGAAGATTTGCTAAGAATTTTAAAGCCAGTTTAAATCATTTTCTATTCGATAGTTTGAATACTTCCAAATTCCTTTAAAATTTCAAAGTCACAAAGTAACTGATTTTTTTTTCTATTAACAAAATATTAAAATGGCTGACTTGTTTACGAAGAAACCGGAATGCATTATGATGGATTTAATCTCGTAATAAGATTTTAATTTACTTTCTTTTTTTTTTATTAATATAATAATTGGAAAAGTAAAAGAACTGTGTTTTTAGAATGAACACTTAACTTACAATAATATTTTATTTACTTTAAAACAACAGTTAATTTTTTTTAAAATTTGTTTAAAAATATTATTGGAGGAGGAACTATTTAAAATTATATTCCCCTCAAGAATGGTCCTAAAATCTATTTTCAATTGATATTTATTCCATAGTTGCCTAATTTTCCTACCTTGCCAAAATTACCTGATTGTCCGGTACCTAATTTTCTTAAATTCCCACAAATACACTACATTCACACACCTATAGACTGTTTGAGGACTATTCTATCAAATAGACCGTCTCCCCCCCTACCTTATCATACATATAACGCACACACACACATGGACTCTATACATGTTTTCTTTCTTTTTACCCCTTGTTTTAGCTTTGCGAGCCAAGTCTATGATACTAGATCACCGTTTTTTTCCAGTTTTTTTAACTCATAATTTGGGTAACCATATAGTATGGTTTAACAGAGCAGAAATAAACAAAAAACAACAATATATACAACAAATAATTGTTACTAAACAGATTAAAATTTCTATGTACCTGTGTAGTGTTGCAGGGTCTGGTCACCTATGGAGTTTGTGGCCAGACGCTTGGGCAGCGCTAGGTGCGACACTTGAGCAGCGTCACTACTCTGCATGATGATCGATCTTACATCTAAGAAAGTGGACATAGGCAAATTACAGCAATGGCAAAAAAGAGAGGACAAACGCAGATGAACAGTTGAAAAAAATAGAAGTTTATTTACCATAAAGGTAATAACGTAAGGAAGAAAGCTGAGGTGACGTCACCAACAGGAAAGACAGGAACGACGTCACTAGAAGCAGGAAAGTTAGTTGACCGTGCTTACATAAATCCCAGCCTACTTTTTTGTCCTTGTAGTATCTGTTCCGATGGATACTACACCCCATAGACTGGTATTGTCTTGGCCTTCGGGGCTTGATTTACGCCGGTCCATGGGTCTGTCCTGTGCAGTTCTAGGAGGTCCACCCTCCCAGGCTTCGCCTCCCTATCTTTGGGAGGAGTAAGTTTATTGCTTACTGCCTGAGGCGCCCCTACCGGGGAATGCCGACGGGGCTGCCCACACAATTTTTGATGGTCAGAGTGCTCACCTATCGGGCGCTGGCTTTTCAACCCCCACTTTCCGACCCGACCTTGGGTCACATCTTACTTGTGGGAGTAGGATAAAACTGGCCTTGTGCCTAACTCCTGGAGAGGAGTAAATAATACATAAATCCCAGCCACTTCTTAGATGCTGGTATTTTGGATTAGGGTGAGAAAACGATGTACGGAGCTGAACTGTGTGGACGGTGGTAAAACCCGACCAATTTGTATCTTTCAGTTAAGCAGGAGGAGTGGAAATTTACCACGACTGCTTCTGCCCTCAGCAGAAAAGTACAAGGGCAAAGTTGTTCTTGTTTTTTTCGAGGCGTGGCTTAACGCTTACGCTTTGAAGGAGGTGTATGAGTTCGTAATGTTTGTAAACATTGGGAACGGTGGACAGCTACCGTGACAGTAATTTTAACATTTTGAAACTGCTTTAAGTTTTGTTATTTCAAAATATATTTCGTTACTTTCACTTTGTCAAATGCGAGTCAATCAAAGATGATGGTCGACTGTGTAGCAGCTTACATGAATGAACTATTTTCGGTCGGTCTATGTAAGTTGTGATTCAGTTGACGATCATTGTAATCATCGCCTTTTCAGCGTGTGTGCGTCTGCATGGAACGAGATTCACGCACAATCGCTAAAGCCAAATCACGTGATCGACATGAACATTTGAGTTTGTGACTCTTTCCCAACCAGACAAGATGGGATCCTGCAATTCTCTGCTGTTGGCCCAGCAGAGAATCTGCGAACTCCAGAAAATTATTGTTTCGTCTTGTCTGCATTCACTCAACCCTATGTATTATCGTTTGTATTGTTCCTGTGTTTCTCCTACATAAAACTACTCCCCGTCTGTACAGTGTGTTGTTCAATTGTATTATGTTGCAAAGAAAAGTTACACAAACCAATGCACATATCCTTGTTCCCGTCTTTATCACATCTAAAATTAGGCTTTCCACGGTTAAAACTGCTTTTTTTTAGGTCAGTAATTTCAGGCTTAAAATAAAAGAGGATTACAGTACCTAAGGGGGAGGTTGCCAATCAGATTAGAGTATGCTTATTATCTATATATTAATACGATAGCGTGTGTGTTCGTGTGTCACGCTTCCGGCAAAAGCTCTGCGCATGCGTGCCGCTTCTAAATTTTTAAAAACATTCAACTAGCCTGCGTTTAGGAATATTTATATGTGTATCCCTCTTGCGCAATGGTTAGCGAGGTGGTATTTTTTACTTCGGCCCGACTGGTTTATAGTTCGATCCCAACCAGCCTCTAAGATTTTTATTCTACAGTTCGAGGGGAAGGGGAAGAAACAATACATTTTTTATTACCTGGTTAAAAACTACTGTTTTGTGTTGCTTAAAACTTAAAACTATTTTTTGTTTTATGTTGGCGTTTTTAATGGCATTGTCTATTTAATTACGTTGACTGCTTAAAACGTAGGATATCGGCCAGTATTATTATTATTTTTTTTTTTGAAAGGATGGCATATCAACCTTTTTTAGTAGATATGGCAGTGTCCATCGTACACGAGTTACTATTTCAAACAATTATTTCACTCTTATCCAGAAGGGGGTGGCTCATAATAAAGCAAGCGTAACTTACTAACAAATAGAGGGGGCTTTGTTACATTAGGACCCGTATTGAAAACATCATTTCGTGTAATTTACACGGGTTCCGCTAGTTATTATTATTATTATTATTATTATTATTATCTTTTAAGCTTGAAATTAATGAGTACCTAAAACAAAAAAAATCGACCGCCAATTTTTATTTACTTGTGTTTTGCTAAATTAAAGTAATAAATTCAGAGATATTAAATCTTACAATCAGTTTCCACACTTTGAAATTATACAGGTGGGTAGAAAATTTTCTTGCGTTTGGTAAAAGTTATTTGTTTGATATTTTGTTTCCGATTTCTCGGTTCTTAACTAAACTGCATGAATCCCCATAATGTGGTGCTTGATCGAAATTAATCAGAAGATTTTTTCCTAATATTATTAAATAACATTTTTAGAGGAAGCGTGGGATGTAGCCGGCCAATATATTTTTTTTATTTGGAAAAAAGAATTTTGAATATTAAGGGGGAAGAGTTGTTTTGATTTGGAAGGGGGGAGGGGGTAATGTTTGATGTTAAAGAGAAACATCAAAATATTGCAAAGTGGTAAATATTTAGCAATTAAATATTTTGTTTGGTAATACTAGTAAAGATTAGGTACTGAAATTCAGTTCCGGTTGCTGTTTCGCAAACGGGAAGACGGTGTTAATGCAGAAAATATGCCTTCTGATTATCTTCCTCTCAGATAACGTTAAGTCACAGTGAAGCTCGTGAACTATTTTTAATATAATTTATTATAAACTGTTTTTGTAAAAAGAAAAAACATTTCCGATTCATTTGAGTATTTGTTTAATACAAAAAAAAATTAGATAAAAAAAAAATAGGTGCTTCTGTATAAAATTCTATCTTGAATTTTGAAGAGTCAAATGACAGGGGGAGATAATTCAAAGTGTTCCCCCCCAGGATTTATCTGAAAATTCATTATAACGCTCTGAACTTGGAAGATATTTTATTTTGAGTTCATGTGGAAACAAAAATTCGGAAAGGACACTGCACTGGGATCTATTTTCGCACAGATTGCTGAATTTTACCCAGTATAAAACTCATTGGTACTCGTTTAGATATTGACCCTAATTTCCGTGACTGCCCGGCAGCAGCAAGCCGACAGCTAACGGAAGCGTCCGAGACCTGCCGAAATCGAAAACGAGGCTGGCAGACGATAGCGATTTGAAGGAGAGACGCTTGGCACTTGTAGAAAATGAATTTCGAAGTGCATTAACTTTTGCTAGCAGAAAGCTCTGCTGGCAAAAGTTATGCGATGTATGCGATGCGGCCGACTTTGCCGGCTGGTACCGCGAAAGAATGTGACGAAGAAATATGCCTGGAGATGCCCCACCCAGGAATGCCGGGCTTGGATTTCGTTGCGATCGGGGACGTTTTTTTTTCGCGGTCAAAACTCGCAATTTCAACAATTTTGAAGATGATATACCTGTGGTCCCAGGATATGGCGACCGGGGAAAACTTATTAAAGGAATGCGGCGTACTGTCTAGAGCCACGCAAGTGGACTGGAAAAATTTCCTGCTCCATCCTCCTCTTCTGCCTGTATTTCGCTAAGCCCCCCTCCAAAAACGAAAAACAAGCCCTTACCCCTCCAGGAAAAGAATGTAATGAAAGAAACAAATGCCTAATGCAAAAAAAAAGAAAAAAAAACTCCAAAAAAAGCTAAAATAATGAAAAAAAAACAATGCGTAATTGCAACAAAAAAAAAAAAATGCTTTACAAAAGTTACAAAAAAAAAAAAACAGTTTCTATTATTTTCGCGTTTTAAAGTTTAAAAAAACAGTTTATTTCAGTTTAAAAATAATAATAATAAAAAAGTTTGTTTATTTCAGCTATGGGTTTGTTCATTTATTTCATTTTTTGTATAAAAATATATGCATTTCTTTTTTCGTATATTCATCGTCTTACATTGTAGTCGTCTGCCGACTCGGCAGGTCTCGGACGTTTCCGTTAGCTGTCGGCTTGCTGCTGCCGGGCAGTCACGGAAATTAGGGTCAATATCTAAACAAGTACCAACTCATTTATTTCAAAACCTTTATTTCCCACGTTTCATGTATTTTTCCTTTCATTTACATATTTTTTTACTTTCTGTGATGTTTAATTTATTTCAATAAATCTTTTTAATTTTTATTTGTACCGAATACCGTAAAGCGTTGTGATTGTTTGATTCTTAAATAATCCTTTTACGTAGATATTTTTTTTTACTTTACTTTAAGTTAAATCCCGAAAGAACACTTTGAATTATCTCCCCGTCATTTGCCTCTTCAAAATTAAAGATAGATTTTTTTTCTGCCCTGTAATAACATGGTTGAAAATGTTACGAGATCTTTTAACAGGTGTAATGTAATGCACTTCCGGTTATGTTGCGACTGCGCCATTTTTGTTTACTTTTTCACTGTGGTAAATAAACTATCATGTCGAACGCAAGACAAAATTTTCACTTGGATTGTGAAGCTGAATTGAATCATTGTATCAATCTTCTCTTGGGAGCCGTGTACATTGATAAATGTCTTGCCATTTACTTCGACAGAGATGATGTAGCATTAGCAGGCTTCAGCACATTTTTCAAACAGTTATCAGAAGAACATCAGAGCCAAGTCAACGATATGGAATCTTACCAAAATAAACGTGGAGGTCGAATTCTGCTTCAACAAATTCAAGAACCAAACACCCAATCCTGGAATTCGGGACTTGACGGCATGAAAGAAGCCCTTCAGCTGGAGAAAAATATTAATCAGTGTTTGTTAAATGTTGCTTCTTGTGGGAAAGCTGCCGGGGATCCTCAGATCGTGGGGTTTTTGAAGAAGAAATATTTGAAAACTCAAGTGAATAACATCAAAACTATTTCCTGTCATATCACACAGTTGAATCAGTTGAATGGAAATCTCGGCGAATATTTGTACGATGAACGTCTTCAGTCGTAGAAATGTCATCTGTTCGCATTTCCAAGCGCGAACAATTTATTTTACAAACAAATGCAAATTTTTACAACGATTATTAACGTGTTTTTTTTTTTTTGTGTGTGTTTTTTATACATTGGAATGTAACAGATTATTAACGTTTTTTTTATTA
This sequence comes from Sepiola atlantica, assembly GCA_963556195.1. Taxonomy (NCBI): domain Eukaryota; kingdom Metazoa; phylum Mollusca; class Cephalopoda; order Sepiida; family Sepiolidae; genus Sepiola; species Sepiola atlantica. The sequence continues at coordinate 4,132,488 of OY744517.1, read as the reverse complement.
TTACTTAACAATTTACACAAAAAAATATATTTGAAATAATAAAAAAATATATTAACCTAACTGAGTGATGTACTTTATTAAAAAAAACAAAAACTTAACAATGTTTTGTTTTAATTATGTCATGGCTGCTTTACCTAACAGTTTTACTTCCTTGTTACTTTATAATCAAACATGATGACGCATTTATACAATTCAATGTTATTTTTGTACCAAAATCATCCCCAGGTTGAGTATGATTATTAATTCCACTTTTTCCCGACGACTTGAACAGAATTTTTCTCCTTTTTTTTTTTTTTGGATTTCTCACGTACCTTTTTAAAAGATTTTGGTGATGAGGTGACATGGAAAACGCAATTTCAAATAAAAACTTAGTATACACAGGAAAAAATATGGTGATTCTACTGTTTAGCCACGACATTAAAATATTTAAAGAAATGTATAAACTTTATGTACTTACGTGTCAGCTGAAAAAAATACGCAAATTCATACAGTATTTATTAAATTATAAGAAAAAGAAAAAAGGTTCAACTCCAGTTTAGCGGATACTTTCGAAAGAAAAGAAAAACTGAGGAATATCTGTTTGATGTACGTACCTGTCACGGGCTGAATGTATCCTATAACCCAAAATCACGTAAATTAATAACACTTTATTTTAAAATAATTACAATAGTAAAATCCATTTTAAGATACATCGTGGTTGAAACCTGAAGCTAGAGTTCTCCCCCCTTGTTTGACTCTCCTCAAATTAAAGATAAAAAAAAAATTCGAACCTACAGTCCACGAGCACTAAAATGGCAACCAAATAATAAAATCGTTTTTTAATTTTTAATTTAATACTGGATGAATTTGCGTAATTTTTGGTGCACAATCTTCTTTTAAGCTACCACGTTGATACATAACAAAGTTTATACATTTCTTTAGCTGTTTTTTTTTTTTTAAAGAGAGGCCTAACATGTTGGACTAAACAGCAAAAGCACCAAAAATATTAAAATCTACTCGATAATTTTCCCTCAAAAATAAAAATCGGTTTTATCGTATTTTGCCGAACGCTATCGATTTATTACGCGTTAATATGACATACTGAGTTACGTCCCCCTACTTTCCGTGTTTTTCACTCCACGCTCATTACAATCAATGGCGTATCCATAACATACGCTAAGAGTTATTTTTGTCTGATACATAAGTAAATCAAAGAGTATTCCGGTTGATTTATTTGAAACTGCAGTTTTCATATGTGACTTCATCTCTATGAGCACCTAATGGCACTTCTGTAGTATATATGAAGCAGCTGCCGATTAAGAAATCGCAATTGAAGAGTTCCGTTTTTTTTTCTCAAAGTACCATTCATTCAGAATTCACCGGAAGTTGAATTTAGTATTTAGAAAATGGAGTTAAATGAGATTAATCTTCGAGACATCGGTAATTTAATGAACCAGCCGCAAAAAACAATAGATTTTTTACAGGCACACCGCCTGATTTCTTAATGTTAGGGTTAGGGTTAAGGGTTTTTATTTAAAATTATTTTACTTACTTATTACTTTACTTTTTATGTTGTAAAAAAATCACTTCCGGTTGAATTACCTCCCTTTATTTTCAGTAGAAGGACAGAAAATCTGCTGCTTCATATATACTACAGAAGTGCCCACCTAATTTTTTATATTACAATTTTGACACATGCGAACATTTTGTCATCGTTTCAGAGTCTACCGAAAAATACATTCCACACTTCGACCACCTCTGACATCTCTTCCTCTGTGAGACTCACTTTATTACCTGCCTTAGAGATCACATGCTTACTTCATACCGAGTCGGGGTTATCCTTGGCACATTATGACACTAGGGATCCGACTCTTGTCTGAATGAGTGGTAATCGTTGTGAATTGGCACTCATGTTACATTGGGACCCGCGCTAAAAGTCCCTCGGCGTCGGTGCTTTCTGGCGGTTTACGGTAAACGCCAGAAAGTCCCGAAGCGAGACGAATAAGCAGACGGTATCTAAGCATTAAAACTGAATGAAACGCTGAACTTACAAATTGGTTGAAACGCGATTGAAACAAAATTTTGACATGGTATCATTAGCTGTTGATACTCCTGAAGGAACGATAAATTTCTGTCAGAACCATAAATTGATTGCTAAAGAAAGAAAAAGGACAAATATGTGGAAATAAATGCAAGATCGCTAAGCGAACAAAACTCACAGATAAATACTCTTTATGCTTTAACGCCAAATGCAGAAGCTGGCTTTCGCTGAGGAGTGATACATTTTTTCGAGCAGGCTCATTTGGGCATAGGACAAGTAATAAAATTAATATATTTGTGGGGTATATGTTACATAACATAACGCACATAACATATATTTGGGAAAAACGCTTTTGCCTGTAACTCCCGTTCTTTTCCTTCTTGTCCACTATATCAGTTCGTGCACAGGTCTGACTGAATATTGTCTGTGAAGCCAATGTTTGTCCAACTTGCACTTGAAGTCGTTTATGTCTGTTGCGTCGATGACCCAGTCTGGCAGAGAATTCCAATTGTTCACAACCCGTATCCCAAATGAATACTTTCTGATGTTTAGCCTACTATGCGTCTTTTCCAGTTTCAGGTTGTGACCTCTTGTCCTGGTGATCTTGCTGAGGGGTAGCAGTCTCTCATGGTCCAAGTTGTTACGACGCTCAGCAGAGGCGCGAACGGGGTCCAAAAAACTAACGAGAACGGGGTTATAAAAATAAATATGCAACAAGTGAGTTTAACCTACGTCGAGAAGAGATATTTGTCTACTTACCTATGATATTTGTTTGTATTTTTACGTACTATAAATGGGTTTTTATTAGATGTAAAAAAAAAATTCTTGTTCATTTTTAACTAGTACTTTTTTCTAGACAAGATGGCGTCCTCTACTCAGTTCCTTACGAGCAAGCGCCATTTTGTATTTGCAACTTCGTGTTACAAAACTATTGATTTCTAATAAATAGCAGTTGGAACGGTTTAAAAATACAAACAAATATCACAGGACAGTTTTAACTTAACTTTTATCGACGACAGTTACTTTTATTTGTTGTATATTTGTTTATTTAGCGTTTTTACTCTGCTGAGTCTCGTAAAAGATGCCCTATTTGTGATCCCTTTGCCTCCATATTGTCGCAGATAGCTGAACAGTATCCGGTTGAAATGCTTCCTTCCACTTCCTCTACCCCTTCTGCTTTGACGTCTGTAACAAGCCCGCCTTAACCCTAATTCCTAACCCTGAACCCTAACGAAATAAACAAAAATAGTAAAAAAAAAAATAATAATTTTCGAAAAAAAAAAAATGTTAAAAAAAACACTTACTTGATTACTTTTTCGCTGTTAGTATCACGGTTATTTCTTTCGTACAAATGTTTAACAAGGAAAAAAAAACTTTTTAATTTAAACACTTATATATAAACTTCGTTAAAAAAAAAAAAAATTTCGAAATTTATTTTGCTTGTTTTGTCACGCTTGTAAATCTAGCCTCGTTTGTGTGTGTGTTTTTTGAACGCAGGTAAGTCAATGGATTTTTCATTCGACACTGTCCGGCGGTTTATGTAAACATCCGGAAAGTACCAATGCCGATGGACTTTTAGCGCGGGTGTTATTTATCTACCTCCCACAAGGTAAGATGTGACACAAGGTCGGGAAAGTGGGATTAGATAAGCCAGCGCTCGAGAGGTGAGCACTCTGGCCATTTAAAAATTGCCTGGGCAGCCCCGTCGGCATTCCCCGGTAGGGGCGCCTCAGACAGTAAGCAATAAACTTACTCCTCCCCAAAGAGGCGAGGCGAGGCGAGGCCTGGGAGGGTGGACCTCCTAGAACTGCACAGGACAGACCCATAGACCGGCGTAAATCAAGTCCCGAAGGCCAAGACAATACCAGTCTATGGGGTATAGTATCCATCGGAACAGATACTACACTTTGATCTTAGCCAAAAGGCCAAACTGTGACTTTTAGCGCGGGTCTCAATGTAAAAAAGCACCGACATTTGTAATGTTGAGATTGTGTAAAAACTCGAAATGAGTTTTCAACGGAACGAAGAAAAGTGACTTTTTCTTTTATTCAAATACAAAAAACGAATTTTCTTTTAACCCTAACCTAGTCGAGTTTGTCCGGTTCAAAAGCTGTACTAGTACAAAAAAAATATATGTAAAAATCGTCGTTTCATTGATTATGTTCTTCACAAGTTTAGTTTATTCATAAAATAAACACAATTTATTGAAAAAAAAAATGTTGGCAAACCATAAGAACATCCGACTCGAAGTCCGCAGTAAACGGTATACGGTCAAAATTAGTTCCTCATATTAAAGACTTCCTGTTTTGGTTAAAAATAAAGAAAATCCCGAAAAGTTTTAATTTTAAATAATTTTTTTTTTTTTTACAAAAATAAGTATTCACATAGATGGTTTGATGTTTTTTCGGAAAAACGTTTTTATATTTTTCCCCAAAATATTAAAATCACATATTTGCGAACCATAGAATTTACCCCCCCCCCCTATATGTAACACGATGTAACTTTAATATAGCTTAATATTATCATCTCAACTTTTGTACCATTCAAAAGAAGAAACATAAAATAAACTGCTGATGATTTTTTTGCAATTTTTTTCAGCATACGAAAATAATGAAAATGAGAAACTAAAAACGTGTGTACTTTATTGACGGCTTAAAACAACGTTCCTATTGTGGCAAATAGGAGGAGCGGTGACTTAGCAGAGTGTGGCTGCTGGCGACTGAGGATGTTCTTCCAAACATCTAAGACGAGGACGGTTATCGCAAAGAGTATATATCAGTAGGGGATGGCGTTCAATTGTTATAAAAACCTTCCTCACCACTGGAGAGCGTTAGCCGTCAATTTGTCACCACACTACAGTAGTTATTAGACCTAAGGAGAGGGTCGCGAAGGAAGTTTTTATTTTTTTCGCAACCTCGCTCTTCGGCTAGCTTCACTCTTAGTTACCTATGATTTTTTTTCGACATTTTGCGAAAAAAATAAAAACGTGACACTACTTCCTGAAGGAAGAACTGTTTGATATATTGAGTCTTGTTGTTCACCTTCCCTGTTGAGATATGGAGGCTTCTAACACACCTACTGTGGCAGATTCCAGGGAGCAGCACCTTACAAGGATCTCCATTATGAAAATTAAGGGAAGGCTGTGATTGTCCCATGGATCGGAAATTACTTCTGCTATATTCTCAGTATTTCACCGGAAAATTTTGGAGTACATCAATGAAATAGAGATATTTATCTGCAAACTCCAGATTTCCTGCATATCTGATGAGAAGAGAGAGCAAATGGAATCGGATTGGTTAAACTCTCAAATGTCTATACGAAAGGAATTAGAAGATCTCTGTTCCTCTCTACATCTACCAAAGCCCAGTGGATATTTGGACCAACAGTCCCTTCCATATACGTCGGAATCTACCCCGAATAGAACTCATTCATCGTTTTCAGTGAGACTCCCCCAGGTGCAGATCACGGGACCCACGTTTAGCGGTTGTGAAATGGAGAACGACCGAATGAGTTTCCACAACTTTTTGTCCCGATTTGAAAATTGTGTCGCGGGCATGGCAAACGATGCGTAGAAATTGAATTTCTTAAAATGTTGCTTGTCTGAGAGACCTCTGCTGTTGATTAATCACTTGAGTGGTGCCAATGCAAATTATCAGCAGGTGCTCTCAGTATTAAAAAAGGAATATCTAGATGTCAATGACATCATTGACAAGATTTTCCAAGATATCATCGATTTCTCTCCCAAAAGGGAGAGTTCTTACGTATATCTTGGGGGTTTCATTAGCAGGACTGCTTCGATCTTGGAAGAGTTGGCCCACTCATTTTCTTGCGACTTCTCTGAAGATGATTCGGCAGGAGCCCGACTAATGGTCAAACTTCTGTTGAAATTTCCGAGAGAGTTGAAAGGAGAGCTGATTCTATTATGCGGAAGTAGAATTCCATCTCTGTCTGTCTTACTGCGAGACACCAGTGAGGCAATCAAACGCCTGCAAATTAAAGGCGGCAAAGTGCCTGGTCCTTCCCTAGGGATTAATCAAAGTAATCCACGTGTAACTTTCTCTAAATCCAGAGGATCCACTACCCACCGAGATGCCTCTTTCCAGGTTGTTTCGGATTTTCAACCTCCCTCTGGGTATTCCAGTAAATTACCTCCTGTCATTTGTGTTACCTTTGGTCGAGGAGGGAAGACTGTTTCAGTGAATTGTCTACTAGATACTTGCAGTGGCCGAACTTATTTGTCTGGTGACATCTTGCACTCCTTGGGATCTGTGGTTTCTGATGGATTGGATTGTCGCTTGAAGCTGACTACCCTTCTTGGAGAATGCGAGCGGAAGTTCAAGGAGGTGGTGCTGGAGGTTAATTTAGGATCCAGCTATACTGAGCACTTTCCGGTGCTGGTTGCCGACACATTGGACTTGTCTCTTCGTCTGAAGGGTTGGAGCTTATTGTTGGAGGAGTTCGGGCGGAACGGATGTTCTCTGGCTGGGCAATTTGAATCTGGTACTGATTTGGTCTCTATAGAGGGAATTATGGGACTTGATCTAGTGCAGCATTTGGGTCCCTTGCAGTTGGTGCCTTGTCTGTAGGGTCGGGCTTTCTCTATCCCTGCTGATCTCATCCCCTTTGGTGAGATAGATTCTTTTTTTTTCACAGACCATTCATCAGTTCAAGGGGAGGCTCTTTTGTTCAACTCGGTAATGGAACATACACCCGAAGTGGAATCAGCTCATGTTTGCTTTGTTCTGGAGGCTGATTCAACCTATGTAGACTCCTTGGTGGATGTCTTTCCCTTCAGCGATGTGGAGAGAGGATTAGAGAGAATGTTCAGCATAGAGTCATTGGGGATTCATGATGGAGAAGAGATTTCAAGTTATGATCGTGATCAGATCCAGCAGTTTCAGAGGTCAATCACCTTCAGGGATGGAAAATATCATGTTGAGTTGCCCTGGTATTTGGACAAACTTGCTCAGGTTCCTTCAAATCATGCAATTGCTTTGCACATTCTTGATAGTGTTGTCAGGAGCCTGGAGAAGAAGGGGTTGTACCAGGAGTATCTGAAGGTGTTCATCCAGCAGAAGGAGGAGGGTATCATTGAGGAAATACACGTAGCCCCACAAAAATTTGGGGATTATATCTGGATACCTCATCGACCCATTTTTAAGGCGGATCCGGCAACAACTACTAAGATCAGGCTGGTATTTAACTGTAGCCTGAAGGCGGGTGGCTCGACTTCGCTTAACGAGGCTGCTTACTCTGGTGTGAATATGACGGGGGAATATGTTAGACTTGCTGTCATTCAGATCGAATGATTTTGTTTTGCTCGCAGATATCAGGAAGGCGTTCTTGATGGTTCGTCTTGCCCTTGAGGCAGACAGAAACAGGTTTTGTTTTTTTGTTAAGGATGGTGACCGTCTTCGATGTTTCCGCTATTCGACCCTGATATTTGGGTTCACCTCCAGCCCCTTTATACTGGGAAGTATCCTGAGGTTTCATGCAGCCCAGTACCCCCTAGACGAATGTCGAGCAGCGATGGAGGACCAATTTTATGTTGACAACCTTATGGTGACTGAGTCTGACCCTGTGAATCATGCAAGACTTTATTCATAGGTCAGGAAGCGTCTAAAAGAGGGCGGATTTGTAGTGCAGTCATGCAGCTCCAACTGTGACAGCCTTAGGGAGGAGATGAGAAACGATGGTACGTTGAGTGCTCATGAGGCCATATGGGAGATAGTGCTCGGGTACAGGTACGATCCTCTTTCGGAGAAGCTGCGCATTGCTCCTGTAAGATGCGATTCAAGTGCATCTACCAAAAGGCGGATCCTTTCCGAGTCAGCAAGGGTGTTTGATCCTTTATCCCTCTGCCTACCGGTGACCATAAGAAGTCGGGTTTTGGTGGGAGAGTTAGGGAAGCAGGGTTTTGACTGGGATGATCAAGTTCCTCTGGAATTTCAATCATCTTGGAAGAGCCTTGCGGAGGACCTCTCGGGATTGAGTGATATGCATTTCAGCAGACAGGCCCACAATGGGAGCCGATCTGGAGAATTATATCTATTTTGTGATGCCTCAAAGGAAGCATACGGATTTGCTTCCTACTATGTGCAGGACCAGCAATCTGCCTTGATTTTTGCCAAAGCTAAGGTTGCACCGGTAAAGGATAAGACGTTACCCACGTTGGAATTGATGGCTGTTTTTCTTGTCCTGAAGTGTCTGCCAACCATCTTGAATGGATGCAAGGGCGTCCCTCCTTCCAGGGTGTGTGTAGCAATGGACGCCCAAATAGTGCTGTCGTGGATTTTGTCACAAACCATGGCAAGCAAAAGTATTTTTGCGAGGAATAGGCTTAAGGATATTTTGTAAATGAGCCTTGCTTTAGATACCAGGTATGGCATCAAACTAACCTTCAGGTATGTCTCAACCACTGAGAATCCTGCAGACCTAGTCACCAGAGGATTAACCTTAAACAAGTTCCAGAGCAACCTCGAATTTTGGTATCACGGTCCCTCTTGGTTGCGTAGTGGTGTCTTCCCATGGCCAGATCAGGACTTACCCTGCCTTGATGATCAGTGCCAGCAGATGGCCCGTTCCTTGGTGAGTTTCACTGTGGTTACGACGGAGGAGTGTCCTTCTATAGTCTCTTTGCAGCGGTTCTAAACATTTACTCGCTTGTTAAAAGTAACCTCCTTGGTGTTCTGATTTATTGGCTTGACAAGGAAAAGGGAGGAAGATTACAACAGGAAAACTGCACTTTATTTTGTAAAAATCTCTCAGCAGCAGGAATTTGCTAGGGAGTTGGATTACCTCCAGGATCCCATTGGAAAGTCTGCACCCAATCGTGGCCATGCGCTTGATCTCTTTCTGGCTGATCCGCTCTAGTGGACGTCTGGGCAGGTCGTTCATTTTACTTATGAAGTCAAGAATCCCCTGCTGCTAGTCAAGAACCATCATTTTACCCGACTTGTCATCTTGGACTGCCATAACAAGTGTTCCCATCTTGGTGTAGGGTCAACTTTGGCTGAGTTGAGGCGTTGCGGCTATTGGGTTCCTCAGGGAAGGCAAGCAGTCAAGGATGCCTTAACATCATGTACCAAGTGCAAGAAATACAATTCTAAACCTGTACTGCCAGATAACGTAGCCAGCTTACCACTCCCTCATATCGAATTCGGGATGCCTTATAGGAATACAGGAGTTGACTTCACGGGACATTTTTGGGTGAAGGAAAGGAACACGGAGAAAGAAATGTACCTGTTGGTGTTCACTTGCTTAAGTGTAAGGGCAGTACACATCGAGGTGGTTCCTGATATGAGCATCTTGTCTTTTTTTCAGGCCCTGGTTCGATTCACTAATGTGCATGGTGTTCTGGAATCAATTCTCAGTGATAATGCAAAGACCTTTCTGGGCAGTGGAAGACTGTTTAGCTGCGTTTGTCTCCTTCAGGACTATCAAGACAAGTTTGGGTCCTGTAATATTAAGTGGCAAACTATTCCTCTGTTTTCCCCTTGGGTTGGGGGAGCTTGGGAACATAACATCAAGACTTTAAAATCCTGCCTCTACAAGGTTATTGGTAGAGGTAAGGTCGATTATTATGCCTTCCTGATTATTGTCTCTGATATTCAGAGGGCAGTGAACAACCGACTCCTCACTTATCAAGAGTCCTCTGAAAGGGAACTGACAGTTATCACACCGAATATGTTTTTAAGACCTAACAAGAGCCCAGGCTTGTTACTACATCTGAAAAGAAATGATCTCATCACTTTGGTTCCTCCCAGCCGGCAAAGGTTGATTGAGACAATTGAACTGCGGAACCAATGGTTAACAAGGTTTAGAGAACTTTGGTAGAATGAGTACCTCCTTGATCTTAGAGGAAGGTCCCCAGGAAGATCCCAGATACCATTCCAGAACCGTATTCAAAGGAACGATGTAGTACTGGTCAAGAGCCCTCTAAAATCATGACTCTTTTGGATGTCTTCCCAGGACATAATGGGGTAGTGAGAACGGCTCGTGTCAAACAGGGTGATGGTCATGTGAAGGTCCACTCCCTAAAACATCTGTACCCGATGGAGATTTTGCAATCTTCTGAGGACCCCGAGGAGTGTGACCATAATCATTCTGATTCTTCTTTGCCTGTCGCTTCAGGCAGCAGACGAAACCCGGAACCCTCACGCTCATCTCAGGAAAGAGATGACACAATCTGGTTGTGTTCTACTTGTAATAGACCTCCAGGGATTCATGATATGATATGCTGCGATTCTTGTGATGAGTGGTACCACTTTGAGTGTGTTGGTATTGAAATAGCTCCACCCGCAAGACAGAAGTTGTACTGCTGTGATTGTGCACCTCGAAGAAGACGGAGAGGTAGACCGAGTCTACTTCCTGCTCAATAATATCATAGCCTTGGGTATGACGAAAACTACAACCGACAGCGGAGCTCCGGCTAAGGGACAGAATGAGGGTACCCTGAACCACTGTTACCTCCAGGTGGCGCCATGACTAAGGCCTAGCACCTGTCTGTCCCCCTGCAGCGTAACGCAAATTTTTTTCTTCATTTTTTTTTTTGTTGGGAGTGTGTGGAAAATAGGAGGAGCGGTGACTTACCAGAGTGTGGCTGCTGGCGACTGAGCATGTTCTTCCAACATCTAAGACGAAGGACGGTTGTCGCAGAGAATTTATATCAGTAGGGGATGGCGTTCAGTTGTTACATAAACCTTCCGCACTACTGAAGAGCGTTACTCGTCAATTTGTCACCACACTACAGTAGTTATTAGACCTAAGGAGAGGGTCGCGAAGGAAGTTTTTATTTTTTTCGCAACCTCGCTCTTCCGCTAGCTTCACTCTTGGTTACCTGCAAACGATTCATTCTCCACTATTTTGTCTGAGAAACGACAATTAAACCAAAACGTTTCCTGGTTTTCTTTAACCCATATTTGATTACTTATTTTTAACCAAAATAGGAAGTCTTTAATATGAGGAAACAATTTTGACACCGTTTACTGCAGAGTTTGAATCAGATGTTTTTCTGGTTTTCCTTTGAAAAAAAAATTTTTTGAATGATTTTCCTCCGCAAAAAATAAATTGTCGGCTCTCTAGAAGGGTTCGGGATCCCGCTAACTTCCGGGTTATCCTGCAATAAATTTCAAGTACGGATGATCATAAATGATAAAAGAAACGTTTTTTTAACGGAAAATTTAGAATTGTATTTTTAGTATAATAAAATAAGTTGTTTTTTTTTATGAAAATATAACAGATCTTTAATAAATCTGTTTTTATGAATCAAATATGTTGAAATGTCTTTTGCGTATTTTTAAAGAAAATATCACATATCTTTAATAAAAAAAGTATTTTTTATGTTGAAATGTCTTCTTTTTATTGATATAAATAAAGTTTTGAAATGTCTTGTATTTTGTGAAACAGCAACATTATGTGTTTTGATTTTTTATGAAAATATAATAAAATAACTTAGTATTTTGATAGTAATTTTTAAAGCAAATGTTATTTGTATTTTGTGAAACAGCAACATAATTTATTTAAAAAGAATAATAAAAGTGTATACAATATCATTTATGATCATCCATCCTTGAAATTTACTGCAGGATAACCCAGAAGTCAGCGGGATCGCAAACTCTTCTGGAGAGCCAAATTGTCATAAAAGTTGTAAAAAAATTATATTCTCAAAAAGTAAACATACGGTGAATGTTTTTCTTTCATTAATTTTGTCTGTTAAAAAACGCCTCATTTTTATTTTGACACCGGTTCAGTTCCCAACTAGACTTCGTCAGGGCAATACCTTCGTCCTATCTTGTTCTCGTCCTGCACCAGAACCGAGCAGGCAAAATGTAACTCCAGGATTCTGTTTGTGACAAAAACCAGCCGACGCAGCATCTGTCTTTATGTTCCAGTGTTCCCTTTGTTATAATTGTGGTAGTAAGACTCTGAACGTTACCTACACGTAGTTCAACCACGAATGTAAAATGTGCACAGGTTGAAAACCCGATGAAAGGAAATCAACCCATATTCCATAAAATGAATACACATCCTATCACAATTTATAAACATATATGTATAAACAACCAAGACAAAATTAACAGTACATAATATGTATTTATTTATTTAAAAGAGGCTGGTTTTTGTTATTCTGAGAAAGTCGATCAGAATTAAAAGTTCATTTGTAGCAATTAAGAAGGCTTATGAAAATAGGAAAGTTCTTTTTTCTGACACCAAAGTTATAATTGTGTCGAAAACCAAATGTTATAATTGTTAAACTTATTTTCACGCGTTCCTGCGCAGGTACATTGCTCTTTTGTGAAGAGACCGTAACTAGTTCAAATGTATCAATTAAAAAGGCTTATGGCCCTTATGAAAATAGGAAAGTTCTTTTTTTCTTATGAAATTCGAGGAAAACAAATGAAAAGTCCAAATATAAACAAAATGAAAGCCAGATTTAGGACGAATTAATATGGTAATTCTTTTTTTTGTTTGTCCTTATGTATAAACACATTTGTTTTGACGGCGGAGAGAAGGATATTTTATAGAATTTTGGATTCTGTGGTCCGTTTTTAACAAGCTGTTTTAGGGTTCTGAGATATATGTAATCTCAACGTTGGAGAGGCCATTTGATCGACTGGTCGGTCGTAATCAATTTTGTTGGACTAGGATTTTCCTTAGGTGTCCGGTAGACAGCCGTATTAAATGTCCCTGTACTTCCTATGCGTTAATTTTTAAATTCCTATTTTTTAAATTATTTTATTTTGCGTGCGGGGATAAATTGTCTGAATATGACGGCTGGGTGAGCGGTCGATTTTCAGAGTCGTTCTCTCTTAACGCTTGTCTGGTCCCGAGGCCCGTCTCCTCAGAGAGGTCCTCTCTTCACGCTCACCGAAGCTCGACTCCTCGTGTTTTTCTCTCGCTTCGATTTTCCCCGCTCTCCTGTATAGCAGTAGCATTCCCTCATTTGATTGGTTGAGTCTTTCGCCCACGCCAATGCGTGGGGCGACTCATGCAAGTCCGTCTGCCAAGCATCCTGTTGACCCATTTTTGACAAACGTCGCTGTCTGCACCCCCTTTCTGTAATGGTAGGGGAACATGTGCTGACAAGTCCCCTGATCCCCTTTTTATGCCTTATGGGGCAAAATATGTAGATATAACACCTTTGAATAAAGTTGATTCATATTTTAGTGGGGATGCTTTGTGTTTTGCATGGAAGATATTTAATTTCAGTCAAACGTGTCCAGACACAGCCAACTCTACAAAATTACTTTCTTCATCTTGACGTTTCTCCAAACAAAGCATCCACCCAACTAAAGACTTCAACAAATTTGTTTTAATTTTTTGTCTGGACACCCGTTATCAGCATTTCTAGAACACTTTATCAGCTACTTCTCTAGCAAATTCAACAGTTGTCAGAACTACTCTACTAATAAAAAAATAAATAAAAAATGACTTTTACACAAGCTCAGTATTACAAATTTTTTAGTTAAATCCAAGATTTTTATGTTCTTATGACTTCCTGTTTAATTGTGCGTGTCATCTGACGTACGGATGACCAGAAATGAAAAATAAAACCTTTTTGTTAGCATTTCTGAATAACAAAAATTACTATTTACACTTTCACATTTATAAAACTTCTTTTTTTTTTAATTTCGACTTCCGTTTCCTTTTTTACCTTCCGATAAAATAACGTTAAAATTAAAGTAATGGAGAAGTTAGTTTCAGATATAATTCCAGCTGCAGAATTATTCTGCATGCATATAAATTTGCATGATTTAATACTACAAACAAGAGACACTATTAGATCAATGAAACTTTACTAGTCACCTATAAGAGTTTCTTTGGCGGCGCCGAACAAAAAACAATTTTTTCGGAAACTTTTTATGTGGGATTAGAAAATGTTATAAAGTGTAATAAAAAGTGACGAAAAGAAGAAAAAAAGAACTTTCGGTTGAGAATTTGTTAATATTAATTCAATAAACTGTCTTATTATAGCATAACGTTATTAAAAAAAAAAAGAAGTTTAGATTTATAATTTGTGTGTTAAAATTAATTCAATAAAATGTCTTTTTTTAATGCAAAAGCAAAAGAACTTTCGGTTGATAATTTGCTTGGTAAAATTAATTCAATAAAATTCAATTTATTTTCAATGTAAAAAAAAAAATAACTTTCAGTTGATAATTTATTTCTTAAAATTAATTCAAAAAAATGTTTTATTATTATTATAGCATATGTTTCTATTTATTTCAAACACTTACATTAATAATAAAATGTGTTTGTTTTTCAATGTAAATATTATTTCTTTATTACTATATTAAACTAAAAAATTATTAAACAAATGTATTATTATTATTATTAAACTATAATCCAAAGGAACAATAATAATAATAATAAAATTCGCGTTAAGAAATGCTAACAAAAAGGTTTTATTTTTTCATTTCTGGTCATCCGTACATCAGATGACACGCACGATTAAACATGAAGTCACAAAGACATAAGAATCTTGGATTTAACCAATTTTTGCCATTCTGTATGGTCCTTGGAGACCATCATCCTCGTCATTGACGTCTCTTTCCTGTATTGCTGGTCACCTTTACCGGGGTATGCCGACCGGTCTGATCCCAGCTATTTTTGGACCCCCCCCCCCCCTCTCACGTTAAACTGACTTCATGCCGAACCTTGCTGTAGTGGGAAGCAGGTTTGCACTCCTCCTTGGCCTTCGGAATAGGATCAGTGTAGTAATAAAGATCCTCCAAGGTGCCAATTTTTTTTTATCTTCGAAGGACACCATCTCCTCCCAAACTTCACCCTATTTCATTTCCTCCCACTTAAGCCCACTAGCATTTAGAGATCGACTTGTTTGTTTTCAGTTTTAAACAAACTGGAAAACTGAGTGATCATTTTTGTTTTAGAATGGGTGAGGAGGGTTTTACAAACCTGTTTTTTCTATCTTGGTTTCTGTTTTTATTTTCTTTCTTTTTTTTTTTTATTGTTTCATTCCCCATCTTTTTTCCAACAAAATTGTGTGTATGTATATATATTGTAAATAAAATTCAATTAAAACTATTGGGGATATTTTAAGTATGGTAGTTTATAAGATATATGCGGTAATCGGAGACGTGAAAGTAATGAACAAATGGTCAAAGAACGATTGAAACAATGCTTGGACGAATCCTCCCCTCTTCCCACATTTTTTATTGTCTTGTGCCTTATTTGTAAAAGAATTACATTCTCATATGTGAATAATTTCAAGTGAACTAGTTGTTCTGTCCTCAGTCAGACTAGAACAATTTTTGAACAATTTTTATTTTTATTCCATCCCATGCCCTCTTTTCGGGGGTCGGGGTGGGAATCCCTCACATTAAACTGACCTTGTGTCACAACCGACCCTTATGGGGCAGTGGTAAATATTTTGTATTTTTATTCTTTTTAAATTCAGTTTTTTTTTCCGTCTTTACTATTTATCAGTCAGATATCAATATAATAGAGCAAAAGTATTCTGATTTAAATTCAACAAAATGTTTTTCGGTCTGTTCAGTTGTCCTTATTTACGGCAAGTAAATAAGGACAACTGAACAGACCACGAGGGCAGAGTTAGACACAAGGTCGATTTTTGATGTGGAGAAAATCCAGCTCCCAAAAACACGCACTCTGGATTGGGACAAAAATTAAAATTACTTCAGTCTAGAAGGATTTCTCCTTCACTGACTGAGGACAGAAAAGCTGAAGTGTAATATCAGAACATATTATACTTTGCTCCTAGCCAAAATGTTTGTTTGTTTTTCATTGTAAAATACAGATAAATACATAATATTTTCATTAACAACCGATTGATATAATTGTAGCCGAAGTTCAACGCCATTGTATTATCAACTGAAAAGCATCTCATGAAAAACATCAAGAAAATTAAGGTATTTAAAACAGTGAAGTCCCTATTTACTCGCCTCCCCACGAGAGCAGAGTTACACACGAGATCGGTTTTTAATATGGGGAAAATCCAGCTTTTCAAAAAAAAAAAAACATGGCAAAAATAAAAATTGCCTCAGTCTCTAGACTGAGGCAATTCACTGACTGAGGGCATTACAGATAATTTGATCCTAGCCTGAAGGTCAAGAAGACAACCAAAAATTAAATAATTACTCCAGTTTTTGTATATTGAAGTGACTTGCTCCCAAAATGGCTGCCAAATTTTATCGACTACTTTTGTCAGTTTTTCACAACAGTGACTGGGCAAAATTATTCACTGTGTAAATTTGTGCAAATATTAATTTGTTGTTTGATTTTTACAGATTTCTTTTTGCAAATAAATAGATTTTTTTTTCACAAATATTAATTTGTTATTACCCAGAATTAGCGTTAGTAGTAGTGTCAAAGGATGGTATGTTTTCTTTTGAAACAAATAATAAAATCAATCAATGTTTATTAAAATGAAATTGAAATATATTGCAAATTAAACCTCATAATTAATATATTACTGAAGAAATTATCTTTTATACAGAAGAATTGCTGAAGGTGAATTGGAATTCAAAAATCAGAAAATAAATTAATTTGATTCTAATAACAAAGTACAATCTTTTACATGAAGGTTATGGCCCTTCTTCACCAATAGCACCCTTGCATTCAATGAGAAACAACTTGCTTTGTGATCCAAAAGACATTGTTGTAAGATGGAATGAACATTTTAATAATCTTTTAAATAAATCCTCACTAGTCAATGAAACCCAGTAAAGATTTGATGGCAGAGGCTCATTCTCTTGGAGAAATAAAACTGCTGTTCAGAAGTTGAATTATAGTAAATCACGTGGTATAGAGGACAGGTTAAGTGCAGAAATCTTGAACTGTGAAAGCAAAATTTTAATGGAACATCGAACATGCTACAAAAATGTCTGGAATGACGAATGTATCCAACAAAACTGGAAAGATTACCTCATCAGTGTATCTTACAAAAGAAAGAGTAGCAAAGATGACTGGAAACTATCATGGAATATCGTTGCTTTCTGTAGTGGGGAAAGATTTGGTCGAGAATCCTGGTTGACAGGCTTAACTTACTTGGTTGATGATGCCCTTCCAAAATCAGTGTGGTTTTGGAAATGGTATATGAACTACAGACAACTACAAAATATGTATAGAATAGAGAATGGACTATTATCAGGTATTTGTTGACTTGAAAGTTTTGATACCGTGAATAGAAATGCTCTGTGGCAGATATATAAAAAAAAGTTGGTTGTCCTGCTAAGTTCATTGTTGTATTGAACACGTTTCATGAGAACATTGGCTAATATCGGTAGTAAGCTAAAACTATATAATCCTATTTTAGTAAGGAATGGTGTTAAGAGGAGTGGTATGACTGCACAATAATGTTTACATGGTATTTTCCTATGATCTTCGAGGAATGCGCACATCGATATCGAATGACTGATGAAAAGATGCCTTCATGCCAATACAATAGTATCTAAATCTTTGATTAGAGAGTGAAATGCTGATGACTATTTTTGTGGCTCACTCATAAGTTGACTTGCAGTATCTCATGGATTATTTCTTGAAGGCATACAACATTTTGAGTCTAATAATTAGTTTAAAAAAAAACAGTTATGTACTAACCTGCATCAGGAAATATTTACTGAGTCCAACATATGGTATAAGTGTATGATAATAAAACTTCCAACCTCTGTATATCTCACTTATCTCTTTGAAATCCAACTTCAAAGTGAACGTCGCCCAAAACAAAAAATCAACCCTCTTTTATCTCCAACCAGGAGCATCTCATTTACATATCAGGTGGTCACATTGCAGGCATATAAAGAGACAAGGCAGCCATTTTTGTTTCTTTCTTCTTCATTCATTTACTTCCACGACCGACCCATTGAACTATGCACACATGCTAGTTAGGTAAGTCCCGCGTTTCCCTACAGATAAAAAGCTGCAGGTTCTGAATAAGTTTGTGTACTTAGTAGCCTAAACATGTGCAGTTTAAATGATGAAATCACTCTTTTAATTAAGTATGCAAGTAACATGTGGAAAGTTGGAGTTGCTGTGCTATTTCAATTAAGACCAAAAGAATGATAAGCAAAACTTGTTTTGTATTTGTTGCTTTATTCATGTGAGACTTGAGTCACTTACTAAAAATATCTGAAGAGGCTGGAAGATTTCAATGTTTAAAGCGGAAAATGTATATAAGTGACACAAAAGTTCTTGAATGAATTCATTGAACTAACATTGAATCTGAGATACTGTATCAACCATCATGCAAGTAAATGAATAAAAGTTGTGCCGTGTGTCATCCATTGGGATTGAACCCAGAGCGGACTTTTGGCCTATGAGGATTTTAGTTTGTTCTTATAGATTTATTATGTGGGAGAAGGGAAAGGAAAGAGAGTGAGAGACGGACCGGACGAATTATCGAAGGTAATTCGTAGAAATGATATAAACAAAATAAACAAAGTAAACTCTCAATTTACAAAAGGAAAAATATTTATTAAGTTTTAAGGAAACTTTTTCATTGAAAATGATAGTTCTTTTATGAATGTCTTTTGGTGAACAAAAGGGGAATGAATTTGAGATATCGAGGAAGACTGAATCGATAACTCAAGAGCTGTGAAAAATCCACTGGTCTGAAAAATCGAGAAAACTTCTCACTCAAATATATGAAATAAATTTTACTGAGTCAATGACTGGAGAAAATTAATCAAAGTATAAAGTTCAATGAGAAGTTTTTTAAATAGTTATTTTCATAAATTTACTTTTAAAGGAGCAGACGATAAAAAAGGGAAATGCAAAAGTTTGTTTTTGTTTCTGTGTCTGTGTGTTCGCCTACCTTGGCTGATTTGCTGACTGCTATATTGAGTGTTGTGTAGTCTTGTTTGAGTCGAGTAGAGTTGCAGACAGCAGACTTATTTTCAAACACTATCTCTGAATTTTTAATCAACTAGTCTTTTTGGAAAATACGCATCTCTTTTAAAGGTTTTCATCGGCTCCCACAGACACAGAATTCCGGACCAACTTGGAAAATCATCTGATTGGTCCAAAATAAATTTATTGAATTTTACAATTTTATTTTGTAAAAACGCGCGTCCAGCCGCATGCGCAGAAATGCTTCGGGGCACTTGAACCTTCGGCAACGAAAGAGTGAACATCGTAGCTCACCATAGACTACTTACAAGAGATCATCTTGTTTTTTTGTTTCTTCAGTTGCGTGATGACAAGAGTTCGCTTATACAAATGATCACTGTTTTGCATAAGCAAATTCGTGGTTAGAAAAAAAAGAATTTTCCTCTCCGAGTCAGAGCCAATTGAATTCAGTCGCCACTGGTTATTATTTGGATTTCTAGAGTGAGTTTCTTAACATTATATTATTGTAATTTACTGTTATATTTTTATTGTTATACTTGTTATTCCCGTTCTCTTTTTATTGAGACGTTTTTTTTTTCTGTTTTCACTTGAAGTATTTTTTCTTCCTGGCCATGATGGAATTAGAAGGACCTCTCTCGCCTCAACCTGATACGTCTGAGTGGAGGAAGCCCCTCCTCCTTCAGTCTCTATAGCCACTGAAATATTTATCTAAGGGACAAAAAATTAGTCGCAGAGAAAGGACTAATTGTCAACTTCCTCATTTCATAATTACAAACAAATCATTAATGGTTTTTGTTGTGGACCAAAAACTCAAAATATTAATTTGGTACACAAGAGAAACGATCATGAGATTATTTGCTATAAGTCGCATAAAACCAAAAAGAGCCAATGATCTGGAATGCATTTTTTGCCTCAGAGAAGGAATGCAAAAAACTGTTCAGAATTGATAGCATCATACAAGATTTTATTTTAAGGACGGAATACATGGGAAGACGGATGATCACAGTTTTTGAGGTGTCTGACCATATCGATGGTGAACACTTGGAGGCATTCATAACCCAATATGGAGATCTTTCTTCTACCATCTGAAACTATTGGCAGAGAATATAGAAAGTTCAAAACTCAATATAGAAACACAGTTCTGTAGAACAGCCTACTTTCAAGACTAAAACCGAGGATCTTCGCTATACTCCAATACAAACAACTTCACATCACCCCTAACATCACATCATCTCAACGCCTTACCCTAAAGAAAAAAAACTAGTCTACTTACCCTCTGACAAAGGCAAAGAATTCTGTATCATTTCCCAGGAATCTTACAACACTTGCTTTTGAACACTTTAGGAACAACACCCGTCAATAGCATTTCAGCTACACAAATACAAGATTCTATCAATAATACTTGGTCCCAAATTTGGATTAGAAGAAATCTTCCCCCAAAATACAAACTCCACTTCACCACTAGACACAGCAAACTCCCCACATTTTATCACCTCATCAAAACACATAAAACCAGCAACCACATACAGATTAGACCCCCAGTCTCCAACATCGAAGAACCCTATACAACATTTCATGGCTACTCTCACAATTACTCAAACCGCTACTCCTCACAGCTCTGACCAAGTCATAACACAGATGGAACCAACTCTAACATCAACAATTGCATCCAAGCAAATACATTTTCAGCCTTGACGTTGTTTCTCTCTACACATCCATATCCGCACACCCAGCAATTGACCTCATCACTGACCACATATCCTTCAGTAACCTCGACTGTTTTGGGATGACACCTGTAGACATGCACCAACTTTTACACATTATCGTTGACAACACTTATTTGACATGTCAACAATACACATACAAGCAAATCACAGGTTTACCCATGGACTCGAGCCTTTCTGGTCTTTTAGCTATTACATACATGAATCGACTTGTCACTCCCACATATTTTTCACAAGGTATATAGACGATAGCCCTTAAAGCTAAATTAGGATGCGCACACACCGAGATTACCCATATAGAAAACAAATGCTCTACAACTGCTGACAAAATAGCACACACCAATGACTTTCACCAGACCCTATCAACCAATGGCTATCCCACTTTCACCATAGCCCACCTCAATAACACCAAAAGACGCAGACATCACATCTTCTCTAATACTTGCTTCCCGAAACTCCTTTTCCTTAGTGATAAAATCACATCTGTCATCTGTAAAACAAGGAAAATTTAGATATTCAACTCACCCACACCAACTGGTGAAAAGACACATAAATCACACTTCAGAACCCGGCTCCCTATTTCCAACACAGGGTTGTGTCACCGCCCTCATATAGTCTACAATGTGGTAAGTGCAATAGTTTCTATATAGGAAGCACTATAAGATGTTTGCACCAGTGCAACAAAGAACATGTGAATACTCGCATATCCTCTTTCCACAGACACATCATCTCATGTAATGGTACACAACGGAATATCAGAGTCTATATTCTTGCCTGTCAGGAACATTGGGAATTTACGAATTGCAGAAGCGATCTTTATTTTTAGCAAAAGCTATTAACATGTATGTGTATATATATATATACACACACACACACAATGTGAGTATATGTATATACTCAGTTACCTTACTGTATATTTACACTAGAGGAAATTATAAAAATATTTTTTAATTAAATAAATTTAAAAAAATCATAAAATTTAATAACTATATATACCTTCATAAACTAATATAAGAAAAATAATAATATTAAGTTAACAAAAAAATAAAATATGGATTAATAAATACGAACCTTAACTAATATCAGCTTAGGAGTTTTCCCAAATGACGATTAAGGGGACATAATCTACGTTTCTAGTTATCTCCCTTTCATACTATTTTATATTTTTGATGCGATCAATTAGGTTTGATCCGTTAGCTGTTACGAAATATAAATTTGAAATATGCATACACACATGTGTATATATGTCTGTGTGGTTTAAGTTACTGTGATAATTTGCCATAATGTCAATATCTGTTAATTGAGTTAACTCCCCTTTGCAGATTGGCTGTTTGGAGTCTATCGGTATAGGTGGCTATTCTATAGTCAAGATCTTCCTACCAAGGAGCTACAGCCTTCTACGTCTGTCTCGGCAGCGGCAACTAAAAGGAAGCAGCCGGTCCCCTTGACATCTTCAGAAGGGGAGAAAGACAACAACAAGATGGAGGATGATGCTGGGCCGGCTCCAGAGACAGAGAGCAAAGATTCAAGGGATTTCAAAAAAGCCACAAGAAAGGCCAAAAAAGTTAAAGAGGCTGGGCCCCAATGACAATCTCTTCTGCTCAGATCCCCGAATCCCAATCCCCTACTGAGCAGAAATCCTGCTCCCTTTTTGATTCCACCCCAGCTAGTTCCATCTCTGTCTAAAAGTAAAGAGCCGGAGCCCAAAATGAGCAGCAGGTCTGCATCTCCTTCCCTAGTGATGACAGATAAAACCCGTAATCTCCCCTTCTTGCCAGGGGACAAAATCTGCAAAGCAGATTTTCATCATGCCACTGCCAATTTGAATCCGAGGCAGCTCAGCATTGTGCGGCCGCTGCAGATCCTCACTCAAACCCAGGAGCTGGATGTCAGCAAGCCCCACAATTTTCCAGATGCCCCCTTGATCATCCGGAAGACAAGGGTAGGGCGGACCAAAGCCCTTTGGAAAATGATAGAGACCGCCAAGGGGGCAATTCCGGGCCTGAGACTGGTGGATGAAGCCCATGAATCCCTCAAACAGCTGGGGTCACAATGTGAAGATAGGGTCCCCGTGTACGTCCACCCTTCATTTTATAGAGCCCTTAAACTCACCTTTCCATTGGATGTCGGAGGCATTTCCCGAGACGGACGGGTTACGTCCGACTTACTTACAGGAAACATGGCTAATGCCTGTGGCATCCTCGTCCCGAAAGACTTCAGACTGGTGGTTGACACTGAATAGAGAAGATGGCCACGAACTTGGTTTTAGGAAGCCTGAATATGAGGTCCTTAAGCAAAGCTAAACGCATACTGGGGGAGCTCATGTCCTTTGACATAGATGTGGTTGCATTACAGGAAACTCACTATGATTTGATCAAGGATCACCGACTGCTGTCGAAGCATTTCGATGTTTTTTCAGCATTCGGTGACCGTTGTGCTAGGGGAGTTTCCTTGTTAGTAAGACACACGCTGTCTGCAAGGGTAAACGTTGTTCATGCGAATACTGATGGCAGACTGGTCATGGCCGATGTTGCCGTGAAAAGTGTTGCATTTTGAATCGTCGTGGTTTATGCGCCCAATATCGCTCGAGAGAGGGCTCTCTTTTTCCAGAGGTTGGAGGGGTTCACTTTACCGAGAGATTGGAATGCCGTCCTTGATCCCAAAATAGATAAGGTGGGTGGACCTAGAGGGTCTGGTGGGTGTGAGACAAGTATGTCTGATGACTGAATGTGATCTGGTCGACAGGTTTCATGTCGATTACCTGGGGCGGGAGTGGTAGACGTGGCTTTCTAGCAGGCCTTCCGCTCCAAGTACTGACTTGGATCGGTTGTTAGTGAGAAGAGGCAAAGTAGATTATATCTCTTGTCCAACGTTCCACTGGTTAGGCCATTCTGACCACAAATTACTTGTGGCCAGTTTGGAAATAGAACATAAAACCCATAAGTTAGCTGGGTACTGGAAGTTAAATATCTGGAGATATGTGACTTCCGAAACAGGCTAACACTTAATTTTCAAAAGGGATTAGTGGGGGCGGTAACCGGGAGTAAGTGGTGGGGTAACGCCAAATGTGGCATTAGGCGCTTTTCTTTCAAATATAGCCAACGTCTCGCCTTAAATAAGGCCGAAACAGAAAAGCGTTTAGAAAATAAGCTGGCCCGGGAAGTGGAAGAGGGGGATTTCCTAGGCAGAAATATAGCTACGGGGTACCTGAAACGCTCGGCTAACAAGCGGTATGAAGATCAAGTAGTCAGGGCTAGGTTAGAAAGAGTGTCCAACGAAGCCGTGAATGTTGACTCTGCAGAGGGTAGAGCTCCACTTCGTCGCAACTCGGACAAGTATATTTGTAAAGTTCAAAACCCGGAAGGACACACCCTTGTGTCGACTTGTGAGGGGTTTCGGAGCATTTCATGGATCACTTCACCCAACTGTCCAGACTATGTCAAGGAGTTTGGCGACTATTTAGCTTGTTCGTCCCGCCTGGAGGCAACCCAAGCGGCTAGTGGTGATGGGCGGGTTACAGAATGTGTGTTATAAATTGTGAAAACATGGGATTACCTGGCAAACGGTCTCGATGCGCGCTCTGCAGGGCTGGACCGCCCAAAGAGCGGCAAGATGGCGTCCTAGGCTTAATATCGCCAGGTAATCCCGTGAAATCTCGTGTTCTCTCGCGGAGACGAGAGTCCAGTTTGATATAAAAACGGGTCGCTGGAGGCAAGACGGCAGAAGGCTGAGAGCGTAGTCTACGAGGGACGACGTGGAAAGAAGAAGAGAAAGAAGAAGAGAAAGAAGAGAAAGAAGAAGAAGAGAAAGAAGAAGAAGAGAAAGAAGAAGAGAAAGAGGAAGAAGAAGGGAAAGAAGAAGAGAAAGAGGAAGAAGAAGAGAAAGAAGAAGATAACGAAGTAGAGAAAGAAGAGGTGGAAGATTAATTTTTTCTGCTACAAGCTATTTTCGGCATTGTTATGGAAAAATTCGACATCAGATTGATTCCGGAATTTGACGGCTCTCCTGCTGGTCCATCGGTGGTCGAATGGCTGGAGAAGGCCGAGCGTGTTTGCCGGTTGTGCAAAATTAAAGACCCAGCTATGGTCATCCCATTGAGACTCACTAAGGGGGCTTACGCCGTGTACCAGCAGCTCAGTAATGATGCGACCATGGAGCAGATTGCACAGGCGCTGCACGGGGCATTTGGTGCAGATCCTTTTGTTGCCTGGAGGCAATTTTCCGAACGCCGGCTTGGGCCGGGGGAGACAGTGGACGTCTACATGGCCGACTTGAAAAAGCTTGCTGCTCCCTTCGGCGGTGCGAGTGACCGCATATTGGCATGCGCCTTTTTGTCTGGACTTCCGGACGATGCAAGCCGACTGCTGCGAGCATCATTGAGACTCACAGAGATTGAATTGGTGGAGTTGTTGGCGAGAGCACGAAATATCTTGAAGGACGATCGAGAACTGGTCTCTGCAGCGGTTGACACCTTGGACTCGCCAGCAGAGGGCCTACGATGCTATACATGTGGTGGCCCCAATCACTTCTCCAGAGACTGCAGAGGCGGCACAAGGCGCACTCCAAATTATGGAGCACGAAAAGTAATACGGTGTTACCAATGCAATAAGCCAGGCCACATAGCACGGAATTGTCCGGGAAACGGGCAAGGGGAGGACGCCGCAGCGCTAGCACCCTCCCCAAAGCGGCATTGAACAAAGCGCTTCCTGCAGTGACAGTTCAAGTTGATGGGTGTAAACGTTCAGCGCTGGTTGACACCGGCTGTACCCAAACCCTCCTTCGAAAGGAATGTTGCACCACATGGAAGAAACGACAGATCCCCGTCCTGACTGTCGGCAAAGGCTCATTAGTGTGTTGTGGATCCAGTGTTGTTCATATCAGCATTGACAATGGCCCCCCGGTGGCTGTGACGGTGTTGGTGGTCGATGGGGAGCTGCTCGGATATGACCTTCTCCTTGGAATGGACACTATTACACAGCTAGGCGGAATTACTGTAAACAGCGTCGGTGATGTGAGATTCCCTCGACCAGACAAACAAATGTGTGCAGCAATCACTCTTGACGAACCCGATTTCCACGCAGAATATGACAAGGGCACAAACACATGGACAGCGTCCTGGAAGTGGGCAGGCGACCAGCCACCAGTGTCTTTGCGGAATCGGCTGACAGAGTATCCCCCTCCTGCATGGCTTAGGGGGCAGTACGAGGCAGAACTTCAAGTGTGGCTGGATAACGGCTGGTTAATTCCATACCCAGAGGATGAGCTCGGGCCCCCGCGGGGGCTAATTCCCCTGATAGCTATCAGACAAGAGAACAAGCAGAAAGTTCGACCTGTTCTTGATTACCGGGAACTCAATGAACACGTTGACCCGTACACTTCGGGGGCTGACGTTTGTGCTCATAAACTGCGAGAGTGGCGACGGCAGGGTGCGGAAGCGGCCATACTGGACTTGCGAAGAGCTTACCTACAAATACGTGTTGAGAAATCGCTGTGGCCATTCCAGACGGTGGTAGTCAAAGGAATTCGCTATTGCTTGACCAGGCTGGGGTTCGGCTTGAATGTAGCCCCGGGCATCATGACGGCGATCATGCGGGCGATCCGGCGTCAGGATAAAGCTGTGCAACAGGCGACATCGTCTTATATAGACGACATTTTTGTCAATGAGAGCCTGCTGTCTGCCCAGGCGGTCAAAGAACACTTTGAGCACTTCGGGTTGTCGTGCAAGGAACCGGAGCGGCTGCAGGATGGGGCGAAAGTGCTCGGGCTGCAGGTGAGCGGAAGTGCAGATGGCCTCCAATGGGGAAGGGGCGGTGAAATCCCGGAAATCCCATCTACCATCACACGTCGGAGCACGTTTTCCGTGTGTGGAAAACTGGTGGGTCACTTCCCTGTGTGTGGGTGGCTCCGAGTGGCTGTGGCGGCTATAAAGCGACGGGCAACTTTGTCAACAGGATGGGACGATGAGGTGCGTGATCCTTCCCTGCGAAGCATGCTGGTGGAAGCTGTGGCCAGAGTGACCAATGATGACCCTGTACGAGGGAGCTGGTGCGTCGATGGGAGTGAGTTTACAGTTTGGGTGGACGCCAGCTCACTTGCCCTTGGCGTTGCTCTGGCAGTCAACGGAAGTATAGTAGAAGATGCCTGCTGGCTCCGGCCAGAGAATGACGCTAAGCACATAAACCTAGCTGAACTCGATGCTACACTGAAAGGAGTCAATCTAGCGCTTCAGTGGCAGGCTAGCGTCCTCCACGTTATCACGGATTCCACGTGTGTGCATCGGTGGATGAGCGATGCCTTGAACGGAAAAGCACGGCTGACAACGAAGGCATCGGCCGAAATGTTAATCCGGAGGCGGCTTGCTACCCTAACCGAAACCATCAATGAATACAACTTGGTCATAGATGTGACACTGGTGCAGTCCTGTTTGAATCGAGCGGATCGATTGACCAGAGTGCCTCGCCGTTGGCTGGACCTGCAGAAAGAAGTGAACGAACCAGCACCTGTAAATTGTGCTGCGGTGGGACGTAGACTCAGCCCAGAGCGTATCGCTGATGTCCATTGCCAAAGCGGGCACCCTGGTGTAAACCGAACCTTTTACTTCGCCAGGTTGGTTGACCCCTCTGTGTCACGGAGGGCTGTGAAATCTGTTGTGAGAAGTTGCAACACCTGCCAATCGATCGACCCAGCACCTGTCCGGTGGAAGAAGGGCACACTCGGTGTGAAGTATAACTGGGATAGGATTGCGATGGACATAACTCACTACAACGGGGGGAATTTCTTGACCCTTATTGACTGCGGACCGTCCCGATTTGCATTGTGGCGGTCCCTTCGCCGGCAGGATACGGCTGCCATTGTCCATGAGTTGGAAAGTGTGTTCCTTGAGCGTGGCCCTCCTTCTGAGATATTGACCGACAATGGCCCCGCTTTTGTTAGTGCACCGTTCAAACAGTTTGTAGATGGCTGGGGTGTCCGTCTGCGTTTTCGGTGTGCCCATGTGCCCAGTGGGAACGGAATTATTGAGCGCAACCATAGGACTATCAAGACCATCGCAGCGCGGAAGGGGTGTACGGTGGCTGAAGCAGTCTATTGGTATAACGTCACCCCTAAGGACGATACTTCACCCTCCACCGCGCCAGCTAATGCGCTACATACATACCATGTCAGGGCGAGAGGTTTGGAGAGCAGCTTACTGCCCGAACCAGAACCTCCACAGGAGAAAATGAAAAAAGGAGATGTCGTTTGGGTTAAAAAACCCCGAGGCCAGTGCACGACTCGTTACGGAACCGGTCGTGTCACTGAAGTGATCAGCCCGCAGGCGGTGCGAGTTGATGGAGTACCCCGTCACATTAAAGATTTAAGATCGGTATTCCAAACGCAGCTGCCATTTAACGAGGATAATGACATTGAATCCGTGACCAGCGAACCATCATTCTGGTTCATGACGGCTTCATCGCGCAGCGACACTGAGAGTGATAGCCTTGAATGTACTGACCCTCCTACTGCTGATGAAAGCCCGGACAGTGATGCTGCGATGCGCAGCCTCAGGTTCGCTGACCTTCCTGCCACGGAAGACAGCACGGATGACGATGAGGCCCCGAATCCCCCTCCCCGAAGAAGCACTCGAAGAAAAAGGACACGGCCTCCCTGCTCTTTCTGTGATAATGAGATCGGGGGGAGTGTGTTATAAATTGTGAAAACATGGGATTACCTGGCAAACGGTCTCGATGCGCGCTCTGCAGGGCTGGACCGCCCAAAGAGCGGCAAGATGGCGTCCTAGGCTTAATATCGCCAGGTAATCCCGTGAAATCTCGTGTTCTCTCGCGGAGACGAGAGTCCAGTTTGATATAAAAACGGGTCGCTGGAGGCAAGACGGCAGAAGGCTGAGAGCGTAGTCTACGAGGGACGACGTGGAAAGAAGAAGAGAAAGAAGAAGAGAAAGAAGAGAAAGAAGAAGAAGAGAAAGAAGAAGAAGAGAAAGAAGAAGAGAAAGAGGAAGAAGAAGGGAAAGAAGAAGAGAAAGAGGAAGAAGAAGAGAAAGAAGAAGATAACGAAGTAGAGAAAGAAGAGGTGGAAGATTAATTTTTTCTGCTACAGAATGTGAGGTTCTGGCTGCGTTGAAGCAGGTCGGCTACGACAAATCTTCGGGACTTGATGGTTTTCCCTATGAATTGTTCTTGAGGCTGTCGCACATGTGCATACCTATTCTGACAGATGTGTTCAACCACTGGTTTGAACAGGGTTCTATCCCTGGTCAAGTCACTAAGGGAGTGATCACATTGCTTAAGAAAAAAGGGCGGGCAAGTTGGGGGT
This sequence comes from Sepiola atlantica, assembly GCA_963556195.1. Taxonomy (NCBI): domain Eukaryota; kingdom Metazoa; phylum Mollusca; class Cephalopoda; order Sepiida; family Sepiolidae; genus Sepiola; species Sepiola atlantica. Next base: position 4,103,604 of record OY744517.1, on the reverse strand, counting down.
TTACATGACTATAGACCCATAGCTCTGTTAAATACAGATTTAAAGATTTTGGCCAATCGGTTGCAGGCTGTTATTGGTGAATTGATGGAACCTGATCAGAATTATGATGTGAGGGGGAGATCGATTCAGAACAACTTGCATCTGATACACACGATTTTAGAGAGGTTAGAAGACAACACCGAAGCCGCGCTGATCAATTTAAATCAGTCCAAAGCTTTTTACAGGGTCGACCATCGGTTCTTGGGATCTGTTTTAGAGGCCGCCGATTTTACACCGGACTTCTGCAGATGGATTTCCATGCTGTATCGCTTCCCGATGCCAGTGGTGCAGGTAAATGGGATGCGATAGGAATTGTTTGCTGTTTCTCGGTCGGTACGTCAGGGGTGTTTTCCATCTCCTCTACATTCTTGCGTTGGAGCCCTTTTTTCACAAGCTGAGGCAAGGGGAAGCTGGACTGGCTCTATGCCGTATCACTCTACCTAGTGGTGCGCGAGCCAGGGTTTCCGCGTATGATGTTACTGTGTTCGTCTCGAGCCGTCGAGACATTACCACAATAACTAAGGCACTCAAAAGGTATTAAGAAATTACAGTAGCCGTGGTCAACCGTAGTAAATACAATGGCCTACGGTTGGTTGCCTGGAGTCGCACAGCTGCGCCGCCGGGCCTTTTCAACTGGTCAAATGGCCCCGTTCAAATTTCCGGCCTGTAGTTCAAAACCGGGTCCCCAGCTTGAAAAGAATTGGTCGGAAGTACAGTCTAAGGTTGAAGAATCTGTAAGGATTTGGTTCGAAGGGGGCTTTCTCTTAAAGGTCGAGCTGAGGCGTGCGCCATGTACGTCTTTCCTCTTATCCTTTACCGATTAGCTTTACTACCTCTGCCTGTGGACCGCTTGGCGACTTTGACGCGTACACTTTTCTCGCTTTTGTGGAAGAAGATGCTGTTTCTGTGGAGACAGGTCTGTTCTGTACTCAACGTCCTGATGTTGGGGGCTTGGGAATGCCTGACTTGGCGAGCCATTTATATGCTGAGATGTTAGCATTCCTGAGTAGAACTTTGACAGAGGAGTCCGCGTGGGGCACTGCGGTTGAGAAGGCTTTTCCCAACCTCATCCCTGACCACTTGACTGAATGCCGTCGTAAGCCAAGGCGTCAATTGCGGTTTTTCAACGAATGCCGAACTGCGCTCAGAGTGCTGCCGGGGTCCAGTGACCTCGCCCGGTTTAGAAAAACACTATATCGGGAGTTAGTGGAGGGGACCGCTTTGGATCCACTTGGGGGGCGACTTGGATTGTCGGAGGAGGAGTTTCGCTCTCAGTGGAATTGGACGCCAGGCTGGAGTTATCTTAACAATACTGAGTTTTTTCTGACCTTGCGATTGGTTCGAAATGTGGTACCCCTTAATGGCATACGCTTCAGTATTGGTTTGGACATGAACCCTTTTTGTTCATGTTGCAAGGAAGATGAAATTGAAGCTATACTCGTAGTGTGGACGTCACGCTTAGAAATAGGGAGTTGGGAGGGGCGGCGCCCTCGCTATCTCATTGCGATTTGATTTCGTATTTTAAGCATCAGCTTAAAAATCAAAATTAAATGTGATAGAATTTAGATAGTTAGAAGAGACTCGTTCTTGCTCGCCCACCGAATCCATGTCGCTCTGGGACGAACCCCCCTGCCAAACTAACTAAAAATCACCCATTAACAATTTTAGCGTCGGATCAAAAACACAGTTTTTGACTTGTTTACTATTCTCTTTACAAAATAATTATTCTTCTAAAAAAAAAAAAAAAAAACAACATACGAGTTGTTGACTTTATTTTCTTTCTATTATTTCACTTGTTCTGCTTGAAATGACCCTTTGCTTCGCAGCGGTACTAAGTTGCTGACCCAATCCGGATAATTACCCACTGATCAATCAATCACAATGTGGGAGTGTGGTAATCGCTGGACCAGGCTTTTCAACATCTGCGCCCTTCATCAGAGTGGCAACCTTTCCCGAACAGTACCGGGTGACCAACCAAACTCAGAAACGGCCAAATTGGTGACGTCACTCACTTAGCTGAGAGGTGGGGTACACAGGGGCTAGAAAAGGGCAAATGTTATTTTTACTCACTAACTTTTGTGTGACGGGACAAATTTATATACAAATAAATACAAATTGGTCTTTATTATAGAGTTGAGGATTCTCAAAGACTTTTGGTTTATTGAGTTTTATGAGACCTGACTTTTCCCATGTTATTATATTTTAATTTATTTAGATTCTCTCTGGATTGGCTAAATGTAACTGAAAACACAACTTGACAGATAAATTCTGTTTCGATAAATGACTTCTATCATTTTTAGATGACAATAATGTATTGAAAAGAATACCAATTGTTAGTCGAGTTACATGAAGCATAAAATGAACACCCATCGGGTAGGGTATTATGTAACAGAGTAATATGAATTTAATCTAAACATTGAAATTATAAAGAAAAAAACATTTATGAATACATTCTTAGCAACTAAAAAAAGGGAAGAAAAAATCGTTTAAAAAAAAAAAAATACTTTTATTCAAACCGGAACAAAAAAAAAAAATAGAAAAGAAATGTTTGTCTGCAATAAATTGTAAATTATTTTTTTAAATCTTTTTTCTTTTTACCATATTTTTCTTCAAGATTTGCAATTGTACTGTTAAATTGATTGCTTCGTCTCTTCAGAATTAAAGCTTCAAGACTAGAATCATCATTTTTCAGTCCAAGTTTTGTCTTCATTTTCTCGGCCTCTTTTGCTTCTGAAGTGGATCTGAAAAGAAAATCTCAAACGTTAAACTGAACAAGGAAAAAAATTACTTGTGGTTTTAACGAGAAGTTGTAATATATTTCATTTACTCCATAAAAATACTAAGAATATTTTTCTGTAGTGGAAAGATGGGTTGAACCTTGGATCGGCAGAGAGATATATCTTTGAATGGTTTAAACTAGTTTGTTTATGCCAATGCTTGTGTGAAACAAGTGACATAAGAAGCTTTTGTATTGCACCAACAGTTGCAAAACTAGCACTAAGTATATTAGAATTTCATGTCAAAAACTAGAATATTTTTTAATCCATCTAAAATCTTGTGATCGTTCAATTTTTAAATCTTAACTACTTAAAAATTTAAATAAATTTTCTAAGAAATATTAATAGAAATAATTAAAAAATGTTTTTCTTTGTTATATAGCTCCCAAGTCAGTAAAAAAGATTTTCTCATCGAAATGAAGACGATCACATAATAAAAATCAGTTGAATTCTATTACAAATAAATATATATACAGGGTGGGCCAAAATAAGGGTCCTATCTTTAAATTTGAATAACTTGATTTTGAATAACTTCCACAAAATAAAAGTTAAACTCACCAAACTTTATGTGTGTGTAGACTGACCCTTTCGAGATTTTTTGAAATAAACAAAACAAATTTTAGCCGAAAAACACTTCTTAAAACTTACAAAAACTAAAGTATTGTTTTTTACACTGTTTTGAGTTTTTTAAGCAAAAATAATGTTTTCTAAATGAGGGTACGTTCCTTAGGGCTAATACGGCTCATGCTTGCTTCGGAAGGGGTCCTTTACTTATTCTAAAAAAAAAAATTTTTTTAAATCAATAAATAAAAAAGTTATGCATTTTTAAAAATAGGACCCTTATTTTTGCCCACCCTGTATAAATTTATTGTTAAATTTAGAAAAGAATTTTAAAGTTAGAAATTCTTTTAAATGATTTAATTTAATATTCAATCATTACTTAAAAAAATTGTTAATATGTAAAGATGGTGTTTACAATAAAAATATTAGTTTTAACAATAAAAAAATTATTAAAATTTTTAAAGCAGTTGTGTTTTTTCAACAAAATTATAAATATTCAAACATTTAACAGTATTTTATTTCAAATTTTTTATTTATTTCAGAAGTATTTTTCAAATAAATATTTTTTTAAAGAAATCTTTTTCATATCATTATTTTTTAATTAAATTTATTTCATATCAATTGAAAAATTAAAGATTAATTTTCAAAAGTTTTATTGATATAAAAAAATGTTCAAAGAAAAAACTTAAAGACTTGGTACTTAATTTCTTTCATCACGTTTAGTGTTTCACTAAAAAAAAATATTCGAAGAAATTTATAAAAATAAATAATATTCTTTAAGCAAAAATGACGAAATTATTTTATTTATTTATACTGGCAGAACCCATGTCTCTGCATTACACAAAAAAATTGAGGAACCCAAGAAACTCCTGCTCCCACCCATAAAACCCATATTATTATTTTTATTTGTTACTTTCTATAATTATAGCTTTTCAGGATTTGAATGACAGTCTTTTTGTGCTTCGCAGCTGACAGCTCCGCTACCGGATCAAGAACTACACCATCAGGAGGAACCATTTTGCAGTTTCGGCATCGATAGCTATCATTATCACTCATCACCCACCGAACAAGATTGGCAAGTGATGACATAGCATCATATGTTGATCTAATCAAGAACGATGTCCTTGCCCGTTCCCAGGCCCATATTTCTTTCCATCCAATTTTTCACTCAACAACACACTCCTCCCATCGTAAGCACTGTCCTTGATTATCATATTTAACAAGATGCAGATATCGGTTCTCTTGAACTTCTTTCCTAATTTCTTTCACTACAGCTTCCCTCTTTTCCCTTACATTACTCCTGGAAAATGGTTTAAAGTTTCCAAATACATTTGTACCATCTTGCACTGCTCCAACAACATCTTCATGTTCCAACTTTACTATTGCATGATCTACTGCAGTTTCTGCTCTCCATTTCGTCCCAGTTCCTACTTCAGGTGGATTATCTTTGATTTTTCCGTCACTGGAAAAGCGAAGCATCATCACTGTACACACTTTAACAACCTTATATTCTTCTACAATAGACGCGACCGGCAGTTGTAGTTGATTATTTCTGCCAAATATTGCAGTATTATTGAGCATCTTTGGCAATCCCAGCTATTTTCTTATATACATGCTGCATCGCTTTTCTATTCTTTCAACTCGGGTCAATGGTATCTCATACATCTGTAACGACTACATAAACCTGGGGTACAACGCATACTGTTTTGAACATTTGAATTTCCCAGGTAGATCAGTCTTTTCTATAGTTTGTAGTCCTTCTTCCCCTTGCTGCTGTATTTCCGCTCCCTTACTTCTGTCATTTAATGCACCCTTGTACGATCTTTCTAAATTTTCACTGGTTCTTCTTTATCACCTATTTTATACCGAACTTCTTTCTATTTGTCTTTCATATATGTAACACTTCTGGATTTCTTCGCTTTGAATCAATTCATTCAATCGAAGAACTTCCTCCATTCCTTCGACACTTTTCAATTTAACTGTCACATCATTCATAAATGCTCTATTGTGTTTCTGCAATCTGTTGCTGCTAATATCATTTCCACAACAAGTACAAATAACATGACAGAAATTGTGCAACCTGCAGCAATTCCCACTTTTCAACTTTGCCAATTTCTTGTAAAACTTTCGATTGTAAATCTCATTTGGAATTGGTCATAGTATTTCATTATCGTCCTTTGCACTGTTTTAAGAATCTAAAAGAAATCCATAGCTTTAGTATTATCATGCGTGGTACTGAGCCGTATGCATTAGCAAGATCTAACCATACCATAACCACATCTCCATTCTCTTTTTTTTGCATTCTGTATATTTTCCCATATTGCATAAGCATGTTCAATGCACCCTGGGATACCAGTTTTCTGTACTGATTCATTGATAAATCCGTTTTTCTGCACATAGGTATCATAGCAAATTGGATAATTACCTAACGTTATCTTTCCATCAATATTCATCAATGATATCGGACGGAATTCTCCCAGTTTTTCTGATCTTTCTTCTATCGACAGATCGATGCCTTCTGTAACACATCAACGATCTGCTACATCTTTACTTCGTCACATGTTTCTTATCAACTAAAAGAGCCTGAAGCGGAGTCGTGGACAATATTTGTATACTTTGTAGCAAACCCCATCATTTCCAAGGGAACTCTCTGCTCTAGCTTTCTTCACAAAATCATCTAATTCCTTCTTCTTTATAGCATTGACATCAAATCGTACTCCTGGTTGTGTTGGTCTTTTCAACCCTTTTATATACGGTGGTTCTCTATCTTGATTTTGATCGCCATATGTATTCTTTAGATGCATTTCCAATTCTTCTCTTGGACATTCCAGCTTCCCACTATTATTCTCTGTAAAAAGTCCTTTTGCAAACTTAAATGGGTTTTTCAAAAAATTCTTCCGCCAACTTTCCCTCTTCTTCCGGTGTAATCGCCTTTCTTTCCTCATTTCATCTCGTAACTTTTTCTTCGTATCTTCATATAGCTGTTTTAATCCTTCTTTCTTTTCTACTACTTCACATAAGCATTTTGTGATCTGCCCAGATTACGAAAAAAAAAATAGAGATTCATATTTTGGTATGATTGTAGATTAACATTTTCCGCTATATCCCACCCACACCAAAAAATTATTCTACCTTTTTCAACTTGATGGAAAGAAGAAAAAAAAACGAAAAAAACAAAACAATTTAGAATTTAAAGTGGGGGAAAATTTTTGTATATAAATTCAATTTTTCGGGCCAGTTTTAGGGCATTAACTAAATTCTTTTTTGTTATGGGAGTTAAATCCGCTGCGTTTTTTTTTTTTTTGGAAGGGGCTGCTACTTTATTAGGAGATTACACGTGGGTTTTTGATCTTTCCACTCGGACTTAGTGTTAGTGGTAAAAAATCTTTTTGTTAAGTTCCCTAAAAAGATACAATGGCCCGGAAATGTGGGAACATTTTACGTTTAATATATATATACAACTGATCTGAATTCTAAAATATTTGTTTTTCTTTCTTTTCGTTTTCAACAGTGTTAACACGTAATTGCCCCAAAAAGCAGAATGTCATTTTTTCGGGGTGGTGGTGTATTAATGGAGGGTATTTATCTGCAAATTTACCCATTTTTAATCTTTTTAAATCTTATACTTTTTTTTTTTTTTTTTTTTTTTTTTTTAACTATACGTCCCTTATTTATTTTAATTTTAAGCAACTGATTTTAGGTGTGTTTACCTTTATGGTGAAAATTAAATAACTTTAAAATGATCAAATTAAATATCTTATTTTTATGGTATAAATAAAAATATTGAAAGTTTGGATATTATTTACCAACATTTATTGTTAACATTATGGAATTCTCTGAGTAAAAAACTTCTTTTTTTTTTTAATTAACGCCCCCCCCCCCCCCCCAATTAATTGCTGCTGTTGATAATACATCATAAAAGTTACGTATCCAACAAAAAAAAAAAAAGTCATATTCAAGGTAATCTCTGCCCGTCAGATTGAATTGAACTGAAATATCGTCTTGCGGTGTTATTTTAAATTAAAAAAATTTTTTTAAGCAGTAGTCGATAATGAATTACGTGTGTTCCTATTTACTTACCTCAGACAAGAGATCGGTTTCTACTGTGGAGAAAATCCAGCTCCCAAAAAGGGACACTCTGGATTTGGACAAGAATAAAAATAATTGACTCAGTTTATAAGAATTTCTCGTCCACTGACCGAGTACAGAAAAGATGAAATGTAGTAATCTGATTATAATCAGATCACATGTTATATTATAGATGGGGCCCTATATTTTTGGAAACGATGTAATTTTTTTTTTTTTTTTTATTTATTTATTTTTTTTTTATTTATTTATTTTTTTTTTTTTAGGAATTTTATGCATGGTTTGGATTGCGTTAAAAAAAAAAAAAAAAAAAAAAAAAAGTAATTGTTTTTTTGTAAGTTATAATTGATGTAAAGTTACTGTATAATTTGCATTGTGGAGACGGGTTTTCCATTTGTTCTGTCGGTTCCAATTTTGATTTTTTGTTGTTGTTGTTTTGAATGAATCTTGTTTTGAGAGATCAGTCGAGTAAGCGAGAATGCTATAACAAAGTTACGAAAAAGATAAAAAAAAAAAAAAAGCAGATAATTTAATGGATATAAGTTTGGATCAGTCGGGCGATTGAGTTGATTAGGTTCGGGCAGTTGGCGACAGTGAGAGTCAGTTTGGGTCAGGTGGTGGAAACCCCCAGGCAGGGTTAATTTTTTTCGGGAAAAATCCCCGTGTACAGACTATGTACAGGCTGAGAAGCCAGAGCGGGATCAATCCGACGTTCGCTCGCATTCTCTCGTGAATGAGTAATCACGGGTGTTGGCGAGGCTTGTAGTGAGCCTGCATGCGTTAAAATTGCGAACAGTGAGGGAATGGCACGGATGGTCATTCTCTGGGACCACGAAGGCGGTGGTCAGTTGGTTCGTTCGCATGGCTCTATTTGAAGAGCGGCCGTTTGACTTGGCAAGATTGAACAAAATGTTCGGACCGTGTGTGTTAAATTGCGAACAGTGAGGGAATGGCACAGATGGTCATTCTGTGGGACCACGAAAAAAGGCGGTGTTTAGTTATGGAAATTGTTTTTTGTGACCCAGGTTTGTACCCAGCTATGCCGATAGATTGTATGAAAGCTGTATAAATTTTAAGCTCTGCAATTGTGGTCCCATCTTTTTGGATTTTAAATGTTTGTCGACATGTGTGCTGAGCAAATCCCCCACCCCTTTACCGCGTAGATAGGGCCATGGGAAGGGAACGCATGGAATTAGTGTCCGTTCAACACCAGTGGGGATTGGAGTCAAGCTGGGGTGTGGTATAACTCAGATGCGCGCGTCGGGGGCAGATGGAACCATGGATTTTAAAAGGAAGTACCGGGTGTTGATTAACTTTGGTTTATAGGTTGGGCCTAATTTTGGTCACTCGGCGCGTTCCAGGAGCAGGGATGATTCGATGTGACATTTCACCTTGCTATCGTACCGACTAGTTAGAACCATGGGATAAGGACATCCTCATTTAATAAAAAGGGCTGGGAGTTAGAAACACGGGTGATTGTTCTCCGACATTCGAGCCAGGGGCACTGAGGTGTCCGAAATGTATGGTCCATATTAGCAAGTGATGTAAGGATGGTGCCTCACGTAGATCTTGGAGGCTGACCATTTAAGTTTACGTGTTAATGAGGGGGTTTCTGTTTTTGTTCCCCTATATCCGATAATGCGCGGGAGTTAGTTTTGAGTGGAAATCGGTCGTATACCGATGATTCAATGAATATGTGTGAGAGCGAGATAGGCACCCAGAGATAACATACGGACAATTCGGGGCAAGATGGTCGGGAGATGTGAGGCCAGGTGAACACTGAGTGCGTACTATTAGTGATTATGACATGGGATGGCCATGGAGCTGAAATCGATCGTAAGATGTAATTTTTTTCTTACATCCCAGTAACAGTGTTATATTGTACCGAAGGAAATTCCGGCTGGATAAAGATGATGTTAGCTCCGCTGTGTTCCCAATTCTGACCAGTCCCAGGGATGGGTTTTTTTGTTTTTTTAAAATCCTGGATTGTTTTTTCTGATAAGAGAGGAAGGCGTGTTATATTATGAATGGATCATTTTGTCAAACCATAACAAAGTGAGAAATTCGGTACCGACACAGGGAATCTCGGGTCGGAGAAGGTCAGATATGGAACGATTGTTGAATGTCGTATCTGATATGCCAACGCGAGGCAAGTGTCTGTTACGTCATTTGTTTTTCTCAAAACCTGGAGTTTTTCAGAGAGTACGCTTTAGGAGCTGACAGCAATAAGACCGACCACGTAGCCGCTCGTCCTGGAAGCAAGTGGACCCATGAAAGTATTGGCTAAAAAGTTATGGTCTGGATCTCAAATGAGATCCGACATATATCCCCATGCATCCGTTGCACCCCACAACAAAAGGTATGAATGAGAGAAGAATGGAGTGAGACGAATGGATGGAAATCCCTCCACAGCACAAGACAGATGAATAAAAGAATTGAATCTCTCTCTAAGAAAAATCTGTCTCCGAGTTTTGTCTCCTGCATGAAAACAAAGTTTGTCCATAAAACCGATCACGGCCAGAGATGTAATGAAACTCACGGCACAGATAACGACGACGACCAGTAGACGAAGAAAAAAACTAAGGTAACTTTTTCTGTATAAGACAATTGAACATTTTCGGGTCCTAATTTGATAAAGTGAAAAGAAAATCTGCGAATGTTAAAAAAGAAAGAAAAAGTGTACCATGTTTTAAAAAGAAAAGTTGTTTAAAAAGAACAGTGTTTAATTTAAGTTGCTTAACGAGAAAAGCGTTTAAAATAAAATGTTTAAAGAGAACATAATGTAACACACATACTACACTTTCCTTTTTTTTTTCTTTTAAAAAAAATTAATGTTGAATAAAGTTCATTCTTAATTTGAATCGGATCGTGTTCCTTTTTTTAAAAACAAAAATGCAATTTTTTAAGTTTCTAAAACTTATTTCTAAGCTAGCATTCATTTTTGACTACTGCATGTTTTTTTCCGGCGAATTTAATACTAATGATATTGTCGTTACTATTGAAAAAATTAAACTGGCATACCAAAAAGAGGTATATGTTACGACGCTCAGCAGAGGCGCGAACGGGGTCCAAAAAAAGAACGAGAAAGAGTTTAAAAACATAAATTTGCAACAAGTAAAGTTGACTTATGTCTAGAATAGACATTTTTCTACTTACCTATGTAATTTGTTTGTATTTTTACGTAGTATAAATGGCTTTTTATTAGATGTTAAAAAAATTTCTTGTTTTTTAAAACATCTAGTTTCTCAAAGAAAAATGGCGGCCAGTCCCTCTATATTATTACGTAGAGCGGTCATTTTGAATTCTTCGAAAACCGTCTGTTGAACATAAATTTCTAATAAATAGCACTTCAAACGGGTGCCTCTCCAAATAAATTCCGACAAATATGAGCGTATGAGGTATCAAACTGCCGGCATTGTTGCGTTTGGCCCTCATCCACGTATTCTCAATTAATTGTGGTTTGGTTTGGTAGTTTTGTTTTACGGCATATCAACCCTTTTTGGGTTATTTAATGCCGAATCTGGTCTTGTTTTCTTCTCTTTTTTGTTTCTTTCCCCTTTTAATATCTGTTTCTATTTAACCCATAGTTGGGACCCTAACAGGTACTACCACTCCGGGTCAGGGTGGACCTGGGAGCAATGGTAATTAAGAGGAGGCTCCACATTCCCCAAAGTCCGTAAGCCGGATCTCACCATCGGATGTAGTTTAAGGTCATATCCAGGACCGGGAGTAGGGTAGGAAAAATAAAAATAAAAAAGGGGAGGGAGAAAGGGAGAGGGGCTGTTGTTTTTGTTTTTGGTTTTGTAGAACATAATTAAGTTTTACAAAAAAAAAAAAAAAAAAAAAAAACGTCAATGTAGGTGAATTTCGTCTCAGGGAGTCACAGGGCAGCCTGATCTGGTATCACCAGCAATTAATTGTGTATCAACTGTAGAATCATTAGGATTCACAAAATTTCTTTCATGGACCACATTATGGTCGTATACGCCACTGTCTACCTGTGATAAATTGGCATATGCAAACCAACCATCGTTAATTATTCTACTGACAGGCAGTATCACGACTATTGTAGTACCTCTCGGTCCACTCTCTGATTATGGGAACAAGAGTCTCCCTTTTCCGATCAGCCACTTCCCTCAAGCAACAGCGACCCGATCGTCTCTCAACCACGCCAAACAACCAGCGTTTTCTTCATCAATGTCCGCTATGGTATTTCCGATGATAGAACTTGCTTTCATCTATTTCCACTGCTATCGGAGTTCCGTCATCTGAAATAGCCCCCAATATTTTAGGGTTTCTGTCCATAAATTGTGTGCATGCCTCCCTCAAAAAAAATCGATGATGGTTACGTGGCTCAAACCAGTTTCTTTCATAATGTTATTTTTTGCGGAAAATCTTTACTCCACAAATAAATGACCAAAACAATTGTTCTTAACGGGAGGTTGTTTTTCTCTAAAAACGAGTTTTTCCGTATTGAAAGTCGAAAATTGTCTTTTAGACAACCCCATCTCTAGATCTCAAATACCATGTCAAGAAGCAACTTACATTGCACAACTACAAGCATTTGCTAACAAACGACGCTTTGCAAACCATTTAATTGTTTCCAATTTGTAAGCCAGGTTTCTGTTAAGTTGGAATAATGATATGTCTTCAGTTCATATTAAATCCTTGTCATATACTTCATTTACGATACATGTTCGCCGCATTCTAGGAGCAGTAGCCATAGGTACGTGCAAAAATGGCCGTCGCTTGTACTGACTATAGTTCTTAAAAATGTCTTTTCTTCATTTTTTAAAGTAGTTTTCATTTAACTTTTGATTGTGTTTGAAAGATAAAAGCAAACAAATGTATATTTACGTGTGAAAAAAAATAGAATGAAAAATGTTATAACTGCTAAAAAAAAAAAAAAATCAGTTAAAACTGCAGATTCATTAAAACATGTTTAATATTCGCTGGTAAGGTAAATATCCGTTTTCTGGAACTGTTTAAAAGATAATTATTAAATTAAAGTCTTTAGAGAGAGAATTACAAAAGAATCTACTTTTTTTTTTATACTAAAAATTGCTTAATTATCCCCCCCCCAAAAAGTGAAAGATAGGTTCCGGGCATATTTTCGCTGTGTTGTAATTGTAAACAGAAAATATGGCTACAAAATCTCAAAGTATGGAAAACTCGAACTGCCGTAACAGTTATTTTTTTATTATTTTTATTTTACGAACTGCGTCAATTTTATTAATTATTTTTACATGATGATTGATTAAAATCTTGAACAATTACATTACTTCTTAAAGAACAAATTACTAATTTATTGTTACGACACATGTAAGAATTTCTTACATATGTCGTAATGATAAATTACATTAATTTTTTTTTTAAATAAAGCTAAAAGAGTATTTTTTAATTTTAAGTGTGAAAAAGCAAATTAAAGTCAATGACTACACTGACAAGTTAAAACATTAAAAATTATCTATTAATAAATAAATAGAATTCAATTTTGAAAGAAAATGTCATATTTGAATTCTATTTATTTATTAATAAATATTTTAAACTTTTAAAATAATATTTATTAATGAAAAAATGACAAAACAAATACAAACTTACGTTTTATCTTTCCAAATAACTGACGATGAATTGTGAAATTAACGAAATTGTTGAATCTCTGAAAATAAAATTTTGAGGACGGTGTGGGGGGAGTGAGTGGTGGTTGTGAGCTAATCACGCCTGTTTATTACAAAAAAGAGCTACCATACCTCCAGAAATTATCCATTTTTTTTAAATTCATTTTTTCTTCGTTATGATCCTGAGTCAAATTTTTTAATTTTTTGTTTATTTTCAAGATTATATAAAAAAAATTCTTGAATTTTTTGTTTATTAATTATTTACCCTACGAAATAGAATGAAGATTGATGGATTTTCCACAAACCGCCGCCCAACCCCCGCACTCTCGCTGCCGCCAGCATTTGGGCTCACGTGACACAATCGTAGTCACTTATAAACAGAATAGTCTTCCGTATTAACAATTAGCATATATCCCACCCCCAATACATTTTAATAATAAACAAAAAAAATGTATTGGAGGGGGGGGGGGGTATGCTAAGTGTTAATAACGAAGAATATTCTGTTTATAAATGACGGCGATTGTTGTGGAAATTTTGGTATTTTTTTAGTAAATCATGGGTTACTTCCCTTTGTTTGAGACCGTTTGAGGGTGGGGGCTGTCAGTTTTGCTTACGTGCCAAGTTGAAGGTCACATGGATTATTTTGCGTGGGAGTTGGGTTGGGTTCACGCCATTTTGTGTCACGTGGTTTCTATTTTTAGAAATGATGTATTGGTTTGTCTCGATTTGATATTGGCGCGAAGTTTGATCAGAACAGAGCTGGACGCCAGACAGACAACACCTGTAAAAACTGTTTCTCCGTCCACATGTGGACGTTAAATTTTGTGAAGAATTTCTACTTGAAGAAATTTAAGAGATAGGATATCTCTTGCCAAGAATTGCCTTTTATGTATGAAATATTTTTCCTTCGGTCAACGAATATTATCCTTGGGAAGATGTTTCAAGTCAGATACTTGAAATGAAGAATTATGGAGAATTTGAACGAGATAAAAATAACTCTGTGTGCGAAATTGCCTATGTTGAAGAGCTTAGCTCCCGTGAACTGAAATACTTTGCTGTTGAGAAGATTCTAAATCTGAGATTAAGAATCGTAAGAGTGATCGTACTTGCAACACAGATCGATTTGAAAGAGATGACTTCGAAAATTGGATCCTCATAATCGCGCGTGATGCTATTCGGGACAAACGGTGAAAAAAGCAAGTATTATGTTTATTTGAAATTTGGACTTCTTGTGACGTATTTCTTATGTTGGATTTGCTATAAGAAAATTATTGAAGAAAAAGAAAGAAAAAAAGAACTTTGTGACAGACGTTTGATAAAATAAAAAAAAGGTTATTTTTACCATGAAAATTATGTCGGAATTAAGCACGGTTTGTCAATTTTATTACTTTTGATTGTAACTTTGGTGTAAAGAAAAAAAAGAGACTATTTGATTGATTTTGTAAGAATACTGACTTTATAGTAAGTTCATGTTTTAAAAGGATTTATTCCTTTGCTTAGATTGTGTAAATTTTTGTTGTATCTAACTTTAATGTTCAGAAATCCTGATGTATTTTTTTTGAGTTTTATTTTTTTTTGTACGTTATCTAGGAATAATTTATTTATTCCAACTTTGGAAAAAAAGCAGTCCAAGCTACCTTTTTTTTGTAAATAAAACTTTGTTTTAACTTTTACGAACATCTTGTATTCTTCCATTCCTTCTCTCTTGTTATAATTTTTTTATGATAATTGTCCTAGATAACATGACCTTTGTTTAGAGCGGTTTTCGTTAACACCCACGAAAAATCCGACATTGTGTCACGTGAGCTCAAATGCTGGCGCCGGGGCGGGGGGCGGAAAATCCATCAATCTTCATTCTATTTCGTAAGGTAAATAATTAATAAACAACAAAAAAAATGTATTGGGGTGAGATATATGCTAATTGTTAATACGGAAGACTATTCTGTTTATAAGTGACTACGATTGAGTCACGTGAGCCAAAATGCTGGCGCCGGGGGGGGGGGGGGGCTGGGCGCCGGGTAAAAGTGCCACCCGAAAAAGATATTTAAAACGAACAAAACAGCTAAACAATTGTATTAATCATTTTTTGGCATTCCAGAAGGGTTCATTGCCGCGCTGACTTCCGATTTATCCTGCAGTAAATTTCAAGTGCGTGTATGCTCAGAAATGATTTAAAAAAACTTGTTTTTTAATTCATATCGATTTGAGACTTTTGACAAATACATTTATTAATAATGTAAGTGTTTGAAATAAATACAAAAATATGATTTCTCTAGCAGCGCCGAATAAAACAAAATTATTTCGGCAATATTCTTCATTCTATACACTTTTATTACGGCGGGTAAAAGTGCTGCCGATCTTTTTCCAGCTGCTTACGGCCGGAGAAAGTTATCTCCCTTATAAAGAGAAAATTGGCGCCATAATCTGAAAACTTGTTTGCGATAATTTCTCTCATCTGCTTAAAAAAAAAATCTTTGTTTTCAGATTCGGTGCTTAATCGATAGTATTCCGAAGGGTAATGGTAAAGATCGACGGTATAAATGGTTTCTTAAAAAATTCGAATAAAATTAGTGTATAGGCGATAATTATATATATGGGCATTTATAACGACAGTTAACAGAACGAAAAAAGGGGTAAAAAAAACAAATAGGCAACAAATAATTATTACGAAAGTCAGGATAAGTTACTCTTCTACTAATCTGCATAAGTTTATTTGTCTTTTACCTTATTTTAAAGAGTTTTTTTTGTTGTTCAAAACAAACCTGGTGTCCACCTGTTCAGTTAGAACGGGGGAAAATGGTTGTTCATCAGCCGAGCACAGGGATACGTGATAATTGGTGAAAAATCGAAAAATAAACAAACTAGTGTTAGTAACACATCCAATAAATGTCATCAATTGTGGGAAATAGTGTTCTACGAGTATTTTGCTTAATTTTCGTTTTTTTAAGCGATTATCGAAACTCTAATTTCAGCCTTTTTTCGTTCTAAGTGGACCACAGGTTTGTTTTGAACAAAAAAACTTATTAAAATAAGTTAAAACACAAATAAACTTATCAAGGTTAGTAGAAGAGTAACTTATTTTGCCTTTCGTAATATTTATTTGTTGCCTATTTGATTTTTTTACCCCTTTTTCGTTTTGTTAGCTATCGTTATAAATGCCCATTTATTTTTTTAAAGATTATGACATTAACGTTTTGGAGTTAAAAATCAATGTATTATTACATAGTAATAGGCGGGAGACGTTTTAATAATTTTTTCGTCTTGAAGAACATGGAAGCATCCCGTAAGACTCTATTTTGTGGAAATCACGATTCTTGTAGCATATTTAAACATTTCAAACGTGTTTTTCTTCCGATTACATGCGTAATACTAAATAGATGTTAACTCGAAATGGTTCCTCATTTAATATTAAAAAAAACAAAACACCATAAAACTGTTTTTATCGCATTGTTTTACACCGTCGATCTTTACTTTTAACTCCAAAGGTTGTATACGTCCGCTTAGAATCCAATAAAGTATTTCTTTGATTATTAATCAGAGAAATCAATGATTAAGAAAACAAACTGTAGAGAAAATGGTTTTAAATTTTACATACTTTTTCTTTCGTAACTTTTTCTTTTTTTGGTCTTCATCTAAGAATATGTCAAAGGCTGGCAATTCTTTTTTTTTTATGAGATCAACAAGAATCGATCGAAATCGAGATTCATCTTCATCTGTAGCACACATCATGCTATTCAAGATGCCTTCCATGCAACCGTTAGATTTCACATAATTCTTTTTCAAATCTTCAAGTTCTTCTTCGGAATTTTTGTATTCCTTCTCAAACATTTCAATGTCTGTTAGTGAAACCTTCTTGAAAAGGCATCTCCAGTAATCATACCAATCCTTACTTTCTGAGAAGAAATCATCGTCATCAAAAGCGCCCGTTTCGTTGTAAATAACCCTTTTATCCTCGTCTTGGAGTATAGAATAGATTTTAGATAAAATTTGAAATTTTTCAGTAGCATTTTCTTTATCAACTTCTACCTTGTCAGGATGAGTAGCCAAAGACTTTTTATAATAAGCCTTTTTAATTTCAGAAGCTTTAGCTGTTTTAGTCACTTCCAAAATACCATAAAAACATTTACTTGAGAAATGCTTTTGGCATAAAGCGAGGAAATCCGTCATTGTCGCCGTGAAACAAACTAACTTAGTAAAGAAATGAGAAGGGGGACAACTTTACATGTAACACCGCTGTTAGCGTAATAAATATCACGCCCTCCGATAATCACTTTTTGACAAATTAAAATAAAAAATAAATTATTTTTTCCAAATCACGTTTTTCTAGAGAATCCTAATGACGCGATAAACAACATAAATTTGCATTAAAAAAATATCTATTCATTTATTTTTGTATTTTTTTTTAAAGAAAGACGACTTATTCACGGCAGCCGTAATAACATTATTGAGACGGCCGCAATATTAGAGGGAAATAATGTTGCAATATTAGAGGGAAATAACTCTTCAAAATCCAATGGAGATAACTACGTTTGACTTAAAAAATCAAATGCATGGACAGAGGAGTAAAAACTAACATTATATTTTTTAGAAGGGAGGGGGGGGGAAGATTCTACTTTTTTACGTGTGTTTTTACAACCTAGAACCACTACATATTTTTAAACGTATATTTACCTTTAATTAGTAAAAACATAATAAATCGAAAAATGAAACAAGTTAATTAACGAAATAAAAATGAAACGATGTTAGGTGAAAATAACCTTAATTATAAAATGGAAAAATAAAACTTGTTAATTAACGACATTATTTTTGGGGGGATGGGGTGCTAAATAAATTTTTAAAAATAGTGTAAGTTTTTTTTTTATGTAAACATTTTTCATTGACTAATCGGAAAACAACTTCTTCATCATTGAATCTTCAAAAGATATACAAGTTTTCCATTGGCTATTGGAATTTAATATTTTGA
This sequence comes from Sepiola atlantica, assembly GCA_963556195.1. Lineage (NCBI taxonomy): Eukaryota > Metazoa > Mollusca > Cephalopoda > Sepiida > Sepiolidae > Sepiola > Sepiola atlantica. The sequence goes on along the minus strand of OY744517.1, from coordinate 4,085,560 downwards.
CCCTTTCGCTACATAATTATTCATTAGTACGATTTCTTAAAGCGAAACAGCATGTATAGTTTAGGACGTTCTCGGTTAACTACCGACCATATAGTGAACCATGTTTTCACTACTCTGGAAATTAAAGACTTTAGCTGGACATTTAGTTCAATTTTACCCGAGATAACAGTGGTTCCAGGTTGTAAAAACACATGTAATTACCTGAAAAAGTGCAAATGTTCATTTGCTGAAAAGTGAAAGAATTATAAATGTTTTCAAAAATAGAACAACGTTCATTCAAAAAGAGAATTTTACACATCATCATCAGGGTCTTTTTTATTTCACTCCTGGTCGAGGAACCCCTCCCTAGTTTCTTTCACCCTTGTTTTATCCCTGGCTAGCCGAGGCCAAGTAAGACCGAGTTGACTATTGAGATCGTCTCTCCACCGGGTTTTTGGCCTTCCTCTAGGTCTTTTCCATTGCCTCGGGGTCCATTATGTCGCTCTATATGTCCACCCGTTGTCTGTACATCTTGAAAGGTGACCTGCCCATCTATGTTTTGTCATTCGTATGGTAGTGATGATGTCATTTACTCCAGTTTGCTGTCTGATCCAGGTGTTTCTTTTTCTATAACGTAAACTGATGCTGAGTATGTGTTCCATTTTGCATTGTGCCACTCTTAGCTTTTCTATTGCTGCATTATTAAGTGCCCATGTTTCGCTACCATATGTCATAACAGGCATGATGTATTCATTGAACACTTTTCGCTTAATGTTCATCGTGGACTTTCAACTCTTCATGATGTTATCTACTTTGGAAAAGGTTGTCCATCCAAGCGCAATTCACCTTTTGGTTTCAGACATGATATCTACGTCACTTCTCACCATCTTCCCTAGGTAAATGTAGACTTCCTCGACATTTTCACCTTTTACTATAACTGGGGCTTTTGTGGCATATTTGTTGAACATGACCTTGTTTTTCCAGTGTGCATTTTCAGACCAACTATATGGCTAGCATTGTGAATGTCATTAAGAATCCCTTCTAATTCTTGAGGTGTGTGACTTGTGACAATGATATCGTCGGCAAATTCTAGATGAGCAAGGTATTCTCCGTTTATATTGATACCTCTGCCTTCCCAGTCACTTTTATTAATCACCAAATCTTGCAGGCATGATGTAAAGAGGTTTGGTGAACTATTGTCACCTTGTCTAACACCTCTTTCTATATTGAATTTTTCACTATCCTGTTAGAGTTTTAAAGTTGCTGTCGCTCCGTCGTAAAAATCCTGATACATATTGATGTAAGCACTGTTAATTCCTTGACTTTTCAATACTGTGAATTTGATGGAGTCAAATGCTTTTTCATAATAAACAAAGTGGCATACTATGCTCATTAGCTTTCTATTGGAGTTGGCTTACAACTTGAATGTGGTCCATGGTGGAAAATCCTTGTCGGAAACCAGCTTGTTCTTTGGGTAGGTTTCTGTTAAATGTATTTTGCATCCTTTTGAGGGGAATTTGGGAAAATACCTTGTAAACAACAGGAAGGTGGCTTATTGACCTGTACTTTTTAATATCTTTCAAGTCTCTTGTAGAGGATGGTAACTGATGCATTCTTCTAGTTGTTAGGCATTTATTAAAGCATTTGTTGTATAGTCTGGTGAGAATCTCTGCGATTGGTTCACCCCCATCTTGGAGAATGCCTGCCGTAATTCCATCTTCAGTCGTTTGATTGCAGACTGTACTTCGGACTTTAGTATGGAGGGGGTAGCATAGCAGCCTTCTGTCTGTAAAGGGTGTATCTTGGGGTCTCCTGGTTTTGTAGAGCTCGGTGTAGAACTCTTCACATCTTCTGATTAACCGATTTAAATCAGTTGTGAGGGTGCCATCGTCTTCCTTCAATGTAATGATGTTGTTTTTCCCGAGATATTGTTTCTTCTTAGTAGCTTTAAGACCTTTGTTTTATCTCAAAGCTTTGAGCTGTTCCTTCTCATTATAAGCTCTTATTTCTTCATTCATTCAGTGACGTATGGTTTTTCATACTTCAGAATATTCAATGTTTTGAATATTCGTACCTCCTCTTTTCATCTGTCTCCTTTTCTCTCTTAGTAGTTTGGTATTCGCTGAAAGCTTGTCCGGTCTTGGTGGCTTGTCTCTCCCAGCACTTTCCGGTGTCGTTTCTAAGATAGTGGAGATGATGAAATCGCATATTATGTCAACATATCTTCCTAGTAGTGTTGTCTCCAGTGCCTTTGAACCTGTTAACTAGTTCCAGTTGAAATTCTTGTGCTTTGGTTTTTCGGATTTTTTGAGTTTTACTTTCTCTAATTTGGTGTTGATGCAGAGCTAGGCACGTGCCAGTATTTAAACATTTTTGAAACTATTTGGCTTGAACCTTAGTATTTGTTGAGTAGAATATATTATATATCCACTACTATTAAGCAATAATCAGTTTGTTTATTAAACTGAACGTATGTTATTTTTATTTATTTGTTTAGAAATGGATAAAAGAAACTAGCATATGTTCACCGTTGGCTGTCATAAGGTAAACAAAAAGTAGCCTTTACGGTAATAACGTAAAAATTTCAATTCTATTGATATTTTAGAAATAATTATATAGTGAAATTTTCTGTAATTTCACAGATTAGGACCAACGCTAACTTTGACCTTAACCGTAACCCTAACTAACTCTAACACAAACCCGAACGTTAACCCTAACACTAACCTCCACCCTGACCGTGACCGTGACCCTACCCCTAACACTTACGAAAGGGTCAAAGTTAGCGTGGGTCCTAATCTGTGAAGCACCAAATTTTCTTTATGATAACGTGATTCATAAAATGTATTGGCGGACGAGTGTTGAATTTGTTGAGGACTGAGGCTGCTGTAAAGGTGTGTGCTTTATTAGTTAGTATGTAATCGATTTTATTCTTTGTGCTGCTGTTTGGGGAAATCCAAGTCCAGCGTCTGCTAATCTTCTTCTTAAAGAATGTGTTCATAATCTTCAGCTGATGTCTTTCACATAAATTAATAAGAGCATCTCCTCTGGTATTTCGTTTTCCAAGACCAAACTGACCAGTACTTGACTCGCCTGGTTGTCCTCTCCCAACTTTAGTGTTAAAGTCACTCATGACTGTCGTAATGGGCTTTGTTGTTTGTTATGAGGTCATCGATTTCCTTATATGTGGCTTCGACTTCCTCATCTGTGTGGCTGGTGGTTGGGAGGTATGTCTGCATAATGTTGAGATGATATCTGGCACTGATTTTCATGGTACTTTAGACTACTCTATTAGACTTGCTTTTGAAACTGATAACATTGCCTGCGATGTTCTTGTGTATTACAAAGTTAACGCCACGGTGACAGGTGTCTCCACCATTGTAGTATAAGTTATAGCCACTTTTGTTAAAGGTTATACAGCCCTCTCCTTTGATTCTGATTTTGCTAATACCGATGAGGTTAGAGTTTATTCTGGACAGCTCATCCTCCAGTCCTTCTATGTGCGTGTTTGAAGTGAAAATCCACTTGAATTTCATTTTACACATGCAGGGGCAAAATTGTAAAGATAGTAGCCAATTTCTTCAGGAAATGTAAATGTTCAGATATAGTTCAAGAAATTGTCACAATTGGCGTAGTGAAGTTGGAGGATGTAGATCGATGAGAGCTTTAATTTTTTTTCGGGAAGGGGTGAAATACCTTCCGAGTTTATGACATGTCCAAAGAAAAGAAGATTAGTGGCACAAAAAGTGCATCCAACAGGGTTCATCCCAACATGATAACGCTGCAAACATTCAAAAAGAATGCAGAGATGTTTTAAATGTTCCTCAGGTGAGGTGCTAGCTATAAGAATGTCGTCTATAGAGTTACAAATTGAATAGAATGAGCAGGTTTGTTTATCTCAATATTCAAGTTCGTTAGGTCAGCCTCAGAAGTAATAAGAAATACAGAGCTAATAATAATAATAAGCTGTTCGCAGAAGTAATAACGAATACAGGGCTAATAATAATAAGCTGTTCAGAAACTTTTCCAGCAGATAATTACAGGTTAGTACTAGAATCCGTAAGTCTTTGTCTATGCAAATCCGCCATCAAGTAAAAGTGATGCGAGAAACAGCACCTAAGATGGGGTGGTAGGAACAAAAGCAATGATAAAGATCCACGTGAAATCTTTACGTAGTTGCACTCCAAGGATCTTGACTACTAAATATTTTTCTTAAGAATATTATCATGGATTTACCAAGGAAAATAAGGACCGGCATGCATACATGAGTAGATACATTTTTTTATGTTTTTTTTTTTCTGACATGATATTCGTTGTATAGCGTTTTCTTTTTTATCAGAGATTCTTATGCTTGTGCATCTACTCTAATAAAAAAAAAACAGTGACTGGTTATTAATAGAATATAAGCTACAGTGCTTTACGTTCAGGGTTAAATTTAACATTACTTTCAAATATAAATCAAAATAAGTGCCCACCGAGTTTAATATGGTTGTCAAATGGTATTTCCATTCCCACGTGTTAGGGTTAGGGTTAATCTCTAGGGTTAGCTATTAAAGTTGTTTTATTTTTTGCCTGAACATTTTTCATAACAACAAATTCACTGAACATGTGTTAAAAGAGCTTTTGTGAACAAAACAGTTTTTAAAGTTTTTTGGGTTTAAATTCAGCAGATTACGTAGAACTATGAGAAGGGGGATAAAGTATTTGTACATGATCTTTTGTTTCCGTGAAACCAGACGTCAAGAGTAGTTATCGCTATGTTTAGCTCGTTTTGCGATCTTACATCTATCTCCAGAATTTGTGCATGCTTTTTTTTCTTTTGCGATTAGTTCTTCTTCCTGGGAAACAATAATCAATCCTTCGGGAAACGCAACAGCCAGTGATAGCTCGTGAAAATCATTGGAGTACTTTCGCGTTTCAATCAGTTGCAATTGCGTTTTAATCAGTTGAAATGTTGCCATGTCGTCTGCTTATTCGTTTTATTCAGTTTCTGGCATCCCAAATGCGGTGATGCTAGAATAAATATTTTTCTGCCTCTCAGATAAGTGAATCATTTTTTTCCTTTACAAAAACGAAAAGATATAAATTTTGCAAACATAATATGTTAATTGAATAACTTTTCAGATGAATATTTCATTTTGCTGTTTTCGCCATTACAAGAAAATAAACATCGACTGGTTATTAATAGAATACAATCTACAATGCTTTACATCCAGGGTTAAATTCAAAATTACTTTCAAATATTAAAACAAAAAAATAAATGTCACTGATTTTAATATGGCCACCACGTGGTGTAACCGATTCCCGCGACTCAGCGAAACAAATATGGCTGCTTTGAAAGTTTCTGGCATCCAAATATTTTTCTGCCTATCAGCTTAGTGAATCATTTTTATCTTTCCTAAAACAAAAAATATAAATTTTGTTTATGACTTTGCTGCATAATATGTTAATTGAATAACTTTTCAGATGAATATTTCATTTTGCTGTTTTCGCCTTTAGTCTTACAAATAGTTTTACACGCTGCTTCGGTTTCATTTTGAATTTCCTTGCCTCTCCAAATGATGATTTGAATTTTGCTTAGGTGTGTTTCCTAAAGGAAAGAAAAACACAATATTTTACAAATATTTCCCAGATTTTTGTTCCTTATCCCTTTCTCCCCTTAAGGAGAATCTGTCTCATTTAGTATTCGTGTCTTTCGTTTACTCATCCTATTTATTCGTTTTACAAACTCTTCACCTTTGTCGATTGCTTATTTGGAATCATATTTATTCCTAACAACAATGAGCAGTACTTCTATTCCAGCTTTCGTCGGTGACGTCTGTGCAAATTGAGATGCACTTCACCGCTCGCGGTATTACTTCAGAGTCGAAATAATTAAACCTATAACTGAGCACGTTTTTAACACCTACTGTAAAAGATCTTATTACAGATCCACAACCAGGATCTTCTTATGAAAGCGTGAAATCCTCTGTTGGCTGAACACTGCTTTCAAACACTCATAAATGATGAACTATTTGGAGATTGGTTGCTTAGTCAGCTTCTGACTCGCTAGGGATGTGCCAGCCAATAGTGGCTTATTAAGACAGTTACTTGTATTCCAATTACCATCTAATGTACAAGCAATACTCGCCCCTGTGATGGAGACGGGTACATTCGAACAGCTTGTGTCCTTGAGGGACAAGGTCATTGGATATACCGGGAGGATCTGTGGTCGTTAAATCATCCCCTGACCCTGCATATATAGCCATAAAAAGGCTATCGAGAAACTGACGAAGGAGATAGAGGCATTGCGGTTATCTAGAAAAAAGTCACCTGTGTCAGAACCATCGTCGATCATTTTCTCCAGCATATTCTAATACTGAGTCCCACAAATTTTGCATGTACCACAGGTGCTTCAGCGATTGGGCCCCCTGTTGCAGAAAGCCCTGTGCGTTCGTCCTAAAGAAGTCTGTCTTGGTTGGCCTGTACTTACTATATAACCTAACAAAAGATCTCGAAGTCGATTCAATCGGGCTTTACAGAGATGATGGCCTAATGTATGTTAAAAACACAAACGGACAAAAGTGTGAACAAATCAAAAAAAATAATACTCAAAGAAATAAAACGAATAGGCCTAAAGGCTGAAATAACATCAAATGTTAAACAGGTCAACTTCCTCAATATTACCTTCAACCTCACTAGAGATACTTATGAGCCCTATGCTAAAGATAATTCCTACCCCCTTTATGTCAACCCACTATCTAACCACCCTAGATCTGTAAGTAAACACATCCCTGAATCAATTAGTCAAAGGATTAGCAACAACTCCTCCAATATAGATATATTCAATAAACATAAGAATTTTTATGATAAAGCACTAAAGGAGAGTGGATATAAAAATACCAAAATAAGAGTATATTCCAACTACACAAAATAACCCTAGTAGGAACAAAAATAGAAATAGGAAAATTATCTGGTATACACCTCCATTTAACAATTCAACTAAAACCAAATTAGGGAATAAATTCCTGAACTTAATAAACACTCATTTCCCCAATAACAACATACTCCATAAAATTTTTAATAAGAACACACTGAAACTCAGCTATTGTTGTGGTGACAACCTGGAAAAAATCATAAAAAAGCACAACATGAAAATACTAAACACCTCAGTAACCTCAAATCCTAGAAGAACATGTAACTGTACTAACAAATCAAACTGCCCTCTAAACCAAAAGTGCCTATCAACCCAAGTGGTCTATGAGGCATCTATCTCCTCAACCGAAAACCCATCCCAGACTAACTATTATATTGGTCTGGCAGGTAACAACTTCAAGGAAAGATTCTACAACCATAAACTCTCCTTCAACAACCCTGACCATCCTGGCCAAACTGGACTTTCACTACACTACCACAAAATAAAAACAAAAAATGAAACTCCCATAATAAAGTGGAAAATCTTTAAAAAATCTAGCACCTGCAAATCAATAAACTCACCATGTAGATTATGTTTAAATGAAAAACTGGAAATTATCCGTTTTAAAGACAGAAATAAACTCCTAAATAGAAAAGAAGAGACGTCTATCAACTGTAAACATAGTAGACTCTACCTCCTTAGCAACCCACATACCCCACCTTAACCCCACACCAACTCCCCACATATTTAAAAATGAACATTTTTTTTTAAATGAATGATTACATTACCCCCCCCATTATAACTACTTCAAAACACACCATAACCCCCTACCCACCCACCCAAATTTACCACCCAACCCCACACCAACAAGTCCCGATGAATCTATAAATATATAACCACCCCACTAAACTATCAATAACATCAAATCTCTAAGTATTACCTATAATTCTCAGCCTCAATAGCCTCTCAGTCATACTACCAATTCTACCAAAATCATCTCCCACCTAAACCCATAACTGGGATAGCTATTAACTCTGATATCACTTAGATTAATCTAATCGCAATTACTTAATCCTTCAATTACTATCTTGAACACTTAATGATTGACTGGTGCTTAGTCCTTATTATTGGTAGTAGAACCATAAAAGCCTACCATCACTTGTAGACTTATTTCGCCCAATGACTTCACAAGTAACAGGATAATAATAATAATAATAATAATAATAATAATAATAATAATAATTATTATTATTATTATTATTAATGCTATTGTCACTACGACTATCGTAGGTATGATTGGCATTATTATTATTATTATTGTTATTATAATTGATTTTATTAATACTAAGAATAGTAACACCATTAAACTTCTTTTATATAATGATTTCACTAGTATTCATTTTAGTATGATATAATCACAATTAAAAAATATTATCACAACAAAATTCACTACCGTTACTGTGCAAGCCATAAATAATTATATTAAAATAGAATTCAAAAGTAGCAATTAATACCCTAAATTAAATTTATCAAACATTTTTATCTACACGATAATCACCTATTACAACAGAAATGACAGTTATAACTTTATAATTATAATTCTATTCTCATTATTAAATTAAACCCACCCTGCCCCCCGCCCTGGTTGGAATTGAGGTCACGATTGCCCAGACACTAGAGATCATCCCACTCAACTTTCTGAAATATCACTTGTTGGGGACTCCCCCCCCTTTCATGTCCTCGCTATAGGCTGAGCCCCATCTCCGCCCCTCCCTCTTATGCATCTTCAATTTCCGGTTGGGGTTGAATTTAATATCTTAGGCATTTGGATTCCATTGTCGCTTGAAAAGTTGGCGTTCATTGTGGGCGCTAATGAAACAGCATATATTTTGTCGCAATTAATGGAATAATAAAATCACCAACAAAAAATATATTTTGCTCTGAATTTTCATTGAGCACTCTCATAAACACAGTTTCAACTTCCTTCGGATTTATACCCCCTGGATATTTGTAACAAGTTAATTATATATATATATATATATATATATATATATATATGTACACACTACTGAGGCAACGCCGACTGAGATGGCTTGGTCACGTTCACAGGATGGCTGATGGCAGAATTCCCAAAGATCTCCTTTATGGAGAGTTAAAAGAAGGAGAGAGAGACCATGGTCGCCCTCTTCTAAGATACAGGGATGTCTGCAAGAGAGACATGAAGGCCATTGACATCGATCCATCATCTTGGGAAAGCCTTGCCTCTGACAGGGATAAATGGAAAAAAAACCTCAAACGACAGCTTGACATCGGGGAGGCAAAGTGGAAAATAAAAGCTGCTGAAAAGCGTGCAAGGAGGAAAGAAAGGGCAAAAGCAAGTGAGCTTCCTCATCAACCCTCCCACTTCATATGTGACAACTGTGGCAGAGACTGCAAGGTCCACATAGGCCTTCTCAGCCACAGCAAGAAATGCCCTGATCGAGCCAGTATGCCCCTTGGGATATTGACACCACTGACAGGACTCTAAAAACTGGAACTAGCCAACAAGATCTGCAAGTGCCATTCATGGTCGGACACGACCGACGAAGGCCTACTATATATATATATATATATATATATATATATATATATATATATATATATATATTATCGCCTACACACTAATTTTATTCGAATTTTTGAATAAAACTGTTTAAACCGTTGATCTTTACATTTACCGGCATTATATACATCATATTTAAATATTCCCATATGATGGAAAAGGAATAAGAAGTTATTATGTACTCTTTAATAAGAGTACATAATAACTTCTTATTCCGTAGTAAAGGCAAAGGGAGACAATTCATTGACTTCCTGTTTTTTTGCTGGAATCATGGCGGCCGTTAATATGGCGGTAAATGCAGGTATTGTATTTATATAAATATATATTTATGTATTGAAAAATGTTAAGAAATTTCACTCGTATGATATTTATATGGGGTTCTATTAGTTATTAAAGAACTATGTTTACCCAATTTTCTCAACTTTGTATCACTATATTATTGAGTCCTTCAATGAATATTAAAAACACGTGTTTTACACTGACATATTTTTTTGAAAAAAAGGTTTCTTTTCGTGTATATTTGCGTTTTTGTCTTTCAAGTATAATTATGTTTATTGTAATTGTATTCAATGACGATCCTAATAAGAATATAAACATATAAAGCCAAATCCTACATCCTCGTGTGTAAGTGTTAAATGTATTGTTTTCGGTTTTAACTAAAGAGGAAGTAATTTTCTTTTTGCGTGCCATTTAATCTTTGTGTATAATTTACCCTCAAACTTATCCAGCTATTATTGGTATGTACTGAAGAATAATATAATATTAACTTTCAACCAACTTTTGAAACTATATTTGGTATTATTGTAGATAAGCATCCTCGGTACATGTTCGTCTTTTCTCACAGTCCGTTTTTCACAACTTTTTAATGACCAGTTTTTTTTTCTTTTTTCGGTGTACACTTACCTATCAGGCTGCTAGAGAATTCCGGGGCTTTTGGAAATAAAATTCAAATATTTTACATTTTAGGAGCGGGGATCAGTTTCCAATGTTAATTCAACGTAGACTGATCCCCCACTTTTTGACCATCTCAATTTTTGTAAAAGTCTTTTTCGGTGTACAATTACCTATCATGTCAGTAGAGAATTCCGGAGTTTTTGGAAAGAAATTTCAGAAAATTTAGATTTTAAGACGGGGGATCAGTTTTCAATGTAAATTCAACGTAGACTGATCCCCCTCTTTTTGACCATCTCAAATCTTTAAAATTCTTCTTCTGCTTACAATAACCTATCATGTCGCGAGAGAATTCCGGAGTTTTGGGAAAAAAAATTAACAAAATTTACATTTTAAGACGGGGGATCAGTCTTCGTCTTTTCCCACAGTCCGTTTTTCACAACTTTTTAGGTCTTAAAATCTCAATTTTTTGAAATTTCTTTCCAAAAACCCTGAAATTCTCTCGCGACATGATAGGTACTTGTAAGCAGAAGAATAATTTTTAAAATTTGAGATGGTCAAAAAGAGGGGGATCAGTCTACGTTGAATTTACATTGAAAACTGATCCCCCGTCATAAAATCTAAATTTTCTGAAATTTCTTTCCAAAAACTCCGGAATTCTCTACTGACATGATAGGTAATTGTACACCGAAAAAGACTTTTTAAAAAATTGAGATGGTCAAAAAGTGGGGGATCAGTCTACGTTGAATTAACATTGGAAACTGATCCCCGCTCCTAAAATGTAAAATATTTGAATTTTTTTTCCGAAAACCCCGGAATTCTCTAGCAGCCTGATAGGTAAGTGTACACCGAAAAAAGAAAAAAAAAACTGGTCATTAAAAAGTTGTGAAAAACGGACTGTGAGAAAAGACGAACATGTGCCGCATCCTCCGCTAATCCCCCCGAATGAAAAGCCTAGCGGAAAAAAAACAAAATAGCTAGAATGGGGAATCAGTTTCACATATAAATTTAACGTAAAATGATCCTTCATTTCAGGGATATTAAGGCTTATTAGAGCAATTAATAATTTAAAAATATTACTGTGCGTGTTTTTTTTGTTTTTTTTTAATGCTGAAAAGTTAATAAATTACTTATCAGAAGGGACGACCCGAAGTCAGCATGCCGCTATTCCGAATTCACAACAGCAAGCCGCAATCAATAGACTCTCTCCTGCACCTGGAGGTCATAATTAAAAAAATCTAAATCTTTTTCATGTAAAACGTTATAATTAAAACTTGCTGGAAGGAAAAGTGGTAATTTTTGTACTATTTTACCCGGCGCAAAAAAAAAAGTAGAATTCTACTTTTTTTTTTTTTTTACGATTACATTTAAACAGCTGAAAAAAATCCGCAAAGAAGGAATTACAAAAAAAATTAAATATTAAAGTGGGGAGGTCACTTTCCTTTATAAATCTAATAACATAAAATGAGCACCCACTTCCTGGCCAGTTAGCGTTAAACGAGACATGTAATCGACTTGAGTTTCGAATGAGAGGTTGGGTGTTATTCCCCCCCCCCCAAAAAAAAAACGAAAAGCTCCCTATGTTAAGAATGGTTGGCACTTCTGCATTTTAGCTGTCACTTACTGTGATCAGAAATCGTTATTGAAGAGTTCCATTCATTCAACCGGAAGTGCCAGACTTGTTTTCTCCCAAAATGGATCTGAAAACCTCAATCTGCGAGATATTGGTAGTTTAACAAGCGAGCCTCAGAAAACTATAGACTTTTTGCATGCACACACAAAAAAAATCAAACAGCCCAAAGTTGTAAATTATATATATATATATATGTAGAAGGATGAAAAGGAATTAGAAAAACAAAAGTCAAATCGTATTTCTATTCTATATATATATATAAAACCAATGTGGACTGTTTGTTGGATTTTCGTTTTAAATTATAAATTTTCGTTTTAAAAGATCACTGTTGACTATTTTGATAAAATTTTAATTCATACAAAAAAAACATTTTTATTATTTTTATAATTTTTACATTATATTTAATAATGTAAAAATATTTTCATATTCAATAACGATACATTGTTCGCTGTTATTATTGTGATTTGGGATAAAAACATCTAATTCTGTTACTTCCGGTTGTTTGTCTGCCCCTGCCTTCAAAAAAGGAAAGCAAATAAAGTCTGAGTGACGGCTAAAATGCAGAAGTGCCGAATGGTTTTCTAAATAATAACGTTATTTCAGCACGATCCGTAAACTGCAGAAGTACCAAATGTTTTAAGTGTTTTTAATCTATGCATTTCTTATCGTCACTTTTACTTAGCCCATTTATATTTAAACCAAAAAAAAAACTGAATTGGCTAAATTTCTACGTGTAATAAAAACACCTAGAAATTTAGCCAATTTATGATAAGTAACAAAATAATTAAAAAAAAGGTGCTTGTTCGTAATTCTCCACCACCCAATTTTTCTCAACTTTTTTACTAACCAAATTTTTTCTCATGTCGCTAGAGAATTCCGTGTTGTGTGAAAAAGTTTTTTCAAATATTTTAGATTTTAGAAGTTTTTATAAATTTAATGTGAACTGATCCTCCCACCTTTTGACCATCACAAAATTTCCAAACAATCCGGAATTCTCTAGCGTCATGATAGGTAATTGTACACAGAAAAAAATAAAAAAATTTGGTTAGTAAAATAGTTGAGAAAACTAGTGGTGGAGTATTACGAACAAGCTGTAAAAAAAAAAAAAAAATTTAATTTCGTCTTTGCAGGCTGTTTTGTAAAAAAAAAAAATTTTTTTTTAATGGATGGTTGTGCTTACTGATTGGGTGAAGCCTTCGGGGGGGGGGGGGGCCTAACAGGAGCAAAGTCACTAGCGCATTTATGGTTGGGTGGGAGAGGTAGTTAAAAAACCTATATTAGGTTCTACCATTCTCTTACAGGCATCCACCCCATCAACGAGATCGACAGATTCAGTTCGAGTCAGCATCCACGAACCGACATTGCTGAAAAAACTCGACACTCAGGAGTTTGACTCGGAAACAGTCAGACTCAGTTCGACATCGAGACAGGTCGAGTCAGGCAGACTGTTCGACTTTGCTCTAGCCAGAGAAAGCTGTTCTCGGCATTCGTTCTCCATTGTTACCGGACCCTGTTTGGTGGATCCTAAAGAGCATTTCTTTTTAGCAAACCTTTCCCCTCCCGATTGCTGCCTCGGCCCCCTTCAGGGTACAACCAGGAAAAGATAAACTTTATATTTGAAAGATATTTTCTTTACAATTTGTTTTTTCCCAACACTTTGCTAAAAAGAAGACTTGTTGGGACCAACATATTGCAAAAAGGAATTTGTTGGATACCACACTTATTTGTGGACCATGACTGAGCAGTTTATGTGTGAAGAGCAAAGCCGAGAGGGAAAAAATATCTGCAATTCAAGAAGCTGTAAGAGAAAGTATGCTGAATTTAACGGATACCCAAATGTCTCAATAGCCCAGGATCAAACATTTAACACCCAGCGAACCAACAATTACGAAATTGGACCTAAACTGGGACCCTGAAGTCAGGGCGCCATTCGACTAAAGAAGAAATCTTGTGAACTTTAGAACCGACTTCTTCAACACTACTATTGTATCTGAACTCTACAAATGCAAAATTTAGCTTCAAAACCGACGTATGTCGTATCTTTGATACGTCGTGTGATGAGAGAACCAGAATAAATATATTACTGTTAACATCATCACAAGTTGAAATAAAACTTGAAATAAGTCTCAAATTTTATTTTAATTGTGGAAACTCTTGTTTCAGGATGATGAATCTTATTTTCGGTCATTTATTCGCACCTTGCTTTTTTTTTTCTTGATCTCCCTAAATATTCAGAACTTTACTATAATATCTCCTAATGAAACATCTCGTTTTTTGTTTTTATTGTTTTACTACAATTTGGCTTCAGCAGTGGATCCATTGTTCAGGCCATGATACTACTACCCATAATGATTTTCTGTGGCTATTGTAAATACATTTCTAATAGTCGTGCAGACTTGTGTAAAAACAGTAATATTGTGTATCATCAGGATGAACTTTTCACTGAAATTTTTCACTGTTTCGTATGGCAAATTTTTTTTTTCCTCTTCCAATGCAACCGGCTCAGTTTTTTATTTTTTTATTTTTTTTATTTTACTGATTTCTGGAATATCACCACATATTCCTACAATTTGAAAGAATTCCAGTTACAATATTCTTTCTATTACTCTTTTTTCTAAAGGAGAATCATTGAGGAATGACTATATTCCTTCTATTTTGTCTTTTGACATTAAACTTCTATTACTCTTTCTTCTAATGGAGAATATCTGGAATATCACCACATATACCAACTATTGGAAGGAATTCCTTGTCTTTTGACATTCCTTCTATTACTCTTTCGGGTATCTTTTACAATAGCCCTCAAACTCGCGAGTCGGGTTCAATAAAAGTTATAGAACGTGGTCAAAAAAATGAATATGTAAAAAATAAATGCGACGTACGTCGAGGCTGGAGATTTTCCTAGTTAGTTATTCCATTTGTTTGTATGTTTACGTAGGATAAATGGGTTTTTATTAGACATGAAAAAAAAAAAAAATTTTTTTTCTGGACACAAATTTTTACTTACTAAACATGGCGTTGACGCTCTTGTTTTGCGAGCCTCGCTTCGGATTCTCGTTGTCACGGGTTACGGCGTGTGTGTGTGTTTTTTTTTACCGGGACTCATGATCAAAGCGGCGTCTTTTGTTTTTTTTTGGTTTGCATTTTTGAAATTTAATTTTATGAAACTAACATTTTAACAATCATTTTGGTCACCGAATGAGCGCGCTTGTCGTTACGTCATTGGGGGTGGGGGGACATTTCCGTGTGTTTCTTGTTGCTGCAAAGACGTGGGAAAATGACTCAAGCGCAACTTATACATCGTGCCATGACTGAATTGACCCTCATGTCGATAGTTGAAGTCCATGCACGGGACCGTTAACGAAATGTGTGCTGACTACATGGCTGAGTTTATGTGGTCGCAACGGTTCCGTGGCATGACTATATCATTTTTGGCAGCAGGTGTGCACCATGTACACGGTGTGACGAATAATGACATGTAAATAAAAAGAAACTGCTTTTATTCCTTTTGTTTAAAATGTTGTTTTGTTTTGTTCTTTTGCTTCACTGAAATGTGAAAAATTGGGGTTAGGTTTAGGGTTACGATAAGGAATTTTTTAAAGAAACAACAGGAAAAAAAAACATTGCGGTGTGACGAATGAAAATAATATGTAAATAAAAGCACACTGACATGTAAATCAAAAGAAAATGATTTTATTCCTTTTGCTTAAAATGTAGTTTTGTTTTGTTCTTTTGCTTGGCTGAAAAATGCAAAAATTGCGCTTTGACTATGAGTCCCAGTAAAAAACAACCCCGACAGAATGAAACCGAAACGAGGCTGCAAAATTTGCAGAAGAAGCCGCCATTTTTTCCTTCAAATTTCCGTACGATAAAAATATCGATTTATAAAAAATAGCACTTTTAACGGATTATAATCATTAATAGATGTCACGGGTATGTTGGAAATTCAGTTTTATCGACTACGCTAACTTTTATTTGTTGTATATTTGTTTTTTTTAGCGGTTTCGTTTGAGGGCTATTGTAAAAGATACCCACCCTTCTAAAATAGAATGTCTGGAATATAACCGCATATTCCTACTATTTAAAGGAATTTCAGTAACAATATTCCTTCTATTACTCTTTCTTAAGAAAAATCTCTGATGGATGACTATATTCCTTCTATTTTGTCTTTCTTCTGTAAGCCACAATGATATCTTAAACAATATAAGATAAACTTAGGCTTTTTTTCAATTTTCGTTTTCTATTCCTACAACGTATATTAACGTTTAATTTTTGTATTGGAATAGATTGAGGATTGTTTGGTACATTCATACGTGAAACGGACATTATAATCTGAAAATCGAGGATTTCAGACACTTTTTTTTTGTTCTTTTGTTTGTTTGTTTTCTTAGTTGGGAGTGTGTAAGAAAAAGAGAAAAAAACATTTTTTTAATGGATGGGGGGGGGGGGGAATGTGATCCAACAGGAGCAATGTCTGACAAGCACATTTATGGTTGGGTGGGAGAGGTCGTTAAGAAACCTATATTAATTTCTACCATTCTCTTACGGGCTAGATTCAGGCATCCACCTCATCAACGAGATCGACAGACTCGGTTCGAGTCAGCATCGCTGAAAAAACTCGACACTCAGGAGTTCAACTTATCGACAGACAGAACATCGAGACAGATCGAGCTAAGCAGACCGTTCAACTTTGCTCTAGCCAGGGAATGTCGTTCTCGGCATTCATTCTCCATTGTTACTGGACCCTGTTTGGTGGGTCTCTAAAGAGCCTTTATTTTTAGCAACCCTTTCCCCTCCCGACTGCTGCTTCGGCCTCCTTCAGGGTACAGCCAGGAAAAAAACAAACTTTATATTTGAAAGATATTTTCTTTATAACTTTTTTTCACAACAGTTTAAATGTAATCGCAAAAAAAAGTAGAATTTAAATTTTGTTTTAGAGGGTAAACAGCGCAGGGCTCTTGGATAGAATGTAACCGAGCTGAGGGAGATAACTCTAAAGTTCGTACACGCCGCTATTCCGAATTCATTGTCATAAACACCGGTATACACTTTGATATGCAAGGGAGATAACTTTTTTATATCTGCAAGAAAGAAAATGTGACTGTTTTGTAAATGTCACAAACTTATTAACAATTAATAAAAAAAAAAATGCGACTGATTTTTAATAAAGTCTCCATTTTTATTTACATGTTTTCTCGCTGCAAGATAGAAAATGCAACCGTTTTTGTAAATGTCACGAACTTTATAACAATTAATAAGAAAAAATGTTAGTCTTTAGCACAAAGAAAATACGACTAATTTTTAATAATGTTTTTTTAAATGTCACAAAGTTCATATAAAAAAAAAAGTTATGGTCTTTACCTTTAAAGAAAGAAAATTACAAAAACAGTCACATTTTCTTGCAGCAATAAAAAAAAAAGAAAGTTATCTCCCTTGCATGCCAAAGTCTAGCGTCTAAATTACACTTAAACGTTGTTTATGGCCACGAATTCAGAATAGCGGCGTGGAAGAAAGTTAGTTCTCCCTCAGCTCGTTTACGTTCTATCCAAGAGCGGCAAAATTTTAAAAAATTATTATTTTAGAGGGTGGGGCACTTTCCTATATAATTTTAAAGTAAATTGAGCACCCACTTCTTGGCCAGTTACCGCTGAATGGCGAAAAAAAAATTAGGGATGGGATATTTTTCTTATCTAATCAGGTACTAACTTTGGTCAATTTTTTTTCTGCTGAAAAAAAGTAAATTAAAATATGTAATAATGTGTACAATAAAATTTGAAAACGTGGAAAATTATTTATTTTTTGGGGGGGAAGGGGGGGGGGTCATTTTCTTATGAGTCACACCTGTTACCAGGCCGTCTAAAAGGTCAATTATCAGCATTCATGAGTTTTTTTTCTTTTTTTTTTTTTACGGGTCACTCCTGTTGCTAGGTCCTTTGCCGAACCTTTTTCCCAACGAAAGGCATCCCTAACATTTTATTGCCTATTTGTTAGTCATGTGTCAGTCACCATTTTTACAAACCATCGCTAGACTTATAAAAATTGAAATTCTATTATTTACAGCCCAGCGTATATTTTGATTTTGTTAAACCAAAATGTCTTGCCAATCGTGTTCCTTCCATTATTATAGCTGCATTGTCCAATTTTATAAAAACAATGAAGAGTATGGAATTTTTGCGTTCCCTTAAAGTATTACCCCTAACCGTCTTGTGCCATTGATGTAATTCGGTGTGTATGTACAGAGAATGTAGCGTTGCCCAAAAAGTTATCTGCGTGGAGAAGTCCAAGAAAACCAAATGCAATTTCAGTGTTTCAGACTGCAAAGGCTCTTTTTCCGATCCTTGGAAAATTGTATTATTTGCCAACCACTATTTAAGTAGAAAATGGGACTATAGAGTAATGATGGAATGGTGTAAGCATTTCTCCAAATACTTCAGTAGACTGGCTGTATTTTTGCACGGAAGTGACGGATGCATGGTTTAATAACCAGAACTCTATTGATGGCGACAGTCGAAGTTAAAATCGATGAAAATACAACAGAGGCCGTATACTAAAGCAATTGTGGTTGTTCGGTGGTATCGAGAGGATAACCAACGAAAATTTCTTATCGCTTTACAGTCCCACAGGAGAAAAAAGAAACAGAGAGACACTGGGGGTCTTGCAACTCAAACATAGGGTTAGTGATAAGATAAGTAATTTCTTTTTACAACTTTTCAGGAATTAAGCCCCTCTTCAGTTAAGCAACAATTGAGCAGTTATTTGCAGCAGCACTTTTTAATGGTGAATTGTTCCTCTTTTTATTGAACTAACAATACACATGAAAAACATTTTAATTATTTAAAATATTTTAATCGCATACATAAAAAGAACTTGATGATTTAAGAAAAAATCTTTTTTTTAATCTAAAAATAAGGACGTTATAACTTTCTCTCCTCTGCACGGTTGGTTATTTTTCCGTCTTTAAAACCATATGCGTTTCATCCAAGGTGATCCATAATATTATGGATCGCCTTGGTTTCATCGCATTTTTTATATTACTTTTCAGTGAAAATGTTATATTTTTGTTGAATTTGTCATATGTGTTTTTGAGCAATATATGCCACTGGAAATCTCCAGAAATTAATGGTTTCCAAGTAATCTAGTAAATGCTCATAAATCTACTTAAAAATACCATTTATCCTTTAAAGAAAGAAGTTAGAGAACTCAGTTGAATTTTAATGCATTTACAAGAAATTACAAGATTTCCCAAATATTTTTGGCGTAAATCATAGATTCTGCACAATTCTATTTCAAGATTTCTAAAAAAAAAAAAAAAAAAGGGGGGGGGGGCTTAACTTATATATAACTTATATACAGACTATTTTTTAAAAAAATCTTAATATTAAAAACAAATTTTTTTAATGTTACGGCTTAGATTTTGAACATCAAATTACTTTTAAGTATGCAAACAGGTAAATGAGTGTGAAACTTTACAAGAATCAAGACAAATAGACTAAATCTTTTTTTTAAAAACAAGTGACATCATCCAATCTAACAGAAAAAAGTGATGTTTGTAAATAAGTTCATCATATTCGATTTAACATCCGTTGAACTTTGGCATGTGTTGAACGGCTTTTAAAAATTGACTTGATTAATAATAAAAAAGTGAATCTATAGATGATGTTTTTAATCTATGTTCTGTGAGAGAAAAAACTTTTCTTATTTTCTGATTTAGCTGCCAGGCTGTGGACACCGTTTAAAGAGCTATATGATGCTGTAGACACTGTACTGCTGAAAAAACAATTGGAAGCCCTACATGACTTGGAAGTTATACTCCGCCGACACAAGCCAGATTTTCTCGCTCTTTTAAAATCACCAGTAGGTGTTTTTTCTTTCTTTTTTTAATTTTTCCTTTTTCTCTTTGTAATTAGTCAAATGCATTTACCTAATTCCTGCTTGATGTGAATTAAGTCTTAACTAAAAATTAATATGGTGTAGTTAGTAAATGTTTTTTTGTAGAAATAAATTTTAAATATTTTCTTTTCAATAACCTTTACAAAATGTTTAAATGTTATGTCCATATAAGATCAAGTTTATCAATATTATATAATTTTGAAATTATTTTAAAATAAAAATATTTATTTCAATTTTTTACAAAAGTTAAATGTTTCAATAAGAAATGTAGAATATGCAAAAGTCTTTAAAAAAAAAAAGAAGAAAATTCCATGCATATTAATTATAATTGTTTTTCTTTAGCCAAAGAACTCCTTGCAAAGGGAAATGGTAAAAAAGGCCACAAAAGAAGGACTTCCTGTTTATGCCGAGCAGAGAACTCAGACATTGTCTCAAGACTTCATCGATGAAGCTTTAATTTTTAGTGACTTATTCAATATTAATGAATTTGCTGCTGTGGAATTTTTGCTTGCTGGTAAGAATATTTGTTTGAAACAGCAAATTTATTGAGTTTATAAAGTATGTATCAGAACTGTATTTCAGAAAGGTTATTAACATCCCAAAACTTATTTAGACAATTTAACTCATCAAATGAACTGAACTGTTTAGATTATGCAACATTAATTAACATATTTCTTGGTATTATCATTTTGCTTGGAATGATCAATTTTGATTCATTGCAAAATGTTTTCAATAAATCTATAACTACATATGATTGAGGTTACCTCCATCGTAATATAACCAGGCCAGTACACTGAAAAATGATGTCATGCTTTAAAGTAACAAACAAGATCTGTCGAACAGTCAGATTATGGGCATTTTGACCCCTCCCTTCACTTAAAAATTCATCAAAATTCAGGAAATCAACCAATTTTAATGAAATTTTCAGTATTTATTAATTAATGATCACGGAATATAATCAATCCATTACTTTATTAGAAATCTTAGTGCAAATGTATTATTTCGTGTAATTTGCATAGGCTAGAAGCAAACATTAAGTTAATACTTAATGGTGTTGTCATAAATTTTTGAATTTTTAAAACATGAAAATTTTTCTTTGAAAAATAATTTGTCTGATTAATATTCATTCTTTAAATAAGTTCATTCTTTCGGGATTATTTTAAATGTTTGAGTAGATTGTTATAAACAACCTGGTGTACATTAAATGAAAAGACTCAGTTATGTTGCATGGAAATATCTCTATTCTTAGGCAGTTTTATTCTTTATATGAATATTTCATTATCATTATTTTCAGCTGAATAATTTGATAAGAGTTGCTCTCATTTCCGAAAAAAAAAAAATCAACTCTCATTAAAAAAAAAAAAATCAACTCTCATTAATCCAGAATGCTGAATGAGTAGCAATTTCAATTTCGAGCAATTAAACTACTTTTTTTTTAACTTCAAAGTAAATCAAACATAAAAGATTACGAATTCAGTAAAATAACACAAAACCAATAATTCAAAATAATTAATTAATAGAACATTTATTGAAATAAATTAAAATGTTTTGTTTTTTTTTCAAAACAAATTTATTTACGATGTATTATTTGAATATCTCGCTTATTTCGTTGTATTTTCGCACACATTTTGGATGAAATTTATCTTAAAAACTTGAAAATCTAACTTTAATGCAATGCGGCCATGTTGTAATTTTCTTATTTTCTTTCTCACTTGACATCTATAAAAAAGGAAATACGTTTGACAAAAGGAACAAGTTAACAATGATTTCCAAGTGAATGAATAATCCTTAGGAGGGTAGCCGTGTTCTTGGCAGGGGAATAAAGTCATAATAGCAGGAACAAGTAAACCATGATTTCCAAGTGAATGAATAATCTTATGGCCGTGTGTCTGCTCGCTCTGATTACTTGTTGAAAACAGATGGTCGCATGCACATAAGTGCCTTCGGCATTGATAGTGGTTCTTACTAATCACTATCAATGACGTCACCAGAAAAACTCGACTCAGTAAACTGGCCTGGGTTATTACGACGGCAGTGGTTTGACTCTGAACTTCACCCTTCTCCCCCCACCCCCATGATACATGAGGGTTAGGTATTGGTTTGGATCATGTGATGTAGAAGTATTTGAGGTGACCCCAAAAAAAAAAACAGTTGCTGTGTAAATGTAAACAAAGAAATGCATCTAATGTAAGGTCTTGCTAAATAGCTTTAGACCCCTCTGAGGATGATTTGCAGATTCGTTTTCCAATTTGTTCAGATCTGCAAAAATATTTTGTTCCGGTGGTTAAATCTGTCTGAAAGTCTTATACAAGTTATGTCAAATGATCTGGCTCATTTTTTTAAATTTTTATCTCGACTATAAATATTTTATTTGCATTAAAATGGTATTAAAAGATACCATTTTAATGCAAATAAAATATTTATAGTCGAGATAAAAATTTAAAAAAAAATATATTTACTGAAGATTTGTCAAATTTTAGTTATCCACAATTTTTACCGCTAAATTTGATGCTGCAAAATAGAAAAAACTTAGAATACATTTGTATTTTACTGTAAGTAATTTGGTTTTATTTGCAATAAAACTGTTTGACAAAAATTCTAATACAAAAATTATTTATGTCAAATAGAATAGAAAATAAAAACATTTTAATTGATTTAATTTATATATATATATTTAAAAAAGATGCATTTATTTATGCATGGCGAAAGATTTGACACCATTTCAAATATGAAAAAATGTTTTAACAAAAAATAAACTATTCATTACTAATTTTGTAAAGATAAACTATTCATTACTAATTTTGTAAAGATAAACTATTCATTACTAATTTTGTAAAGATAAACTATTCATTACTAATTTTGTAAAAATAAACTATTCATTACTAATTTTGTAAAAATAAACTATTCATTACTAATTTTGTAAAAATAAACTATTCATTACTAATTTTGTAAAAATAAACTATTCATTACTAATTTTGTAAAAAAATTTTTTTAAATATTTGGAAAGAGGGGAAAGTATATCATAATCATCAGGAAAGAGGGTTATTAATTAAGATGCCAAAAAAACAAATGTTTGGGAATTTTTGAGATAATTTTTGGATTATTTGGACGACTATTCTTATCTTGGTTTTGATTTTCTACGTTTCGGACAAAGTAACCTCTGACCTTCTTCGAGTGCATTTTTCGAACATGTGAATCTTTGTCAACTCGGGGGAACCTATATGGAATTACAAACTGATCCCTTTATTAAATCCACGGGGGTAGATTATTCTCGTTCTGTCAGTCATCACTGATCAGTGTTAATTTGTTATAATTAGTTATTATCGACTGTAATATATATATATATATATATATATATATAGTTAGGCAAACATTATTAAATAACACGGAGTGGTTTTGTTTGATGCGACTTTTTTATTTAAATAAAAAAAAAAGTCGCATCAAACAAAACCACTCCGTGTTATTTAATAATGTTTGCCTAAATGAAAATATGCTGCCTAAATACACACAATATATATATATATATATATATATATATATATATATATATGCACAGACACGTGAAAAACCTCCCACGTAATAATTCGAAACACGACTTGTTGGGGTCCTCTCCCCCCTCCCCTCTCATGTCCCATGTCACCGTTATAGACAAAGCCCCAACTCTGTCCACCTCCCCCTCCAATGTATTTTCAATTTTCAATCTCCCGTTAAAGTTGAAGTTAAAATTTATGCCATTTGAATTCCTTCGCCCGCCCGATGAGTTGGTCGCTATTTGCACCAATGAAACAAAACTTGTTTTGTCGCAACTAATGGAATAAAATCAAAAAATATATATATATATATATATATTTTCAGTGTTGGACGAGAATTTGTCTCGTATTCCGGCTTTTCAGAGTTGGACTAGTGATTTGATTTGGGAGGGGGTGGGGGGATGAAGGACCAGAGAAAAAAATTAAAAACTTGTTTTCCTTTTTTACTTGTTTTTTAACCTATTAAGTTTAGAAATGTGTTCTATTTTAACATGTATCAAGGTCTTTATGTAACTTTGTATAATAGCAAGTTTTAATTTTTACAATCTGAAGTCGCATGTGCAAATATTTTATTTTGCATCCAATGAAATCTTTTTCATTATTATATTATTAAACAGAACATTTATCAAATCATCTATTGTAAATATAAAAGATATATTATTTTAATTCAATTTCTAAACTCTATTTCAGGTTATCTATAACTATGTATTTCCCACTTCTATGTGACATTTTAACTGCTTGGATGTTTTGTGTGTATAATCCCATTAAAGTGTCAGAACGATTTAGTTTGAGATTTTTATTTAACTTTTTTTTTAACAAATTTAATTTGCATGGTTTTCAATTATTTAAAAAAAAATGCTAAAGTAAGTAGAACTGACACAGATAATTAAAAAATGTTTAACATTTTGTGTGGATTATTTTGCCAACTAATTGATTTATTTGCATTGTACTGCCTTAGTATGGCTAGAAAACTTATAGAATTCTATGTGTTAATCGTAAAATAAAATACTTTATGTGAAAAAATCATTCTTTAATTTGAATTTTGCTTTCTGTGGAATAATGAAATATCTTAATGAAATGTTTCATCTGTTAGGTCAAAATCAACAACCGAACTACCCTGGTCTGGGTCGTGGTTTAGTGGCAGTTCTGCTATACTATGATGGTCAAAGAGCTTTAGTGAACTCACTCCATGTCCTCCTTCAGGCTCGGGAAGGACGAATGTGGACAATGGGCAATATCCAAGAGGTTACAAATCTCATAACCAGTTATACTGATCAACTCATTGAGGATGGTCTTGTTGGAAGAATATTAGGTAAGAATATTTTTTTTTTTTGATAATTTAGTTTGGATTTTTATTTATAAAACATTTAATATCGATACAATTTCTTTGTTTTCTTTAGAAGTTAAAAGTTGTATTAATTTATGAAAGAAACAGAAGCATAACTGAAATATTAATGAAATTATTTTTTTGTACATTTTTAAAACTAAACTTACAGATTTTTCTATTTTGATGAATGTTTTTTATATATTCAAATTGTTTTTCAAATTATATTTTAACTATGGCATGTATCATTGACATCAATTAATTTCAATGACTAAACAAGAAATATGTGTATATATTTTATTGTTATATTTTTTCTTGTTGAGGTCTTGTCAAAGCTATGGATTTGGATAATGAAGTAGAAAAACTTGAGAAGGAACGGGCACTTGGACCACCAAAACACAGAAAACAGGTTGGCTATTCTTTGATAATTTCAAATAAACTAACAATCTGAAGTTTTGCTAAATTTATATATATATATATATATATATATATATATATATATATTCATTACTAATTTTGTAACATATATATATATATTAGCTGCATTTTTCTTCTGTTACGAGACTTACCATAACATGGATTTTATAATATATTCTTCAAACCTACTCTAATTGATACTATTGAATATAATAATTGTAATTGCATAACCAACAGACAGTACTATAGGGATTTGGAAAAGAAAGAGTTTTTACATATTTGATCATTTTGTTAGTAAAAATAAAAGTGTGGTTTCTCTTAAACAAAAGATAGAACAAGTGATAAACATTATAATATATATATCTATATATATGTATATTTATATAATGAAAAGGGAAAACCAAAAATATTCATGTATTCATCACCATTTCATCTTTATTTCAAGACTTCCTCGGGATGATTGATTTGAAGAAATAACACACAAGTACAAATATTTGAAAAGGTTTGGTTTGTTTGTGACATGAAAAGAATATTTTTGTTCTTGGAACATCTGAGTGGAGTACTAGCATGTCTATTCTTAGAATTCCTAGAATCTGGCCCATTCAAATTTAGAGTACCTCCAAACACTGAATACTTTAGATATATTGACGACATTCTAATTTTTCTACCCGAAGACGCACAAATTGAAAATCTCAACAAAAAAATTAAACAGTCAGAAGCTCCATAAAGTTTACCTATGAAACAGAAAAATAGCTCTATACCATTTTTAGGCACACTTATAATAAAATCCAACAATAATCTATCCTTTAAAGTGCATCGCAACACCACACACAAAAATGACTATACGTTTTTTTTCACACCATAACAACAAAATAAAAACAGGCATGATAATTGTTTTTCCTACATACTTTAAGAATCTCTAGTCCACAATAGCTAGATGAAGAATTCAAATACATCACAAATTCACTGAAACATAGCAATACCCCACATATTTCATATTAAATGCAATGAAAAAAGACATAAATATTTTCCAAAAACAATAAGCAAAAGTCTTATACACTGGACACTTCTCTCATGAGCAGACATCTTCTCTTACCTACCCATGCCAATAATACAATAATTTGCAACGCTCTAAAGAAACTAGGAATTCCGACAATACAAACTACATCACAAACATTAAAAAGAACAAAACATTTTCAAAAAACCCACATCTAATGCAGGTATATATACTATCCCATGCAGTAATTGTCATCAGATATATGTAAGGGAAACTCAACGGGAACTAAAGAAAAGGCTTGGTGAACATAAAAGACATATAAAAAATAACAATTCTTTGAAGGCACTTTTCTCTCATGCATTACAACACGATGATTCTTTTAACTTTGAACGGGCTAGACTCGTTTAATTCATTTTAAATAAATCTCGGCGAAGACTTCTTGAATCAGCACTTATTATAAACTAGCGGGGCTACCTGGCGTTGCTCGGGGTCATAAAAACATATAATTGAAGAAAAATCGCGTGTGTAACATCTTTATATTCAAACTTCTATTTCTCCCCCCCCCCCTTTCTCTATAGCCGTCTCTTTATCTTTCTACTTTTCTCTTCCCTGGTCGCACCATTTCACCGCTACTTTCTAATTTTGCCTTTTGCGAAAGCTGTTTCTTCCCCACCATTTCTCCTACGTTGCCCAGGGCAATAGTATGATATATTTCTATAAAAAGTAACACCTCTATCTGCGCCTTCTATATAGGTACTTATCTCCGCCCCGGTGTTCATACTATTTACGTATCTATCGCCACCCCGGTGCGCATACTATATACGTACCTATCGCCGCCCCGGTGCACATACTATATACGTACCTATCGCCGCCCCGGTGCGAATGCTAAATAGACCAATCGCCGCCCCGGTGCGAATGCTAAATAGTACCTATTGCCGCCCCGGTGTGCATGCTACATAAGTACCTATCACTGCCCT
This sequence comes from Sepiola atlantica, assembly GCA_963556195.1. NCBI lineage: Eukaryota > Metazoa > Mollusca > Cephalopoda > Sepiida > Sepiolidae > Sepiola > Sepiola atlantica. The sequence goes on along the minus strand of OY744517.1, from coordinate 4,058,431 downwards.
AGTGCGAATAATTAATATGTACATATCGCTGCCCTGGTGCGAATGCTAAATACGTACTTATCACCGCCCCAGTGCGAATGCAAAATACGTACTTTTCGCCGTTCCGGTGCATGTGCTATATACGTACCTATCGCCGCCCCGGTGCACGTGCTATATTTGTACCGATCGCCGCCCCGGAGCATATGCTATGTACGTACTTATTGCCACCCATGTGCACATGCTATATACGTAACTATCGCCACCCCTGAATTCTAAATACGTACCTATCGTCGCCCTGGTGCGGAAGCTAAATACATACATATCGCCGCCCCGGTGCAAATGCTGAATACATACCTATCGCTGCCCCGGTGGGAATGCTAAATATGTACCTTTCGCATTCTAACGACTGTTTTTGTTTGAAAAGAAACAAACAAACACTCATTCTATTTCATAGACGCAGTACATATATTAAATTCTAACGGCTATGTTTCATTACAAAAAAAACAAGAACATTCTTTTCACGTCATAAACGAACCAAACTTTTTCAAATATTTGTACTTGTGTGGTATTTCTTCAAATCAATCATCCTGAGGAAGTCTTGAAATAAAGATGAAACGTTAATGAATATATAAATAATATTTTTGGTTTAATTTTTTTAAATTTTCCATTACGTTGAAATATTTTCCTTTTTTTTTTATCATATGACTATCAGTCATATTCAAGTAATTCATTTTTTTAGCAGCTATCTACATCTTGTGTCAATCATGAGCTATTTGATCTTTTAAGATCATTTAAAATGTTGACTCTAACAGGATACAGTTGAACAACAGCAAACTAGCAAAGATGTATAATGAACAAAAAGTAAAGTCTAATTGGCATAAGATGCTCATTCAGTTTATCCTGTTTGACTGTATGTAAATTTGGCATCTCACTGATACCTGCAGCTGAAAGGAAAGAATTTAGCATGTTACCGTATCTGATGTCGGTCAAATGTCACATCTTCTAAACATAAGCAAATCCTAGAACAGTTTTTCTATGTAAAATTTTTAAATAATTATATTTATTACAAAAATATATTAATAAAAAAAATATTTATTATAAAAGATTATGCCGTTTAAATTTGAGAAAGTTAATTCAAAGTATGAAAAACTATTTTTACACAAAAAAGAGAAATGTCCTTTGAAAAACAAGTAATCTTTTTCATTAAGAAAAATAATACGTATCTGTTCACCTTTCTCGCAACAAATCAAAATGATATTTTCCACATTTTGCAGGTGATTGATTTGTACAAAGAGCTACGTCTATCTCTAGCTGAGTGCATTTTTTCGATGGCTGCTCAACAACCATTGAATGAAGCTGATACTTTACGCTTGATTACTTTCCTAAGAGAGGATTGTAAATGGAACCCCGATGGTACATTGGAACCAGCATCCTTGTGTCTTCTCATCACTCTCTTGTATTGTTTTGATAACAGACTTCTAGAACATGAAGATAAAGAAGGTTTGTCATTTTTGGTGTTTAATAGAAATAAGATTTTTAATTAATTTAAAGTAAAATGGGGCCTTTTAATACTTGGTCATTTCATCGTCATCATCATCGTCATCATCGTCGTCATCATCGTCGTCATCATCGTCATCATCCATAAGCAGTGTGAAATCAGATTGGTTACTAATTCACAGTAGGAAAAGCAATCTGAAATATTCTTGAGCGTTACCACGGTCTATCAGGCATGTGTATGCAGTGGAATTATGTATAGATGTGAAACTTGGCCAGTGAGGGTTGAGGACATGTGTTTCATGGAGCGAATTCATATGATGGATGTGTAATGTGAGTCTTAAAAAAGGGCTTAGTTCTGATAACCTCAGAGGAGATTAAATATGGACAGTATTGAGAGATGTGTGCAGAACAGGAGACGTCAATGTTATGGCCATGTTAAAAGAATGTATAAGAGTTCTTTGGTTAGTAGATGTAGTATAGTTGAGGTAGCAGGGTTCGTTCAGAGGAAGGCCAAAAAAGATGGGTTTTACTCCTGAAAATTTAAATTAAAATTAATTTTTAAAAATGCATTATAACGTCTTCTATGATTTTTATATATATATACAGGGTGGGCAAAAATAAGGGTCCTATTTTTAAAAATTCATAACTTTTTTATTCATTGTTTTTTTGTTTTTTTTTTTTTTTTTTTAGAATAAGTAAAGGACCCCTTCCGAAGCAAGCATGAGTCGTATTAGCCCTAAGGAACGTACCCTCATTTAGAAAACATTATTTTTGCTTAAAAAACTCAAAACAGTGTAAAAAACAATACTTTAGTTTTTGTAAGTTTTAAGAAGTGTTTTTCGGCTAAAATTTGTTTAGTTTATTTCAAAAAATCTCGGAAGGGTCAGTCTACACACACATAAAGTTTGGTGAGTTTAACTTTTATTTTGTGGAAGTTATTCAAATTCAAGTTATTCAAATTTAAAGATAGGACCCTTATTTTGGCCCACCCTGTATATATATACTTGCACTAATGAGGGTAGAAAGCCCGAAACGACGTCGTCTGTAGGTATAAAAAACACTAAAATTTAAATATTTATCGTTAAAAGCCCTTTAAGATTTAATATTCCTCATAGTAGAGCCCTGTTTGGAGATTGTCATTTCTACGATAAGCAAGTTCCGCTCGAGCGTTGAACACTATCGACGACAAGACGCTTGCTCCCGCCTCCCGGGAAAGTGTTCATTAATTTCAATTACTGCATGTGGTGATTTCTTGCAGCTGTGTGGTCCTGAGCATTAGTCTCGTAATTCTAGGCTGAATCTACGAACTGCGTTTGAGCCCATGCGATCGCCACTCCTGCACTGGTGAAGATAGAAAGCCCGAAACAACGTTGTCTGTAGGTATAAAGAACACTTTAATATTTAAAATATCTATATATATATATATATATATATATATATCTAAATAAATAAATGCGAAAGTTTTTTTTTCATTTATCACTCCTATATTATAATCAAAACGGGTTACTGTTATTTAAATCAAGAATACAATACAAAATCTCGATATTCTGTATAGTAGAGATAAAAGATTAAGAGAATCTTTTGACTGCCTAATTAGCATAACTATTTTTTAAACTATTCATAATTAATTAATGTTCAGTATTATTAATTTGGAATTGCATTGGCTTATGTTGGCTATCTATATGCAATAGTTTCATTTATATTAACAGTAATTAATGTTATTTAATAAATAAATCGGAAAAATAACTAAAACACCTTAAGTTTTAACTCCATGCGCTCGCTGACGACCTTTATGAAGGTCGTGGCTTGCTAAAATATTTGTTTTTCTTTCTTTTTCCATAGTGTTAACACGTGATCCCCTTAAAAAGCAGAATGTTATTTTTTTCGGAGTAGTGAGGTATTAATGGAGGGTGTTAATCTGCAAATTTACCCATATTTAATTTTTTTAATCTTATATTTTTTTTACTATACGTTCCTTTTTAAAAAATTTTAATTTGAAGCAATTGATTTTAGGTGTTTACCTTTCCAGTGAAAATTAAATAAATATTTTTTAAATGATCTAATTAATTTGGCATAAATAAAAATATTGAAAGTTTGGATATTATTGTAGATTAACACCCCCACATCACCCTCGATAAAATGAGATTCTACTTTTTCAGGTGATTATGTGTGAATACTGAAAAACCTGGCTGAAAGAGAAACAACAAAAATATTTTAGAATTCAGAATGGCAGTTTACCATTTTTTTTGGTATTGAAGATGAATTCTGTGCATTTTTTTTCTAGGGAGGGGGAACTTTTTTGTGTCGATTGCAGGTGATTTTACGACCTTGCCAGTCAAACTTAGGGTTAGTGTTAAAACATATAAACTGCCCTAACAATCTAGAATTACCCTAAAAAGAATTTCATTGGGGGGGGGGGGCTAATTTAGCTGAGGATGTTAATCTACAAATTTACCAAAGTTTATTAAAATTATGTAATTCTCTGAGTAAAAAAGAATTTGTTTAATTAACACCCCCCCCCCCCTCCTGCTCCCAATTAATTGCTGCTGTATTCGTATATATATATTATATATATATATATATATATTTTTATTTATATATAAATTAGTTCATACTCCGGCCTCATCAGGACAGGAGAATATTCAAGCATTGCTGGATCACATGAACTCCATTCTTCCATCTATACAGTCCACCGTGGAAAATGATCATAACAAATTGTTCTTCCTACATTCATGTATTATATGAATATATTCATTCCTGTTTTCTATTCTATTAGAAATCATCCAAAAGTTGCCTATGGTTAATAGTGAGAAATATATTCGAAGTATTCATCAAATCCTTGTGTCGGACCAACCATGGAGTCACCCAGGAATCAAAGCTGTGGCTTGTTTTGCTTGGGCTTTGAGTTTGCGTCAATTGTACATTTCTCAACATCCCTGTGCACCAGGTAAGTTGTCTCCCAAAAGTTTATATGCTCTTAAAAAGAATAGAAACAAAATTCATTATAAAAATACATTTTCTTACAAATTTCTCATTTAAGTGAACATTTCTAATGAAAAACTCTATATTTAATTTACTTTCTTCATTATTGTCATATTTATATTTCAAATGTGTGGACGATATTTGTTCACCAGATTACTGTCTAACAGTAATTTCATTTTTTTTTATTTATCAAACTTGGGTCACTGTATCTTCATTGCTTGTTTGTCTTCACTCAATGAATCTTTGGCTTTGATGACAGCCTTCGTCACTATCTCTGACTTTGATACCCAAAACGGGACTCCCTAGTGATCCTGTCCTTTAGGTCGTCCTTCATGTTGCAGTGTAATCTGTTGATGTTTCATTTCATTGTACCCCTACAGAAAGAAGTCAAGCCGGTTGCAGTTGGGCGAGTTTGGAGGCCAGATATCAATTTAATTGTGGTCGGAGAAGTTCTCTGACAGCTAGGTTTGGGTTTTCCAGATTACGGAGCGTTAACTCTCGCTGACACATGTGTGGCTTACCAGCAGCTATTTGGTTGATCCAGGGTTTAACCATCTCCTGCAGATGTAGCCTTCGGTGTTCAGCCTGAGGCCGTCTGGGAAGAAGTGGGGTAGCATGACGTCACCTTCACTGAACTTCAGCAATGAAGTCCGTCATTCTGACGATGTCAGATCGTCGACTATATGCTTTACTCTCTGATGTCGCTTTATAGTCAAATCCTGAATCTCTCCATTCCTTTCTGATTTTTTCTACCATCCTCCTACCGCTTGGAGTTGCATCCTCAAATTTTCAGGATTTCTTAGTTTTTATGATGTCCATCTGTGGTGCAAGTTACAACAAAATCTGAGGACATGGGTTTCAAGCCCTGGATGATTTGACATGGAATAACCCTATAGGGTAATTACGAAAATCTGTTACCCCAAATAGAGAAGAGCAAATGCCAATTGTATGCATTGTTACCAATATATTGGATTATTTTCTGAAATAAAAATTAATATTTGAGCAATTTTTTTTTTAAAGTGTACAAATGATTAACATGGAAATAATAAATTCTTTAATTTCTGAACATCTTTATAGATATAAGATATAACAATGGTTTCTTAAAATAAATTTCGGATTTTCATCTACTTGCATTTTTCTTGATTCATTAGTGCTTTTGAAGAGGGATTGAATCTTCACTTTTTTCCTTTTATTCTTTAGGGGTAAATGAGTTCTGTGAAGAAGATGAAAACATTGTGTTTTCTGCAATTAAAGACAATGTCTTTTCATTCCTCAGAACTGCAGTTTTAGCAGCACCATTTTTTTTTGAAGAGGTTTGTATTAATTTATTCACATTTGTAACTAAACAAAAAATTAGGAGTTACAGTTAAAAAAGGAAAATTTATAATTTTGTGCGCGTGTTGGTCATTTTACATTACAAAACTATTTAAGCTAATTGTACAAAAATTTAGCATGAAAAACACTAGGTATGCTGGCTGTGTAACGAATAACACAAGTATTGACCTAAACATCATTACAATGCAAGATGGCTGATGAGGAATTCAAAATTATGACACTATAAATTCTCATCCTCCATCACCTCTCTCCCTTCGTCCCTCCCTTTTCTCTCTCCCTTCGTCCCCCCTCTTTCTCTCTCCCTTCGTCTCCACTCTTTCTCTCTCCCTTCGTCTCCACTCTTTCTCTCTCCCTTCGTCTCCACTCTTTCTCTCTCCCTTCGTCTCCACTCTTTCTCTCTCCCTTCGTCTCCACTCTTTCTCTCTCGCTTCGTCTCCACTCTTTCTCTCTCGCTTCGTCTCCACTCTTTCTCTCTCGCTTCGTCTCCACTCTTTCTCTCTCGCTTCGTCTCCACTCTTTCTCTCTCGCTTCGTCTCCACTCTTTCTCTCTCGCTTCGTCTCCACTCATTCTCTCTCCCTTCGTCTCCACTCTTTCTCTCTCCCTTCGTCTCCACTCTTTCTCTCTCCCTTCGTCTCCACTCTTTCTCTCTCCCTTCGTCTCCACTCTTTCTCTCTCGCTTCGTCTCCACTCTTTCTCTCTCGCTTCGTCTCCACTCTTTCTCTCTCGCTTCGTCTCCACTCTTTCTCTCTCGCTTCGTCTCCACTCTTTCTCTCTCGCTTCGTCTCCACTCTTTCTCTCTCGCTTCGTCTCCACTCTTTCTCTCTCGCTTCGTCTCCACTCTTTCTCTCTCGCTTCGTCTCCACTCTTTCTCTCTCGCTTCGTCTCCACTCTTTCTCTCTCGCTTCGTCTCCACTCTTTCTCTCTCGCTTCGTCTCCACTCTTTCTCTCTCCCTTCGTCTCCACTCTTTCTCTCTCCCTTCGTCTCCACTCTTTCTCTCTCCCTTCGTCTCCACTCTTTCTCTCTCCCTTCGTCTCCACTCTTTCTCTCTCCCTTCGTCTCCACTCTTTCTCTCTCGCTTCGTCTCCACTCTTTCTCTCTCGCTTCGTCTCCACTCTTTCTCTCTCGCTTCGTCTCCACTCTTTCTCTCTCGCTTCGTCTCCACTCTTTCTCTCTCGCTTCGTCTCCACTCTTTCTCTCTCCCTTCGTCTCCACTCTTTCTCTCTCCCTTCGTCTCCACTCTTTCTCTCTCCCTTCGTCTCCACTCTTTCTCTCTCCCTTCGTCTCCACTCTTTCTCTCTCCCTTCGTCTCCACTCTTTCTCTCTCCCTTCGTCTCCACTCTTTCTCTCTCGCTTCGTCTCCACTCTTTCTCTCTCGCTTCGTCTCCACTCTTTCTCTCTCGCTTCGTCTCCACTCTTTCTCTCTCGCTTCGTCTCCACTCTTTCTCTCTCGCTTCGTCTCCACTCTTTCTCTCTCGCTTCGTCTCCACTCTTTCTCTCTCGCTTCGTCTCCACTCTTTCTCTCTCGCTTCGTCTCCACTCTTTCTCTCTCGCTTCGTCTCCACTCTTTCTCTCTCGCTTCGTCTCCACTCTTTCTCTCTCGCTTCGTCTCCACTCTTTCTCTCTCGCTTCGTCTCCACTCTTTCTCTCTCGCTTCGTCTCCACTCATTCTCTCTCCCTTCGTCTCCACTCTTTCTCTCTCCCTTCGTCTCCACTCTTTCTCTCTCCCTTCGTCTCCACTCTTTCTCTCTCCCTTCGTCTCCACTCTTTCTCTCTCCCTTCGTCTCCACTCTTTCTCTCTCCCTTCGTCTCCACTCTTTCTCTCTCCCTTCGTCTCCACTCTTTCTCTCTCCCTTCGTCTCCACTCTTTCTCTCTCCCTTCGTCTCCACTCTTTCTCTCTCCCTTCGTCTCCACTCTTTCTCTCTCCCTTCGTCTCCACTCTTTCTCTCTCCCTTCGTCTCCACTCTTTCTCTCTCCCTTCGTCTCCACTCTTTCTCTCTCCCTTCGTCTCCACTCTTTCTCTCTCCCTTCGTCTCCACTCTTTCTCTCTCCCTTCGTCTCCACTCTTTCTCTCTCCCTTCGTCTCCACTCTTTCTCTCTCCCTTCGTCTCCACTCTTTCTCTCTCCCTTCGTCTCCACTCTTTCTCTCTCCCTTCGTCTCCACTCTTTCTCTCTCCCTTCGTCTCCACTCTTTCTCTCTCCCTTCGTCTCCACTCTTTCTCTCTCCCTTCGTCTCCACTCTTTCTCTCTCCCTTCGTCCTCACTCTTTCTCTCTCCCTTCGTCTCCACTCTTTCTCTCTCCCTTCGTCTCCACTCTTTCTCTCTCCCTTCGTCTCCACTCTTTCTCTCTCCCTTCGTCTCCACTCTTTCTCTCTCCCTTCGTCTCCACTCTTTCTCTCTCCCTTCGTCTCCACTCTTTCTCTCTCCCTTCGTCTCCACTCTTTCTCTCTCGCTTCGTCTCCACTCTTTCTCTCTCCCTTCGTCTCCACTCTTTCTCTCTCGCTTCGTCTCCACTCTTTCTCTCCTGCTTCGTCTCCACTCTTTCTCTCCTGCTTCGTCTCCATTCTTTCTCTCCTGCTTCGTCTCCACTCTTTCTCTCCTGCTTCGTCTCCACTCTTTCTCTCTCGCTTCGTCTCCACTCTTTCTCTCTCGCTTCGTCTCCACTCTTTCTCTCTCGCTTCGTCTCCACTCTTTCTCTCTCGCTTCGTCTCCACTCTTTCTCTCTCCCTTCGTCTCCACTCTTTCTCTCCTGCTTCGTCTCCACTCTTTCTCTCCTGCTTCGTCTCCACTCTTTCTCTCCTGCTTCGTCTCCACTCTTTCTCTCCTGCTTCGTCTCCACTCTTTCTCTCCTGCTTCGTCTCCACTCTTTCTCTCCTGCTTCGTCTCCACTCTTTCTCTCCTGCTTCGTCTCCACTCTTTCTCTCCTGCTTCGTCTCCACTCTTTCTCTCCTGCTTCGTCTCCACTCTTTCTCTCCTGCTTCGTCTCCACTCTTTCTCTCCTGCTTCGTCTCCACTCTTTCTCTCCTGCTTCGTCTCCACTCTTTCTCTCCTGCTTCGTCTCCACTCTTTCTCTCTCCCTTCGTCCCCCCTCTTCCTCTCTCCCTTCGTCCCCCCTCTTCCTCTCTCCCTTCGTCTCCACTCTTCCTCTCTCCCTTCGTCTCCACTCTTCCTCTCTCCCTTCGTCTCCACTCTTCCTCTCTCCCTTCGTCTCCACTCTTTCTCTCTCCCTTCGTCTCCACTCTTTCTCTCTCCCTTCGTCTCCACTCTTTCTCTCTCCCTTCGTCTCCACTCTTTCTCTCTCCCTTCGTCTCCACTCTTTCTCTCTCCCTTCGTCTCCACTCTTTCTCTCTCCCTTCGTCTCCACTCTTTCTCTCTCGCTTCGTCTCCACTCTTTCTCTCTCCCTTCGTCTTCACTCTTTCTCTCTCCCTTCGTCTCCACTCTTTCTCTCTCCCTTCGTCTCCACTCTTTCTCTCTCCCTTCGTCTCCACTCTTTCTCTCTCCCTTCGTCTCCACTCTTTCTCTCTCCCTTCGTCTCCACTCTTTCTCTCTCCCTTCGTCTCCACTCTTTCTCTCTCCCTTCGTCTCCACTCTTTCTCTCTCCCTTCGTCTCCACTCTTTCTCTCTCCCTTCGTCTCCACTCTTTCTCTCTCGCTTCGTCTCCACTCTTTCTCTCTCCCTTCGTCTCCACTCTTTCTCTCTCCCTTCGTCTCCACTCTTTCTCTCTCCCTTCGTCTCCACTCTTTCTCTCTCCCTTCGTCTCCACTCTTTCTCTCTCCCTTCGTCTCCACTCTTTCTCTCTCCCTTCGTCTCCACTCTTTCTCTCTCCCTTCGTCTCCACTCTTTCTCTCTCCCTTCGTCTCCACTCTTTCTCTCTCGCTTCGTCTCCACTCTTTCTCTCTCCCTTCGTCCCCCTTCTCTTCTCTCTCCCTTCGTCCCCCTTCTCTTCTCTCTCCCTTCGTCCCCCTTCTCTTCTCTCTCCCTTCGTCCCCCTTCTCTTCTCTCTCCCTTCGTCCCCCTTCTCTTCTCTCTCCCTTCGTTCTCCTTCTCTTCTCTCTCCCTTCGTCCCCCTTCTCTCTCTCTTTGTCTCTTCTCTCTCTCTCTTTCTATCTCTCCTTTCCCTTTGCCCCCCCCCGTCTTCTTCTCTCTCTGTATCCCCTCGTGTCTCTCCAATCCCCTTGTCTCTTCCACCCTTTTCTCCACTTCTTATACACAAACTACTATTTAACTAATTCTTTTAATTTCTCACAATCTTCAACATTATTTTAAGTTTTCTATTTTAACTGATATTATTTAACTGATATTATTTAACTGATATTATTTACGTGATATTATTTAAGTGATATTATTTAAAAAGAAAATAGGATGCTGTATAGAAACCTGAGTGTCTTGAACAAAGTCTTACTTCACCTGAATAGAATTGAATGTGGAAAACATTTTTCTCCAATCATAGTTTAATCCATTTGAATTTCACTTTTTCTCTTTGGTTGTTTCTTTCTATTTTAGGAATTCTATGTTGGCCGTCTTCATGGGCTTTTGACAGATTTCATCATTCGTATGCCACTTAAGGTAAATTAATCTTTTGCTTGTAATCCAAGTTTTACCAAAGATTTGTTTTTTTTGCAATTTATGAATAAAATCCAAACAATACTGCAAGCAATACTTTTAATCAGCTTATATTTTAATTAAGAAATAAACATGTCAGACATGAAGTTTACTTCTAAGTAAAGATGTTACAGTTTATCTACTGATGAACAATTTTGTTTACTTACTTGATTAAAAAGCCAATTGGTAAAAGGTGTTAAATAACGTAATTAGTTTTTCATATTTAGTTGATCCTTTATTTTGACTCTGGTTTATTTACATTTTGATTGGTAAAATCAATTTTCATAAATCTGTTTGATTTTGTAAAAAAAAAACTCCATTGCAATTTTTTAAACGGTCAATAATAGAATTTTAGAAACTGAAACCATATTTAGATTTTGTATTGTAAATGTTTTAAATGAAAAGACTATTCAATGTGAAAGTTTTATTTATCAGGTAACAGAACTGCGTAATCTTGGTGATGAAGCAGCTCGCATCATTATGGTTCATCTGCAGAATGGTAAGGAACCACCATCCAGTTTGAGTAGAGATTTTGAAGAATTACTTAAACTTGTAAGTACTTAAAAACCAAATTCTATAAGTTAAAATGTTACATGTGAGAAATAGGGTTAATTTCCAAATAAAGTCTCACGGTTGTGGAAAATTTGAAAATGGATGCTGATGAATGTTGATCATTTTGCATTATAGTTTGTAAGTTTATATCTACAGGATGTTTAAGACAAATTTAACACTTTTAAGAAAGGGAAGAAAAAATGTCATATCTTGGCAAATAATTGATGTATTCTCAGGATTAAAAGTGCATCTTTTAGAGGATCTGGCATTTATGGTGTCCTTCAAGACAGACTTGTACACCAGTTTGATCCAGGCAATCGGCTCATTCTTAGTGTTGCAGGTGGTATGGTTGGTATCTTTCTCAACTGCGCCTCACATTTGGTTGCAATGAGGCGAGTTGAGGGCCATATGTTGGGACTGGTGAAGTCATGGAAGTTCTCAGACAGCCACTTCTGCGTTTTCCAGGAGGTATGACGTGGAGCTGAGTCCTGCTGCCATCTGTATGGCCTTCCCGCAACTACCCTCAGTACTTAACAACAGTAGACAGCAACTCAATATAACTATCTGAATTGAGTCTGAAACTATTTTTGAAGATGTGGAGCAGCATGACGTGGTCTTTATTGGAAATCATCAAAGACGTGTTGAGAGGGTAAACATGTGAATAATGATTTTTACAAAAAATGAATGTTGGGTTTGAAATGGAGTCAGGAGAGAAAGGCAAATCAAAAGATCAGACTTTAAAAATAAACAAACGCGCCTTACAGTATGTACATATGGCTGGGAGAGGAGGAGGGTGAAGCATGCATAATGTATCACGCTGTCTATCTTTTCTCCCTACCCTTAGCATCACCATATATTGTAAATGAAAAATGACATTGAAGCTATTATGAAGACATTATTTTTGAATGCTCAAATGGCAAAGAAGATAATTTTTTTGCCTATTTTTCTTAATATGCCATTGATTTTGTTCTGATGATCCCTAATTAGCATTGGCTAGATGCTGCACATAATTTCAGTTATGGGTCAACAAAGAATGTAGACACTGTATTCGCCTACGACGTAAAGGCCTGTGTGAATTCAACAATGAACCCACAACCATAGATAAAATAGCTTCAGGTGTGAGAAAGTGTTTGGAGCGATAGAGAGGACCAACTTTACGAGAAGCAAAAAGAGCAATGGATCTAATGTATGAACTCCAATAAACATTTGATGAGAGGAAGTTTCAAAGTCGATTTCTCAAGAACAGAGCCATCCATGAGAATCTCAGGAAAGACACAAGCTGAGTCTTAACTGGATTAAATGAAACAAGCCATTTCGTACCCCAATCCACAACTGAACTCATGTCAACTTCTAGATCAGCTGCATATTTCGACTGATCTGAAGGAGATGAGCGAGAAGCAACACCAGAATAGAGAGTGGTATCATCAGCATAGATGTTAATTTTCTGAACAATATTCTCTGGAAGATCATTTATATAGAAAAGAAATAGTGTTGGGCCTGAGGAACACCAGCATTAATAGGAAAAGAGAATGAAGAGATCCGTCCAAAGTTACTCGCAAGCTTCGATCAGAAGGAAAAGACCTAATAATGTCAAGAACCTCACCACCAATACCATAACCCTGAACTTTGTGTATGAGACCAGAATGCCACACTCTGTCAATATCCATAAACTGACAGATATTTGCAAAATATATGCCTACACAACTAATTAATCTAACAATATTTGACATGCCAAAATTCAGTATTTAATGAGAAAAGAACCGTGTCTAATTTCTTCTTTTTTTTTGTATCTTTTAAATCATAAAAATTTCCTTTGTATTTTTACATGTTTTCTATTAGCTTGCTGAATTGTATGGCAAGGATAAACTTGGTTTAGAATATGGCCTTGAGTATTGGTGTCCCGCGGGGTCTACAATTGCTGACGGACATTTAGGAACCAGTGCTTTGCATCATCGACCACCTCAGCGGCAGGTAAAAAAAACAAAAACTCTTCAATTGTTTTAATTTCATGCTAGCATTGTTTGATGTCCCAAGAAAAGGAAAAAAAGGTGTAACATTTCTCTTTTTATAAGAAAGATGTTAAATAGTTCAGAAAGTAACAGAATATTCCAATAAAAAAAATAAAATGTCAAAGACGTACAATGATTTCACTTAAAAAAAACAATCTTGACTTATTTTTATGTTTATTTATTTTTCTTGCTGGTAGTGAAAAGATTCAGATTATTGTATGTATGTTATTCTGTCGGCTGGAAAGGGACCATCAAAAATGACGAAACATTTGTTTCTAATGTTATTTTTACGTACTTTTAATTTTTAATGAGTTTTAAAATGGTTCAAGAAGTTCTGACATCGATAAGGATATCTGATCGACAATGCTGATTCTAAATCTGCGCTTAGTTTGGCTCTTAGATCAACTGTTTAACTGTGATGTCGCAACACACATACAGAAAACTTTGCTTTATATATAGAGATAACTAGAACAATACCCATCCCAGGATAGGTAAATCTAATTTTCGAACAATTTTGCACCACTTTTATAACCCCCTTACCAAGATTAAAATCAAGATATAATGATACTAAGTGTTATGTCTAGAATTTTTATTTAAATTTTTGTCAACATCCATTATATGATTTTTATTCTAGAAAATATCTAAAATAAGCTTAAGGGGTCTTAAGAAGTTGAAAACCCTTTAAAATACACCAAAGAAAATTAAATTTGAGTAATATTTGTTAATTGATGTCTAACACCTGTTGTCATAATTTCACAAAAATTGGAGGTATCTGAATTTTCACAATTTGCATAAAACTAAATTAAACTAAGAATAGCCCACATTATCCACCCTTACACCTAGCAGCTGTGTTCCAAAATTCATAATGATCGGTTAATTAGTTTAGGAGTGAAGCCTGTATATACAAATATGAACATACCCAACTTTATATAGACAAAGATGAACAAAGGTCGGGGGTGGGTAACTAATTGTGTCTATACACAAACACTGGAAGGAAGGTGCTATTGTATTGAATTAAATGTATTTGTAAATATAGTATTATTAAGACGATCTCAATAGAAATTTAATTTATAAATAAAAATGAACATTTTAAACATTTGCATTATGTCATAACTAAGAATGCATATGTCACATTAACATGAGGAGGATGATGATGATGATTTTTTTTTTTTTTTAATGGGTGAAGGCTAAGTAGTATTGCTTACACACAAACACTAGAATGAAAGTATTTTTGTACATAAATCATGATTTGAAAACTTTAATAAGAAAAGTAATAGAAAGAAATGAAGGATCTAAAGTATTAATAATGTAAGCGACTGTTAATGAATGATTGTCTTATTGACTCAGAAAACCGCTCTGTGTTTGCTGAATGCCAATCTGCTAATCTGTCAAATTTAGACTGTAAAAGAAAGTCTTTGTAATTGCCAATCATCATCCTCTCCTCCCCAACAAAAAAAAGTGTAGGTGAAGAGAGCATCTCTTATTTAGGTGGAAAATGTAGAGCAGCTAACAGACAATTGTAAGATCGACAAATATGAATTAATAATGGTACTACGAAGATATGTGTATTTTGAAGATTAATGTGGTTGACAAAGGTAGTAGATCTGAGCGTGAGATTGAAAATTCTCCGGACTTCCTGTATTAATGACTATCTCAAGCGAAGATGTCTTAAATATAAGAATAATTGAAAGCGAATGAAGAAAAAAAAATGCATATTTTCCAAAAACATGCATCAAGAATTGGCCTGAATTGGCTAAATCAGATTTGTATATGCAGCTTTTGGATAGAAAGTTATAGTTGTCAATGAAATGAGGGAAAATTACTTTATTTTAAGTATAAGATGTATGCATAAATTTGTTTAATTGTAAAGTTATCTTTATTTAACTTAAAGAAAACTTTTTCATCAACTTAAAAATTAGATTAATACATCTGTTTAGTCACAAATAAGACTTTTTTTAATTCTCATTTCATTGAGTAATCGGTAAAATGATTTCAATATAACACAATGTTTACTCTTTTTAAACTTGACTATCTTAACTTTTTGTTTTCTATCTTTTTAGGTTGCCCTGTATAAATTTGTCCGCCTGGCTGGTGATTTGTTACCTACATCTCTTTATGTTCCATATATTCAATTACTAATTGGTTTGGCTAACAGCTCGCAATGTGCTTGGCACTGTTTTAGCTTCCTGAAAATGAATGGAATGAATTCAGGTACATCATACGCGATTTTTTCTTCTGATTATCTTATTTTCATTGCATCATATGTTCAATTGTTTCTACAGTTTTTTTCTGATAGTTTCTTGTCCTGAATGCTCTTCATCCTGAACAAATACTCAATACATCTTAAATGTGTTTGCCGCTCCAAAATGTATTCATGAGTCCCAGTAGCAAATTTGCCAAGCTTCTTACAAAAGTAAAGAGTTGTTCCAGTAAAACCCGAGAAAAACTTGTATAATAATCTAAGGTATGGTTCAAAGTTTGTGAGACTGATTCGATAGCTGGGCCAACGACTGGTGTAATGGATGCCAACACAGACTATGAAGTTAGCTAAGTCAGTCGGATCTATTGCATTCATTAACACTTTAATTTAATTGCGAAAGAGCTATGAACACATCTTAGGCCTGGTCTCGGCCTTTTGGCTAAGATCAAAGTGTAGTATCTGTTCCGATGGATACTGCACGCCTGTTCTGTGCAGTTCTAGGAGGTCCACCCTCCCAGGCTTCGCCCCCCCTCTTTGGGGAGGAGTAAGTTTATTGCTTACTGTCTGAGGCGCCCCTACCGGGGAATGCCGACGGCGCTGCCCAGGCAATTTTTAAATGGTCAGAGTGCTCACCTCTCGAGCGCTGGCTTTTAACCCCACTTGCTCGACCCGATCTTGGGTCACATCTTACTTGTGGGAGTAAGATAAAACTGGCCTTGTGCCTAACTCCGCGAGGAGTAAATAAACATCTTAGGCAAAAATAAGTTGTTTTTAATGAATTGTTCACAATAGTTAAATAATTCAAAAAGTCGATATGCCGTAAAAATGGACAAAATCAGAGTGTACAAATATAGAATCTGGGGACGTTTAACTTTCATCTTTTTTTTTTTTTTTTTTTTTGTATATATATTTTTTTTCTATTTTCATTCTTTTTCACTTTTTTCTTTTCCAGGGAGTTCAGCTCACATGGTATCATGGGATCATATTTTTATCTCCTTAAACCAATACTATACAAATTTACGACGTGAAGTACCATCACAGACATTTGGGGGACACCATGTACATGGTGGAATCACTCCGCAAGAACAAGAAGCTCTGATTGCGGTTTTGCAACTAACTGAATGTATTGCAAGACAAGTAAGTGCTCTTTACTTTTGATGAAATCAGAAGTATCATAAAAAATCACCATTAATTTTAAGGCTTTGCTTTTAACAATCACCTTTTGTCTTGCTACAATTGTGAGCACATATGATGAGATCAAATATAATGAGTTTGATTTTGCAAGGCTGTTATTTGTTTTATGCATTTTGCTGAATTTTTCCACCCGGAAAATTCTTATTCATGGGGAAACTATTTTATTCACATGTTTCAAACATCCTCATTGTGGTCATCATGTATTTTTAACAAAAACTCAAAATATTGTTAAATATTATCCAATACGTATGAATCAGTGGAGACAAATATGTCGGAGCACTCTACTAAAGTAAATGAATATATAATATCCACAGAATTAAAAAAAATATATATATATATACCGTTTTCTTAAATTCATTGGTTGTTAAAGATGACTTTGATATCTTTCTTTTTTGGTGATTTAAATTTTGTACACTTCAATAAGATTGAACCAAATGTATGCTTGTAGTGGTACATTAATATTTTATCTACGTTAGTCTATTTTTGTTGTGGTCCGAATTATAATCTTAAAGTGCATCCTGACATTCGGCCCAAATTTGGGAGCTTTTGGGGAGTGTTGGGTCACTCCTAAGTTACCATTCTATTCCAAAAAAGTAAAAAAAAAAATTACCAGTTGCACCTTAGGAGGAAAAAAACAGCAGGCAGAAACAGTAGAGGAAATGAAAACCTTTCATAATATCAACATAAAAGGACAAAATACATCAATCCGTGGTAAAGAAGGGTCTCTATGTACAAAATGTGTTGCTCCCAATTCCTTTCCACAAACTGAAGAAAAAAGAAGTCCATAAACCAATGTTAACAGCTTTAAAGAACAAATACACGATACAACCAAAGCAGAATCTTCATGCAATGGAACAGCAGAGGAATCTGGGCCGATTATTAAGAACTTCAACTGTTGATAAACTAGAACCTAAAATTAGATTAAATTCAAGAAACATTTCTCCAAGATAACAAAACCTACAAACCTTTTAGTTACGTACACAAAGATGGGTAGTGTCAATCTCAATCATAATTAAGAAAGACATACCCCAACATCAAATGAACATCTGTTCGATTTTAATCAACCACATGATCCCATAAACGTAATTGAATTGACTCATAGAAAAAAAATCCCTAACGCTCACATATTAGCAAGTGACCTTAATTGTAACACTGTATGGGATGCCAGAAAACAAATAAGGGCAAAGATTTGGAAAAGAAAAGGCCAAGAAAAAGAAGTCCCACAAGAAATTACAGCAATGCGTAAATAAATGAACAAATGGACAATTTAAACATGGTGCCTACATTTGTGTCAGTTAACAAAAATGCACAACAATCCAACACTAAAACTAAAAGGAGCGAAAATACTGTTCACTGATCAACAGATTCTTTGCAATTATCTTTGACAAAAAAATACCCTTCATCCCACAGTTACTATATCTAAAACAACAACTCCTCTGTGTTATTGTGCAGAGGAGTTGTTGCAGACCAACAAACACTATTAAAACTATACCAAACCCTAATTCGCTCAAAAATTGACTATGGATATTCTCACATATAAGGAGTAGGTGAATTATAGTTGCAGAAGCTGAATATTTTTTATTAATTGTACCTCGAACAAGCAGAAATCAGTTTGTCATATTTTATCTTTTTTAACCAGAAAGTCTGTTAGAAAGGAGAAAGAAGACTTCCTGAGCTGAGGAAAATTGTGCATGCTATTTCCTGTGAACCCTTTCTCCTTACATCGTTTCACGGTGGAAATAGGGTATGTCGTAACTTTAATTAAAAGTACTTATCGCCTGTTGCGGAGAGTTTGATTCCCCACCAAAAGAACATCTACGCAACCAGTCACATGACCTCCATGCATATATGGCCCCGACAGAAACGAGGAGACAGATTTGGTCAGAATCTTCTCGATGCAAAGTCAATTGTAGCTGATGAAAAGGAAAAAAGGCGAAGAGAGGGAAGGGAAAAGGATAATGTCCTTACCCGTCTTTTGTCTCGTTAGGCGAGCATAAAAAAGAAATATCGCTGACAAATATGGTTTCTACACGCTACGAATCAGAATTGTATTTTGGATGTCTTAATGCTACAAAGAACAATTGGATTTTAAAACTGAAAATTAACACTGTCCAACTATCAGAAGCCTGTACCTGTCAATAACCCTTTTATCCATCCACCAGAGATTATACTTTTGATACCCGACCCGACGATTGTATAACGCCAATCCTTTATTTCTGCTGATGTTTATTGTGATTTTAGTTGTGAAAATGACTGTATTTGCTTAAAGTACGTCTTCATTTGAATTGCTCGAGTTGACTGTAACTGATGATTACTAGTTGCGTTGACAAGTCGAAGACTGCTGCTGCTTTGTTCATTACCAGGAGGTCATCAAGAGGTCTGGCTTTAAGTATTGCTGCTGGATAGGTCGTGATTGCTTGAAAAGATGTGCATCTAATTTAGGTCTACTTAGTGTTCAGTCATAAGCCTTTCTCTGATTACCTGAACTTTGATGCCTTGATGTTTTCGATTGACCGAGACGAAGTGTGAATTTACCGTGAAACAGAATTATGTCTAATTTTGTCACATGCACCAAGTCTATCGAAGTGATTATTTTCCATTAAGTTTCCAGTGTTGGATTGTTAATCAGATAATAAGACAACCTCTAACCTATCAAGAGAAACTTTACAGTATTCAGAACTCAATGTGTATCAGTCAACAGCAAAATGGATAGAAAATGACTTTCCAAAGAAACTGCCATATTCACTGCCGAAACTTCCGCAATAGATCTTGCACTCAACATTGTTTTAGTCAGCACCAACCAACCCGATTCATCATCCACTCAGATTCACACTCTGTCCTATTAGCTATTAAAAAGTGGATAATCCTCTAATTATACAAATCCTAAACAAATTCAACTCTACAAGCTATCCGAAAAAAAGCTTCTATTTTGCTGGATACAAACTCATACCAGAATCCATGGAAATTACAAGGTTGACTCTGTAGGCAAATCTCCCAGATCTGATACTCGACAAAAACTAAAATCCCATGCACTGACAAATACCATCGTAATGGAATATAGAAATCTCACCAATACTACAAGAAAATTCTACGGTATTTAGTGCATTAGAGGACTATTCAAACGATAGAGACCACACAATATTATCAACTAATGGGGGGGGGGGGGGCAAAAAAAACAAACTCCCTTTCACTAAAACTATAGGTCTAAAGATTTCTCACAAAAGTAGATTCACGCGTGAATATGCAAATACTCAGGTAATTGCTTACTTCATATCTATATATTAATACGCTAAGGTGTACGTACGTGTGTCCCGCTCCTAAAGAAATGCAATAAACAAACAACAAATATATTGGACGGAGTGACTTGGAATCGAAACGGTAACATCTAGCTGAAAAGCGGTGACTTTACCACTGAGCTAACTAAATGGAGTTGTTAAATAGATCAAAGTTAACTTAATTAAATCATTAACTGCCCCCGCTCGCTACTGTCGCTTCAGCGTGGAAGGAAGAGGGCATCGTGGAAGGCGGAGGAGATGAGGAAATGCTTACCAAATGGGCCGGTTTCAGGCTTACGATATTTATTTATTTATTTATTTTTTTAATATTTAAAATTTATTATTTATATATTAATACAATAAAGTGTGTGTTATTTATTTTGTGTGTCACAATCTGACACTCCTATTTAAGATTTGCCCCTGACAGGGGAGGGAGGGTGCGAGTTAGAGGGGAGTCGCGACTGATAGTGACTGCTGAAGAGACAGCTTTGGCCCCAGCAACCGAGTAATATAAATAAATATATATACTTCCATCCCATCACGCAACATTTCGGTGAGTAAAATATGTGCATATTTCTAGCCACCGGATAATATTATTTACAGTAAATTATACAGATTGATGTAGAATACACTGTGGAATTTCCACAGGGCCCCGCTAGTATATATAATTGCACAATTGGTGCCTATAAAGAGCAAATAATAGTTTTCAACATAAAATATGTAAATTTTATTGCGATTTAGAAAAAAAAAAGTCATTTTCTTAAATAGCAAATTTATTTTTTCAGAACCAAGAATGTCGAATTGCAATTTATGAAAACCAACAGTGGATGCCAACCACTGTCTTGTTTGGTCTGACTGGCTGTAGTATTCCCGCTCGGTTGAAAGCTCAGATATTGCTGACTCTTTCTGCTCTAGGAAAAAGTCGAGAAATTGCTTCTAGTCTTTGGCAGAGTCTTGAAGCATCACAGGTAAGTTACCATTTAAAGTATTATTTTCACATATCGAATGGATTTTGCTTATGTTCTTATATAATTGTATTATAATATATTTATAAATTAATCTCTTCAACTATATTATTTTATAATCCAAATGTTTGTTATTTAAGGAAAGGTATTCTTTCTATTTAAACTTTTTATGAATTTAAAAATCTACTTTCAAATTCACTTCTGTGGATATTTTTAATTCTATAATGTTAGGGTATCCAATTTTTCTATTTTTTTCAATGATTGTTGTTTTTTTATCTTTTTAAAAAAATTCTTTTTAAAAATCTGTTAAAAACCTACACATGAAATGATAATGAAAACAGAACATTTATGGTTTGATGAAGACTGCTGGGATGGCAACTTTACACTGCTGTAACTTCCATTAACATTGTCAAAACCTTCAAAATAAATCTCTTGCCGTGTTCTTTGAGATTCTATTTGTTACTTTTTTTCCATTTCAGATTGTTGCAACTGTTCCCAGCTCAGTTAGACATCAACAAATAGGAGGAATACAAGTGAGCCATTTTCTTCATTTCATAATTGATATGAATTTATTTTGGTTGTTATTTCCTTTTTCTTATATAAATTTCATTTTTTTTATATTATTAAGCTACAGAAATGTTTGTATAAATCAGTTCAATATATTGCAAACAGTATTTTTTTTTTTTTTTTTAATTGCCATCCAATTTTTAATTGAGATGATGTCTATTATGAATTAATTTCTGCTCTCATTTTACAAACATTTATTTCCATAAAAGGAACTTAGTCTGAAACTGCCAGCATTGGTGTTATGTATTCACACAAGTATATATGCATCTGTTGTGTAATATTATAAAGTATAATTGTTTACACCAAAACTCTGTTAAGATTACTTCAAAATTAAATTTATTGAAACTAAATTAAAATTTCATACCATGAGAAAATAATCTTTGAAAATCTTACTATAAACTTATATTTTGAAATTTACATGTAATTTCAATGCAATATTATTAAATATTGGTAAAAAGCTCAAAATGAATGGATCCTGATTGGATCTTTAAATATTTATTCAGATTGCTGGATTTTTTGTAATTCTACTGTGATTATAGAGCAATTTAATTCAAACAAGGATTTAGGAGGCGAGTTTTAATTGATACCAGTTTTACTTTGATGATTTTGTAGTTGTTTTCAGATTTTGTTATTTTTCTCATCCAGGTTGAATTGGAAGAAATAGAAAGTAGAAATGAAGAGTATAATTTAACACGGGACTTTCTCACTTTGATCAATACCCTAATTAACAGTTCAATTCCACAAGGGTTAGGAGCTGGATACAGGACACCAGGATTCGGACCGTATTTGGATTTTATTATTGACTCTGTACTGCTTAAGTGTTTATCAAGAGCATATAAAAAACCGGCAGAAAAGGTAGCAATGTTTTCTTTTATATTTTTGTTTAATTTTTATTTGTTTTAGTCATTTATTTTAATTTGAGGGTTTTTTTATTCCATTCCTTGCTATTTTACTAAATTTAATTTTGAACATTTGAAAAGTACTTTTAATATTTCAAATGTTAAATTTTTCTAGGCATTTGTTTTATCTATATACAGGGTGTCTCAAAAAAATGTACTCACTCTTAGAATGACGAGACGTTTGCGAATCCCTTGGTGCGCGTTATCAGCTTTGTTTGAACAATAATGGTCATCAGTTTGAACATTTGCGAACATGATTCTTCAATTACATCTGTCTCATGTATTCGATGCTATTTCATTTCACTCTATGTTCATAAATAAAAGTTTTCTCGTCATCCTACGAGTGAGTACATTTTTTTGAGACACCCTATATATATATATATATATGTTCTATTTTCTTTTTAATTGTAACTTTTATGTAAAATATGAGATTTTTTTTGATTTTTTTTTTACTATATTTTCTTCAAATGATTAATGTAATTTATTTTGTCCAAAAGATTAATTTAATTTATTTCCTTCAAAAGATTAATTTGTTTTGTTTTGTTTTGTTCAGTGGCAAGTAGCTGTTGGTGCTTTAGAGATCTTGTACAAGATCTTGTACGAGCATAAAATTCAGGTCAATCATTTTGTTGGTGAAACTCAGCTTGGTCAAGGAGGAAGTTTTATGGCTAGTCAACCTCCGGGGCACACTTTAATGGTTCTCATGCTGAATGACTCTGGACTTTTACGTTTGGTATGTTTGCCATAATTTGTTTCAATTGGTTGTATTTTTAGACATTTTCAATTGAATGCATTTTAAAAATTATATTAACAAAACCCTCACGATGTTAGAAAGTTGAATGAAAAATATAATGAAAATATTAAATCAATATATATATATAAAAAATCTTCTCGTTTTTAAGTCTTTTTCCCCTTGACAGGGTTCAGGGTAAGACTTCTTCATTCTCTGTCTCTACAATATTCTATCACTCACTCACTTCCTGATTTGTCAATCCCAACTGTCCCATGTCTTCAGCCACCCACTGTTTCCAATTCCTTTGAGGTCTACACACTTTTTGTGGACCACCTATCTCTGCTAAACCAATTTCTTTGGATCTTCTGAAGACATCCTTTGCACATCTGAACCAATTTAATTTTCTACTTCAGATAACTTCCTCCATAATGACCCCCTCTCCCATTAGAAAATTTGTTCTTGTAATCAGAGCTGTCAGTTCGTATCACATGGGCTATGGAATCGGAATCCATAGTCCATGTCTCGGATACATACAGAAGAACAGATCAGATACAACTGTCTTCCGATCTTTTTATGTGTTTCTGACACAACTTCTCTGTCATAGAGTTGAAAGCTGCATATTTACAGCTTCTGAAACATTTCAAATTGGAAACATTCTTCAGTCTCTCTCCAGCCTAGTCAACCTCAATTTGAGGAACCTGGGAAGATGGAAGCAGAACACCAAACACAATGAACATACAAAATCGTCGTTCATCTTGGAGAGTCGCCCCAGACCCGAACGTCGGGGAAGAATCCATTCGTTGCAAACACTGCACATGGTCATACTTCTCAAACCTTTCCTTTGTCGCATGTAGCACAAGGAATTTCTGGCTTCTTCACACATCTATCCCTCTCGTAATCAAAAGCAAGTAGTTTTTTTTATCTTGGTGATGTTTATTTGCAGTCTGAATTTTAAAGACTAAAACCATGATTTTAATTTGGCGTCTTCTGAAATTTTAATTTTGTGCCATCTCAGTATTTCGTTTGAACACGGGACTAAATGTTGAACCTACACATTTACCTCAAACTTTTTACTCTGTGTAGACCTAACAAGAACCTCATAAATGTAGTAAATATTTAAATAGATTATAACATCTGTCCATCAACTTTTATTACTGTTATAAATTTATTTAATTCAATTTAGCATGCACTTAGAAAATTTTCAACTGTATTGATATTTAACATTTCCTCTAAGTTAGGTATTTCTAATTTGCATATTTACTTTTTAAATAGTTACTAGTAAATTAATATTCTGTAATATACATTTTTAATTTTCATTTTCATACACAATAGTTTTGTCAAGATGCTGAGAACACATACTACACTTTGATCTTAGCCAAAATGCCAAGGAACTATGAAAATGATGTTTTTATAACAAGGCATTTTTAAATGAATGATAAAAAAAAAACAACCCTGATTTAATCTATTATTGTATTATCTTTTAATGGAGGCGGATAGTGTAGTATCAGTTCTATTGTCATAAGACCGTCCTCTCAGGAATGACCTCTTGTTTAAAGGGGTGGAGCTAATCCTCCCAGATATTACATCCTCCTTTGAGGGAGAGGGTAATGTAACATCTGTTTCGGTGTCATGAGACCATCTTCCCAGGGACTACCGTCTCTTTTTTCTTTTTTTTTTTTTTTTCTTTTTTTGTGTGTGTGTGTGTGTGTGTGTGGGGGGGGATTCTGTTCTGTTTTCATAATATCGGCCTCCCAGGCATTAACTCCTTCTTTTGGGGTGGGGGTGTTGGGGTAGTGTTTGTTCATCATATCATTTTCCCAATCTAGCAAAAATAATAATGAAAGCATTGAGAATTATGAAAACATGAATTGTGAGTTTGATAGGAATCCATACAGACATGTTCACGTAAACATCACTGACCTTCATGCATTTTATGGGTAAAAAAGTACAGGTAAGTGCTTTCACATAAACCCAGTTTACTTTCTCATTTTCTGATTTTAAAACACCAAATAATGCCCATAAAAAGTATACATATTTTGTATAGAAAAAATATTGGAACAAGGTAATGTCTATTATCTAATATAAGTCAAGTTAATTCAATACAAAAAGAATAAAAAGCTCAGGAAAAAGATCATATAGTTTTAATTTTCACCTTGCACCACTTTGCACAATGCAACCATTTAATTATTGCATTCCCAGGAGGTTCTTTGAATTAATTTTGTGTCTGGCTGAGTTCTTTCAGGTCTCTTGGCTCATATCACACAGTTTTAGTGTCCTCTCTTGGTTGTTATTTTAGTCAAAAGATATAGTTTTGGCTTATTTATCAAGATGATGTAGTTACCTTTTCCTGGAAGTGAAGGCATCAATGAAACCCATAGCCAGTTCCAGGTGAAATAAAGCTTTCCAACTAACTCTTCCAGGAGCACCAAACTATAGGCATTGATTGCAGTTACATCTAAAACAAACCAAAACACACACTCCATCACTTCTTGACTTTACAACAAATGCCATAATACAGAGTTGATTGTTTTTTATGAACTCTGTTGTAATGTTCTTGTATTGTAATAAGTTATGTGAGGTGCACCTCTTTTTCTATTCCGTATGATGGTCGTATTGCCAATCCGATTTTCAGTTGTCAAAATACTTTGGTGTTTTTTTTTTTTTTGCTTCACACCAGGTTTCGCACAGTCTATTCTTTTGCATTTTTTTTTTTTGCGTTTCACCACACTTTTTTAGTTTGCAGGTTTTAATATCTGCATGCAGACGACATTGATTCAAGTGGACAGTACCACAATACTGTCCTCTTTCAACAGCTCCACGGAAGTAAGATAATTGTTTAAATACACATGGTAGTTTTTATTGTAATTTTTTTACAAAATTTAAACATTTTGTCCAGTATGGGACTATGGACATCACTTTTGACCAGCACGGTTTCAGGTGGCATGGGACATTAAGAGTTGATGTTAATTGTGATTGTTAATAATTTTTGTTTTTGCTTTTGATGAATAACAAATATTTAGGCAACCAAAACATTAATTTTGACAATGTTTAAAATGTTATGAAGGATTTCAGTTATTCGTAAATATTAAGTTAAGATTTTTAGATTAGAACATTTTTTTTAATAATTTTTTTTCTTTTTAAACTCTAGATATTACAAATATTGAATGATGCCCTATTACAGTTTTCAGCATATATTGAATTCCCAGGTTGGTTTTTTTTCTTTTTTTTTTATTAACATGTCTAGGATTTTGTGATATTGTTTTTAATTTCAGTCCTAAAATGTAACTAATTCTGTGACAAAGTAGCCGGGGCCGACGGGGATCGGGTGCCCTGGTTACGCGCTAGTATGCATCTTAGTGATGATGCTAGATCCTACATAGAAACGAGGTGGTGATATAAAATAGTACCTATATTGGACGTGAATCGGCTGTCCAAACAGGGACAGAGCAGGCGTCGAAATGTCTACGAAAAGTCATGTAATTATCAAAATGAATCATGGCTGCAACAGTTAGTTATAAACCAGATGTACCAAGGAGATAACGAAAATCCCATTTTATTTCAAAGTCAACTTAGGGATCGATGACTGGACGAGATAGTCATCTAAGTTTGTCGATATTAATTAGGGCAAACGACCCATGACCACACGGCGAGAAAATAACAGGTAATTGTTTTTATCATCATGCAAAAAA
Source organism: Sepiola atlantica (assembly GCA_963556195.1). Lineage (NCBI taxonomy): Eukaryota > Metazoa > Mollusca > Cephalopoda > Sepiida > Sepiolidae > Sepiola > Sepiola atlantica. Next base: position 4,031,952 of record OY744517.1, on the reverse strand, counting down.
AAAAAAACAGAGAAATCTCATTTATCTGTGTCATTGAAAAGGGAGGGCGCCGTCCCAAACCCCTGAGAGAGGAAGAAAACGCAGAGAGGAATATGTTGGAGAGGGGGGGGGGGGTGGCGATGGGGATTTTCAGTAAGAGAAAGTCAGTTAGTCAGAACCAGGACAGAGAACGAATTGGTCGCGAATCGGGCACTTGTGCCGGTTCGACGGCGAACAGAGAGCCGGAAAAACTCTCATCGTTTTAAGTTAGTTCAACTTGTGACTAAATACGATCGTAAATGGATTCGCACACACGCATAGAGAGACAACGAAATAGCTTAGCGCCAAAGACATTTACCATACGATAGACATTAATTCAATGTAACATCAATTCTTTTCTTTTATTGTTATTAATAATTACTATTTCATACAAAAAGACCCGATCGAGTTGTTGACGATTATTCCCTTCATTTTGTTCTGCTTGAATAATCTTTGCTTTCAGAGTCAGACGATTGCTATCGCTCAGTAATCGTTCGCTGATATAAACGGTTTCAACGTGGACGAGAGGTGATATCGACGAAGTCATCATCATCATCGTCGCCATCCCGGCCTAGAGGAATTTCGACCGACATATTTTTTTATTGCCACTACGACGATCGGCTGAAGAGTGTTCACGGTCTGGCAAGATCTCTGTGTAGAGAACCAGAGGCGTGAGCAGCGAGACAGAGACACGAGTGGGGTACCATGTTATAAGTGGTTCCGTGACACAGAAGAGAGTGGGGTACCTGTTATAATTGGAATATACAACAAAGTAATGAGTTTTATATTAACTAGTAGTATTTATCCTGATATTTTGAGCTCCAGGGAAACCGTTAGTTATATAAAGCTCAGAAGCGCTGTAGACACTAATAATGATGGTTATTGTTGCAAACAAGAAAACTGATATGACTACTGGGATTCACGTTGGAAATCGTTCGCCATAGCACTACGTCACATTTTAAATAAAAAAATAAACCTTTGATAAGGAACCAGATAAATATTATTTTTCTTTCCAATTAATAAACACATGAATTTGTTTTGTTTTAATTCTCGCTCCCGTAATGATTACAAGGTAGGATTATTTTACGGATTAATTAATTTTAATATCAATTTTATTTTTATTCAAATAAACTTATATTTAAAAAAAAAAAAATTATAAGTCACTGAAAAACTGAACTAAGACTTAAGAATGAAAAATATAAAAATAATTCTACGTTTTATTTATTTACAAAAAAAAAATTGCTACTTCTACAGAATTTGAACCAAACTGTGTTTTTTTTTTAAACTAGTTCGGCAAAAGTCTGTTCGGCTCAAATTCTGTAGAACCTAAATGTACCAACGTTTATTATATTTTCTAAAGTAACAATATAAATAAAATTTGGTGCAGTCTCCAATGATTTGCTTTCGATGACCAAGGAGGCAATAGATAACAGATCGAGCAAATATCCCGGCCCGACAGAAATACTTTTCCATAATCGGTCATTGAAGGAGATATTCTTCTACACTGTGGCAATTTCTATGTTTGTTACACTCCAAGGTAATCATTTTCTTGGGTACATAGATTTTCCACAATTCAAAAGCGACAATTGTTTTTACATTAAAACTATCCGTTGTGACCTATTTGCGTTCGTTCGGCTGTTTGCACATTTTATTTCATTCTTTTACATTTCTCCTGGGCAACACCATGGGGACTGGTACCCGCTATTTATCAAATAATTTTTTTTTTTTTTTTTTGTTTATATTCATAAAAAATAATTTAAAGATAAATTTTTCCACTATAACTGAATGAAGCTCGGGAGAAAACAAAATCATCTCTCCATGAATTCTTCGAGATTTTTGTGAATCACAACAAATCTTGACAAATTGTTTACAAACATATTTGTCTTACAATAAACTAATTACTATTATATATTCAGCCACACAACTTATATATTTAAGAATCTAAAGTCAGCACTAAATAATCCACAAATAACTCTTGATCCATCTAACAAACAAAATAAATTTTCTAGCTACTGAAATAACTCGGCCATGGCTTTTGAAAATTTTCTTTTCTTATAATTTTTCTTAGGCAAAGCTTTGCTGGAAAAAGCATGTCTCTTGTGTCTGCGTTTAGTTGAAATTACTTTGGAAAAAGAAGATGAATTCCTAGCTGCTCTTCGAGAATCTGGTTCCTCAACTGTGGTGGTTTGTATGGATCGACTATTGCGTAGTGTAAATCCATCCACTGGAAAACCTGACCACTTGGTCAACATTGCTAAGTATGTATTTTATTTATTTAAGAATAAAGTTTGTCTTTTAAACATTTTATCTGGTGATACCAGATCAGGCTGCCCTGTGGCTCCCTGAGACGAAATTCACCTACATTGACGTTTTTTGTTTTTTTGTTTGTAAAACTTAATTATGTTCTACAAAACCAAAAACAAAAACAACAGCCCCTCTCCCTTTCTCCCTCCCCTTTTTTATTTTTATTTTTCCTACCCTACTCCCGGTCCTGGATATGACCTTAAACTACATCCGATGGTGAGATCCGGCTTACGGACTTTGGGGAATGTGGAGCCTCCTCTTAATTACCATTGCTCCCAGGTCCACCCTGACCCGGAGTGGTAGTACCTGTTAGGGTCCCAACTATGGGTTAAATAGAAACAGATTTAACAACCAAACCAAACACCATCAATAAATATTTGAACATATAAAGAACTTGAAGCATAAAAACTTTCACCAAAATGACTGCATTCGGCATTAGATAACCTGAAAAGGGTTGATATGCCGTAGAACAAGACAACCAAACTAAACACCATGAATAAATATTTGAAGATATAAACAACTTGAAGCATAAAAACTTTCACCAAAATGACTGCATTCGGCATTTAATAACCCGAAAAGGGTTGACATGCCGTAAAACAAAACGACCAAACCAAACCTAAACATTTTATTCCAAGTAGTTAAGTTATTTTTACTCCCCTTTTATTAAATATCTTTTTTTTTTTTTCATACAATCTACTTTCATGTAAATTGTAGGGTAACCAAGTTAATATACTTTATTCATCCCTACATTTTTGAAGATCTTTTTTGGGGTAAATATAGTTTATAGTCTCAATTTGTTAAACAATATTTCAATGTTTTCTGCATTAAATCTTAATGATTGACTTTAAACATTTTTCAAAGAAATATTTGAATGATGAAAATTGAGAATTTCACTTTTCTATGTATATTGATTTTATCTGCTTTCAGATTTGTCCTCTACAATGATCATTTATATGAACATGCACTTTCTACAATGAAGATTCTGTTTCTTGTGTGCCGGTCAGCATCTGTCCAGTCTGATTTGGTTGCCCTTTTTACTGCAAACGAGGTAGACGACAACAAGAACCCTTTTTAAATTACATTTTCTTCAGTTATAAAATTTAAATAAAAACTGTAATTATTATTTTACTAATGCTGAGTTAATCAACGTTTATTTCCCTAAGGCTTTTCACCTGTTAAAATGAATAACACAAAATACATGCTAAAATATTCTTTAGTTTTGAGATTGAATTATGTTTGGAAAATTCTTCTAATTAACCGTAATTTGTAATTGACTCATCACGTGACCCATCTCTTAGTAATTTTACATCTATTACTTTCAGCCTCTCTCTATGTTGTTTAACCCTCCGCTCTTATTCTATACATCGTCTATCACTCGCTTCCATCACTCTCTATCTATAGTGCCATGTAGAATTTTACAACACATTACAAAAAAAAGTTTTTTTTTTTTTTTTAATGTTTCTAATACGGTTCGATTAAACTTTTCTTGCTTTTAGAACATATATTTAGGTGTTCAGTCAAACAATTAGATTTTTAAACTTCAAAAAACTAATCTCATGAAGAAAAACTGTCACTAAAAAGTTTACAAAACATTTTTTAAATTCACAACAGGTTAAGTAAAGTAATCATGAAATGTAATCTGGAACGTTCTAAAGGGTACTGAATATTAACTAACGAATACTATCCCAACAGTAAAATTTAGAGGCAGATCAATCATGATCTAGGTTACTTTGTGCTCAAAACCTGCATGAATTAAAGAAATGTTTTTGTGAAGAATGGAAAAAATATTACCTATTATGCGAGTTTTAAAGACCAGCTTAGAACTGATGAACTCAGAGGACGGTTAAATCTGGACAGTATAGGGTAGTGTGTGGTCACATTGAAAGAATGGATGAGAGTTCTTAGAAGTGATAAGGATAGACTTGAGAGAATATGAGATGAAGACGTGGACAGAGATAGGTTAGTTTGGAAATCAACTTTTAAAAGCCATCCAGCACATGCCCACATGTTAAACCGGACATGATAATGATGATGACTTTTTGAAAATCCGACAAGATATATTCATACATTAGAATTAACGATTAGAATTTTGGAAAGGATGATGAGTAGATTTAATAGATGCATCGTATTTAATGAAATTTGCTTGGATGAATAAATGCTGTTTAGAAAAAAACTCAGGCGATGTATTTCAAATGTTTGGAAAAAAAAAATAGTGTATTTTTGTAATCATTTGAAAAAAAAGTCAATGTAACATTTTTAGCACTTGATGAAATTCTGTTAGATCTGTTTGTTTTGTTTTCTTTTCTAGGTGACTCACAGAGAATTGTTGCAAGGATTTGTTGAATGCTTAGAAAATGATGAAAAGGAAACCAATCCATGTGAAGATCAAGGTACGTTTTAGAAATGAGCATTAATCTTCTTTTGTCTACACTTGTACGTCACTGCTCTGTTTGCGACTGCAGAATACTTTGACTGCACCACGGCAGAGGGGTAAGGACCCCCCCCCTCTCTTTTTCTATAGGACAACCTGTTTGCGATGGTTGATGACACCTGATGTCTGTAGAAGGGATCCTGGTTGCTCTGCATTCCTTGATTCCGTTGAATAAGTAATCATGTGAGCAACAACACTCCATTTTGGTCCTTACTTGGCCTAGACAGGCAGTCAGAAATGTATAACCCATACCAAAGTAGCACCATATGCTACCAAAATCATTATTAATACATAATTAACCCATTCTCAAAATATATGGTTTAAAGCGGAGTCAATTGATTTGAGAGAAATAAGCCATTGACTACTGTTATGTTTACTATCAGGCATTGTCTACTGAAAGCCCATTACTAACAGAAGCTCAAAGTCTACTCCCAGTTTAAGTCTCCTGGAAAGTCAAATGGGTTTCCCCCATTGGCAAATTCCAAACTCGAGTTGGACTCGGTGGTTAATGGAGGAGCACAGTATCAATGAAAAAAATAAAACCTTCTTCTGGCTTTCTTATAAAAAAATCAAATCAATTCCACACAGATAAAAGTTCAGAAAGCAAAGATGGAACTACTGGATTTCCAAGATTCATTGTTTTTGAATCCCAGGATAAAATTTACCTGACAAAACTCTTCATTCATAATTGAAAAGGTCATCTCCTCAAATATAATAGCAAAAAAAAAAAAAACTCTTTTAAATGGAAACTTATTGAAGTAGAAAAACAAAAACATACCTTTTTTCTTTTTTTTTCTTTTTTTTTTTCTTAAAAATTTTACTTAAAATTTAAAAAAAATTTCACACCTCAAATAAAATAAAAATCTCCTTTCATGAAAGCCTAAACATGACCAAGGAAGTAGTAAGAAGTGTTATGTGTGACACTAGAGGAAATTAAAAATCTAAAATCACATAATGTGACTGAGGTGAAAAGCATAGCAATAAACTGATAACAATACATGCAAATACATAAATAATGAATTTTCACATGCCAACAATCCCACCTAAACTAAAAAAAAACTACTTGATCCGTAATCCCCTCCATTGCTATAAATGTTAAAAGTTTGACCATCATACGGGCAATTTTAACAGAAAGTCGTTGTGGAAGATGTGGAGAGAAGCATACTTATCACTCTATGGAAGAAGTCCAAAAAATAGCAAATGTGCAAATTGTGATGGAGGTCATCTGGTATATGCAAAAATCTGAAAAATGGAAGAAATAAAAAGAAATTTACCAGAATTCTACCTTTTTGGAAAGCAAGAAAAATAGTTAAAGTCACAAAAAGCGATAATGTCATTTATGACGTCAATGTGCAGTCTTCTGTTTGGGTTCGACACGCAAACCAGTTGCGACCCTCATCCCTAACAGACTGACATGCAAGGCACACAAAATACACAGGAAGATACTTTCTCATTGGATACATTCGATTTTCCTCAACAATTTTCCAAAAGGAACAACCTCGAACTCAACTGAAGACATTACCAAGGAGGACTGTTCACATACAAAATCGTTTGAATCCCATGCAAATCAGGACACGTCAAAAAGCACACAGCTCAAAGGAGAGGGGGGGGGGGGCATTTCTTCCTGGAAAATAATGAGACATTGAAAGGAGATAACTTGTCAGAGTTGCTTTCCTTGGTTCAATTGCAGAGTAACGTCCCCTTGGCTTAGAACAGACATTTTGTAAAGACGTTGTCGTATCAGCTCCCCCAATACATGTTCAATTAATTAGTAAATCCTCTTTCAATTGGAAAAAGTAAATAAATAATTTTTGATCATACTAAGTTTTCTCATTCAAATTCTTTCTAATATTTTTGGTTATTAACTCACATTCACATTTAAATTTATACCCACTCAGTATCAATTCAATAACCGACACGGTCACTTCACTTATATAATTGCAGTTTGTCAAAAAATCTAATAAATTACTAAATATTTTTCTGATTTTATACTTCAAAATCTACTACAATTGAAAATGTAATTTTTTTTTTTACTTAGAATTTCCAATCTTAAATTTAATGTTTTAAAATTCAGAAAAACAATACTGACCAAATTTAATTTAGGCAGTTCTTATAAAGACGAGATTGTTCAATTTATTTTTAAAAAATTTTTTATAGTAATTCTGTAAAAACATCTTTTTCTATTTTTATTTCCAGAACATTTGAATGTGACAGGAATCCGCAATACAATGAGAAAACACTTGATGCAACTTCTTTTGAATTCTTTAGACTATCCTGCTCCAAATGTTGCACATTTTTTAATGGGTTTTGATTTGAGAAAACCTGTTAGTAAAACTAATCTTCAAGATCCGGGTACTTTTCTTTACTTTTTTTTATCACCATCATTTTTCTAAGGTCTTTTCTTCCTTATGCTCCATCTTTTGTTTTAAGTTCTATTTCTATTTTATTAAAATTAAATTATTTTTTGTTAAGAACCTAAAAGATGTAAAAATTAATTGCAACATTGAAAGAAGTGATATATATTTGAAAATTCTGCTTTGTTAAATAATTCATTTTATAGCTGTCTTGATTATCTTTTTAACTAAATGTAAATTAAAAACAAAAAAGAACTTAAATGAAGATTAAAAACAATGTTTTCTCATTTGAAGAATATTATTTGTTTTGAAATATTTTTTGTTGTTTACTATATAACATTTTGCCTTTATGAACTCGTGGACTTTTTTATCTTTTTTTTTTTTTTTAAACCTAATTTAAACAAACAAGTTTCTAGATTTTACTTTATAATTGACTTTCTAACGAATATTCCTGATATGTAAATTCTGAATGTTTATGTAGATTAATTATCTTTTAAATCATCAATTTGAATGTTATCTTTTTCAGGTGTTCTTGGTTGTCCCAGAACGTGTCTCCATTCCTTAATAACAATCTTGAACTGTGGAGAAGGTACCCTTACCGGACCACGCTGTATCAGAGAAACTCCACAATTAGCCGAACTAGCATATCATTTGATATATGCGCTTTGTTCGAACAAAGAAACTTCTCCTCCAACCATGCGTTACCTGCGCACTGTACATGATTTCTTCTACAGACAGTTGAAACATTTACCTTTTACAGGGGATTCCAATCGTAAGTTGTCATCTTGGAGTTTTAGGGAGTTTTCTTGTTTTTTAAAACATATTTTTATCAAAACAAAAGTAGATATTTATGATTTTTAAATTCCCAAGTGTGTGTATTTATCATCCACTGTTCAAAAACAATAACAAAGAACAATTAATTAATAAAATGTCCTTTTGTAAAATCAATATGCAAATTAATTAACCTTATGGCTTAAATCGCATGAGCAGTATATAAAAGTGATAGGGTGTTACTCTTGTATAAAATTGAATTAACTAACTAAATAGGGCATTTTGACCATGTTAGTGTGAGAAATGGACCCAACTTAGTAATTTATTTATATATACAGGGTGGGCAAAAATAAGGGTCCTATTTTTAAAAATTCATAACTTTTTTATTTATTGATTTAAAAAAAATTTTTTTTTTTTAGAATAAGTAAAGGACCCCTTCCGAAGCAAGCATGAGCCGTATTAGCCCTAAGGAACGTACCCTCATTTAGAAAACATTATTTTTGCTTAAAAAACTCAAAACAGTGTAAAAAACAATACTTTAGTTTTTGTAAGTTTTAAGAAGTGTTTTTAGGCTAAAATTTGTTTTGTTTATTTCAAAAAAATCTCGGAAGGGTCAGTCTACACACACATAAAGTTTGGTGAGTTTAACTTTTATTTTGTGGAAGTTATTCAAATTCAAGTTATTCAAATTTAAAGATAGGACCCTTATTTTGGCCCACCCTGTATATATATTTATATATATATGGAACAAATTTAATGCAAATCTGATCAAATTGAATTTTCAGGGGAGATTGTGAGATTGTGTGATTAGTTTTAATGACATGCCACGATTAATTAAACTGGGCACAAAATTTTAAAGTGTCTTTTGAATGTTGTACGCGCATTGCATGTAATCACGTCCGCAGGCAACATCTCATCACTACAGACGCTCATTTAAATTCGTAAATTACTTCCTGTTAAAAAAACTCAACAGTAAAAGACTGATGATGATTTGATGAATCAAATCGAAAGTACTTGCGAAAAAAGAAAGAAAAATTGAACAAGAAACCCACTATTGACTGTTAATGCCATCTCAATCAAAATAATTCACACTAATAAATACATAATACACAACATATGTCTGCACACATATGTATGCATATTACCATTCAGATGAAAATTTAAAGGTAGAATCTTATACAAATGTGAATGTAGATGAGAGTAGACCCCTCATCATACAAGATCACTCACAAATGCATACAGGTATAACAAACATTTTACTTAAGAAGACTGGCAAACTTACATATATGTGTATATACCTACACGCCCACGCATACATTAAAAATATGCACACATACATGTGTATGCATATGATGATTGCAACTTCTTTACAGAAGGCCATCCCTACAAAGATTGCAATGTCCGATTGTGGTCACGCATATTGTTCAGCAGGCCCGATTTATTATTACAGGTCTTCATCGCCGTGGGTCTTGTAGGGATATCTGTAGATGTAAATGGCCATGCTCTGCGTTTGTACGATATGCAGAGCATACTCTCCTTCTAAAAATTCTGGTTTTAGTGACAAGCCGAAGCAAGATAACTGAGAGACAATGTAAAGCGCAGGTTTTATATCGGAGTTTCCATCTCCTAGATGGATGATCTAACAAAATCTATGGGTTCATCGCGCCTGGGTACTATATCAGGTATTTCTACACCCCCACGAATAATATGTTATGTATATATATATATAGATTTAGATTTTTCACTTATAAAATAGATCATTCAGTGAAGACCGGGGTTGTTCCAATAAAAAACAAGCTCGATGATACTCGATTACAGAGTACAGAGCATTTATATGTGATTTCATGAAGGCTTACCAAAGCATTCCTTTCAGGACACCAATGACTACCATCACTTGGTAGTGAAACACGTGTAGGAAAAAACATTTAATTTGAATAAATAGTATTTGTAAGAAAAAATATCTTTAATGGTGATCATTGGTGTCCTGAAAGGAATGCTTTGGTAAGCCTTCATGAAATCACATATATATATATATATATATATATAATTTTTTTTTTTTTTATAATCAGGGTTCAACACCTTCGAAAAGTCAAGACTGTAATGCATATTTACTGAACATTTATCACAATTAATATGGTTGGAACAAACGCGTATTCAATACAATACGCGTATACATATATATATACATAACAGACATAAACTTACTTAGTCAATTTAAAGCATACATGTACAAACGTGAAGGTATACATAACCATTCACAAAGCCAATATCCATAAGTACATGTTCTTTCATATGTATATATATATACGTGCATATATATATACGTGCATATATATATACGTGCATATATATATATACGTACATGTTCTTTCATATGTATATATACGTGCATGGAGATCAGTCTTCATAAGATCTGAAGAAAAAAATCCTTACCGTGTGCAAAAGCACTCGGTAAGGATTTTTTTCAGTGGCATACCGTGTGGCTTTGGACCATCAACATCGATGTGAGACACACTTTGGAGCATTTTAGATGATTGACGGCGGGCGATGTGGCTGTGTATTTTGACAACCATACAAGAGTACAGGTTGGATATGTGTGTTGCATTCTGACACTCTCACATACGATGAAATCCCTGATTTTGTAAAATTGTTGACAACTATCTGAAAACTCTTCACGTGGCAGATGTACGTCGTCTTATAGCTGTCAGTTCACCCACTGGAATCAATTGTTGACACCTGCAACAATTTCTCTTTCCATGGTTTCGACGGGTGCTGCAAATGAAATTAGCTGCATCTGCTGAACATAGCAATGGAAGGTTTATGCACCTTTAGATACACCACTTATTGCATTTTCTGTATTTGATGGAGTTCGAGCCAGTTCCGAGCTTACAGGCACTGCATGGGTATTTGCCTTGTGGAACAGATATCATCTCTTTAGCATCAGATATCATATGCTTTGTCTGTGTCATATTAACCCTGAAGCTGTCCCTTTCAAGCGTTTTTTTCTACCCATTAAATGGTGTACTTATGTCACACTGGGTGTACTGATAACCATATCATCTGCATACAGGACCTCTTATTATGGAGCACCACTTCTGCGGGTTTTTGTCAGCTCATGAAGGACGATTATAAACATGAGTCGGCTAAGTACTGATCCATAGTACACTTATACCATTATTTTTAAGGGTTCAGAGAGCACACTAGCAAAGCTCACGGCCGTGGTCAATCTGTGGTAGTCTGGAAACTGCATTGACTAGTTGTTCGTGAACAAGTTTGCGCCTGAGGGCTCAGAGGATAGCTTTTCTTGCCACCTTGTCAAGAGCCTTTTCTAGATCAATGAAGACTTAAAAAGCTGCTTTTTATGTTATTGTTCATTTCATGAATATAGGTATATTTTCCTTCCTATCGTGTAGCTGTCACAATAGTCGTGGGGGCAAAGACGTCGGATAGAAGTCAAAGGTAACTTCAGCCTGGGGTTTGTATCCTGCAACCGTTGGTACAGTTGTATTTAGCTACACTGATGATTCTTGGTTAAAATGAAAAATATTTATGTGGATATTGAAAAATATTTTTATTGTAAATAATTATATATTTATATTTTATTCACGGACACATTGATTGATGATGCTGATTTCGAAAGAATATAGGGGCAAAATAAAAATTACATTGTGTTTGAAATGCTCGACCGTTGAAATAACTTTGTAATCAGAAAAAAGTAAATATTTATTTTTCCTTGGATTTTCATTAAATGTGGAAACTTATTTTTACTTTAAAAAAAAAGAAAGAAAGACCACTCCTCACATCATGTTGGTCTGAAGTTAAACTATCTTACTTTTGCTTATTGTCAACATTTATACCGAGAGAAGGACTTAGCTGTCTACAAATCTAGATCTCTATATTAACCATCTTGGTACAGATACTCCTTCAGACAATGACACTGGCGATGAAAAGGTTGTGACGCATGTGGGCCTGGCAGGCTGGGAACCTATAGTTACTGATCTACACGTAGGCAACATTAGGCCTATCCTAACATTGCTTTTCTGAATGAAGGAGTGGCACTCATCTGACAAGACATTGCAGTCATCATATCTATGTGTGTATATATCACATAATACAATATATAATATTGTTTAAATCGTATTTCGGAATGAAAAACTCGAGACAAACAAAAAATTTATGCCCGTTTCTGAAAGTTGAATTGTATTCATAATTTAGTCATCATTTAACTCAAAAATACATACAGACCGCCTTCTTCAGAAAATTAGTTTTCATCGATCAGCCTGTCTCATTTAACAAAAAACATTTCACGAATTCTTTAACACATAAAATGTTTTTGTCAATAACTCTAAATCAGACAGGCTGATTTATCAACACTAAGTAAAAATATATAGTAAGTATTGCAAATGTAATATATACCAATAATGTTTAAAATAAGTCAGAGAACAGGAGATCTAACAATTGTGGTTATTATTCCTTTGAGAGTTTAGACTGTAAAAAGCTTGAACTCAGTTCAGTCTACTCAGTTCAGTGTGTGTGTGTGTGTGAAAGATAAACGTTTGTGTAGCTTACTTTGCATGAGTATATTTTCATATTACTAACCTCTGCTCACATATATAGCACTGTTGAAGTAAATACTGACAATGTATATGTGTAGCATTATTTTATAATATATTCATACACATATAATAGTAACGTGTTTGGGTGTGTATCACACACAAACTATAAATCTCATAAAAAATGTGATAAATTTACAACTTTTAATTTTTAGGAACTTCCCTGAGAAATCACCAGTCGTGGTTACTTAAAGCCATTGCAATTGAACTTCGACTTGCTTCACTGAATAGACATCGCTCACATACACAACGCTTGATGAAATTGTTGTTGGAGGATATTGAAGTGGATCAGATTTCAGGTAGGTTCAACAAAATTGAAGTATTTTGTTTTTGGGGTTGGGATTATATTCCACATTATTTTAATCCTAACTATTGTGTCTAAAAATAATTACAAAATTCTTACTCTTTATAACCTATAGTAATGCAAAATTATGGATCTGAGGAGAATGATTATGCTACTTATGGTGGTGGCAGAGATGTTTCAATCTCTCAATATCCAACGATGGCACCTACTCGGATGATGACAGGTTAGTATTTGTTTTATTACTTGAAAATACAAAAAAAAAAGCAGCAATTCTGATAATTATTTCATTTTTTTTTTTAAAAGAGAAAGTATTATCATTGAGCGTAGCGATGGCTGGATTGCTAAAGTCCGAAAGTTGAATGTGCCAGCAGAGAACATCACCACTGGCAGACCCAAGTTGACTTGGGAGGACGTAGTCAAACGTGATAGGAAGGCCATGGGTATGGATTCCATCAAACCTTGCCAAAGACAGGAGTGGAGAGGAAGACTTAGATTTCGAGACTAGACAATCAGGCCCCACCCTCATCAGAGGATTAATTGTGGACTGATTCAACAAATAAACCGGTTGATGATGATGATGATGATGATTAATCTATGCATTGAATGAAGGCCCCCATAAATGTATTGATTAAATCATTTATTGACTAGGAGAAAAAAGTATGAACTAAGATTTAATGTTTGAGAATCATTAAATTTCTTTTATATACTTTCATCTTAAGTGTTTACAAAATTTGTTACTTCTGAGTTGAGTCAGTAAAATTCAATTTGTATTCTCCTTTCTTACACAGGTTTAGTTTTAAACTTACTGATAAATTTGAAGGCGTCATTTCTTATAAATATTTATTAATTTTTTTTTACTTGCGTGTATATATTAAAGTTAAAAAAATGATCATGTTGTAATGCATGAGAGAATAGTGCATTTAGGGAATTGTTGTCACTTTTATGCACATGATCATTCTTTTGACGTTAAACAAGCTAGACTCATTAAATTTATTTTAAATAAATCTTGCCGAAGACTTCTTGAATCAGCACTCATTATAAACTCTAACATAACAGCTTCTATAATTTATCTCCTTTAATCAGTAAACTGAACTTGAATTTAGATCCTATTAGCTATTTTACAACACATTCCAAACAAAACTTTGTTCATAAGATTGATATTAAAAAAAATGTTAAATATAAAAAATAAAAATCATTCATTCCCCTTCATAAACGCACGGTATACTTTGAATTCAAACATGCCTATTTTGTTTTAAAAAAAAAATTTTTTTTAAATAAAAAAAATTATTTTCATGTCATAAACGTATCATGTATTTTCAAACATTGACTTTTTTCTTCAAATCAGTTATCTTGAGAGTTTTGAAATCAAGACGAAACGTTGATGAACATATCAGATCAGCAATTTTAGGTTTTTCCTTCTGTTCATTTCCCATATATATATATATATATACCCGGGGCTCTTTCTTCCCTGGTCGCCCCATATCGCTGCACCTCTCTCCCCGTTGCCACCTTCTCCCTGTTGCCTTAGGCGAAAGCTGTCTCTTCCCCACCCTTCCTCTTCTTTTGCCCAGGGCAAAAGTATGACATATTTCTATTAAAAGTACCACCTCTGTCTGCGCCTTCTATATACGTACTTATCTCCTCCCCAGTGTGCCTACTATGTACGTACCTACCCCGGTGCGCATACTATATACGTACCTACCCCAATGCGCATACTATATATGTACCTACCCCGATGCGCATACTATACATACCTACCCCCGCCCCGATGCGCATACTATATACGTACCTATCCCCGCCCCGGTGCGCATACTATATGCGTACCTATCTCTGCCTCGGTGCGCATGCTATATGCATACCTATCTGTTGTATCAAAGAATCCATAAGGTGCCTTTGTGCTCCTGTTCATGAGGAAGAAATAAACCTATTCCATGAGGCCGGTATACTGCACAAGCTCCCAGTCGCATATTTTTTTCTTTCTTTAACTTCACTGATTGAGACGTTATTTTATATGGAAATTAATATAAGTGCAAACAATGGCAGAGCATAATTATTTCTTCCTGTAACTTCACTGATTGAGGAATGAAGGAAGGAAATAAATATTTGCGTCTATTAATTTTGAATCTTCCCTCTCCCTCATATTCTCTCTGATGTAATTTCCGATTGAATTTTAAGAATGACTCAAAAGAATGAGTCAGCAAGATTACTACATATTACATTGATTTTGAAATCACTACATAAAACGTTGAATTCAGGAAAACCTCTTGTAAGAATTTGTGACATAGTATTATACAATCTTAGTTCAAACTCAACCATACTAATGAATTTACTAACGTAATTCGAACACTCTAGTGGCTCGACGCTGTAATAAGGTTGATATCTTATAAATTCTCCATTAAAGTTAATAAAATTTTGAAAGAACTTTGTTTTTGGGCTTGGATCAAAGTGTAGTATCTGTTCCGATGGATACTACACCCTATAGACTGGTACCGTCTTGGCCTTCGGGCCTTGATTCCGCCGGTCTGAGGGTTTGTCCTGCGCAGTTCTAGGA
Source organism: Sepiola atlantica (assembly GCA_963556195.1). NCBI lineage: Eukaryota > Metazoa > Mollusca > Cephalopoda > Sepiida > Sepiolidae > Sepiola > Sepiola atlantica. The sequence goes on along the minus strand of OY744517.1, from coordinate 4,016,606 downwards.
GGTCCACCCTCCCAGACTTTTCCTTCTCACCCTTTGAGAAAGGGGTTAGTTTATTACTAATCACCTGAGGTGCCCCTACCGGGGAATGCTGAAAGGGCTGCCCAGGCATTTTTTGTAGGCCAGTGTGCTGGCTTTGCAATCCCACATTCCGACCTTGTGTCACATCTTTCTGCTGTGGGAGGGAAGTAAATAACTAAAGAACTTTGTTCTTGGCCTTATGGCTAAGATCAAAGTGTAGTATCTGTTCTTCTCGGCATTTTGCCTGAGATCAAGTGTATTATCTAGTCCTATCATACACCGGCAAATGCTGACACTCCCTTCAAGTTTGGCCTGAGGCTCCCCCTACCGGCGTACATACGTAGCTGGACAGACGTAGGTGGACAGACGGATGGAAAGATGTAACTGGGCGGATGGAAGCGACATACGTAGCCGGACGGACGTAGGTGTACGTAGCTTGACGGACGGACGTAGGTGTACGTAGCTTGACGGACGGACGTAGATGTACGGATTGACAGACGGACGGAGGTCAACGGATTGACGGACGGAGGTCAACGGATTGACGGACAGAGGTAGCTGAAATATTAGTGTTTATTAATTAAGAAAGGAGGGTAGAAAGGGTGATAGTGAGAGGGGAAAGAAGAAAGGAAGAAAAAAAAAGGGGTGTAGTGGGAGTGTATTTCTTCCCGACACTCCCTTCGTCTGTCATTTCCGGTTCAAGAATGACTGGCATTTTTTCTCAAATCATACATAATATCATTGTTTTTTTCCCAAATTAGTACATGAAAACGTTGGAAAATGGAGGAAAAAAGCTATCCCCATTAGAGAAAAGTGCTCCGTTGACCCCTAAAGGATATTTTTTTTTTTTTTTTTTTTTTTTTTCTGATTCTGAAATATCATACGTCTAAATGCTGGCTTGTTCGAATGATATCAACTGTGTGACTGTTTGTTGAGTACTTTCGGAGGAGATACGTTACATACAGACGTTTCCCTTTTATATAATATATATATATATAATATATATATATATATATATATATATATGAGGATAAAATGCATGATATATCATAAAATGAAATGCCGTGAAGACAGCATGCGTGAAAAAGGAAAACAAAACAAATACAGGAAAAAATCATCAAGAAACGAGAGATTTTACCGGTTTCGTTCGGATCAACGAACGTCTTCAGAAAAGTGAAGATTTTAAATGTTAAACGTTTTTCATTAAATCGTAATTAATATTACTCCTGCTAATATCTATTAATAATGGAGATTATGTATCTGTCTGTCTGTCTGAAGCCAAAACTATACTATTTAAAACTATTGTACTTATTATTAAATAGTATAGTATATACTATTTCAGACTAATGTACTATCTTTAAATGCTCAATTCAGGGGCATAGTGTAGTTTAGTATCTGTTCTGTTGTTATACTATACTCCCAGGCATTAACTCTTGCTTTTTTTGATGGTGTGGAGGTAGTATAGTATCTGTTCTGTTGTCATGATACCATCCTCCCAGGCATTACCTTCTTTTTTTCTTTTTTTTTAGAGATTTGGCAGTAGTGTAGTATCTGTTCTATTTTGATGATACTGTCCTCTCAGGCATTACCTCCTTTTTTTAGGTGTTGAGGTAGTGTAGTATCTGTTCTGTTGTCATTATACCATCCTCCCAGGCATTAGTCCTCTTTCTTTTTTTTTTTTGAGAGGTGTGGAGGTAGTGTAATATCTGTTCTGTTTTGATGATACCATCCTCCCAGGCATTACCTCCTCATTTTTTGAGAGGTGTGAAGGTAATGTATCTGTTCTTCTTCCAACTAGCAAAAATATGCGACTGGAGGGAGCATATATTTTCTAGTAATAATAATGTTAACATGAAGAAAACAATTACATATATATGAGGAAATTGTAGAACAAAAATAGAGATTAATTGTGCAGAATATTTATTTATTAGTGTTTATAAAATTATTATTCAAATGAGGCCTCATGATAAGTGTGTCTCGGCAGTGTTCCGTTGGGTATATATAATGTATTTAAAAATATTTAAATGTAAAACTGACTTAAATAACTTAACGTGTTTTGATATTAAATGACAGACTTAAAAACATTTATACTAAATTGGGGGGGGGGGGGGTTAAAGGCAAGAATAGGTTGGAACTGCAGTTTTTTTCTTTCTTCTCGCGTGCTGGCATTTGTTTACTTAAAATAAACTCAATTTTTAAGTTTGTTTTTTTTTCCAAAATTTTAAGTTTCACAAACTTTCCAGATATTAAATCATTAAAATCTCATATATATATATATCAAACTAATTCTGAGACTATTTCTTAAGTACTAAGTCTTTTTTTGCATACCTCATAATTTTTTAAGGAACTTTATTTATTTGGTCATATTTCATCTTCAACTGGTCGGACAAGAAAAATCAAAATTTCTGGTTCTAGTTAAAAGTGTGTTCTGACTGTTTACAATTTCAAGAATATTGATAAAGATTGGCTGCGTTAATTTAGAAAAACAAACTAACGTCTAAAATTGAGTCGCAAAAAAAACGTTCATATATTTTGCATTTTTGGCTGTTAGAAGTAAATACCGTTTTAACTCGATACGAAAAATAATTCAATGGATAAAAACACATATAAATTACATATTCGGAAAGATTATTTTATTTTCTTACCACCCATATATATATTTCAAAAATTGACCCAGAAATAAGCGAGAAATTGCGAGTTGAACAAATTAAGGTACAAATTCCTCAATGTTACACGATAACAACTGACAAGCTGAGAATGTTACCTTTATTTTAGTTTTGGTAACATTCACTCTCAGACCATTACTTTCTATAGCATTCCTCCAATTGTTTTACTTAACAAGTAGACCTTCCATTGTTTCATGTAATCATCAGCATATAGCATTTCTTCTAGACAATCCATACTAAAAAAAAAAAAATTTTTAATGTGTGTATTGAAATGTATCCAATAATCATTTTTTTTCTTAATCCTATTTTCAGGTACACAGACTAGGCGTAAAATTCTTCGCCTTTTAGATTCGCTTGATTTTACCTTGAAGTATCCTCAAAAGGAAAACTATGAATTCTTCGAACAACGTTTAGTTGAGCAAGTAATAAAATCTTGTAGTAAACGACCAAAGAATGGCCCTTCAGTGTGTGATGTAAAAGCTTTGCATCATATTCTCATTAGTGAGCTGAATAATTTGCAAGCAACTACAATGGCTGGTCAAAGAGTTCTCATTTTGAGGGTAAGTAAATCTTCTCTTTACATTTGCGCAAATACCTGAAATATGTGTGTGGGTGTGTGTGTGTGTGTATATATGTATATATATATGTAAGACTATGTATATGTAAAAAAAAAATATGGAGCAAGACAACAATAGGGACCCCAGATCATTAACACAAGACGCGGGACATATTTTGGAAGTCACCGGTTGACCTCGCAATACACGTGGTCTCTATTTACAAAACACTTGTAAATAAATCTTTTATTTATTTTACTAAATGCAGTATATTTCGGAATTTTTTTTTCTTTTAACATGTTAATATTTATTTTAAGGCAGAGAGTCCATAAATAAAACAAATAAAATATTAACATGTTTTCTTTTAAAACATGTTTTTGTGTCACTATTTACTTGCCTCCCCACGAGGGCAGAAATGGGGAGGGGGTATGAAATATTTATCACCGTACTTAAGTAATCTTTCGTTTTGTAGGGAAAAAATCAAGCTTCCCAAAAAGGGGCACTCTGGATCTTACCTCAGTTTAGAAGGATTTTTCCATACTACACATTGCTCCTAGCCCGAGGAGGCAAAACGGATGATTACGCAAGTTATTTTAATAAATAAACGAAATATATACGCTTTTTAAAAAATCGGCTGACTTGTAATCTTTCGTTTTGCCTCCCCACGAGGGCGGAGTTAGACTTCAAAAATCAGTTTCTAAACGGAAGCAATTTAAAGTTTATGAAGTTTTTGTCCTTAAAAACTGATTTTTGAAGTAAATAGCGAAGTTTTGTTTTTTAATAACAAATAAGTTATAAAAAGATTTTAAATAAAATTATGTATTTGTTAAATCTTATTTCATTTGTTGCTTACAGAAAAAAAGGACAAAAACTTCATAAACTTTAAATTGCTTCCGTTTAGAAACTGATTTTTGAAGTCTAACTCCGCCCTCGTGGGGAGGCAAAACGAAAGATTACAAGTCAGCCGATTTTTAAAAAAGCGTATATATTTCGTTTATTTATTAAAATAACTTGCGTAATCTTCCGTTTTGCCTCCTCGGGCTAAGAGCAAAGTGTAGTATGGAAAAATCCTTCTAAACTGAGGTAAGATCCAGAGTGCCCCTTTTTGGGAAGCTTGATTTTTCCCTACAAAAATAAATATTTCATACCCCCCCCCCCCCCCATTTCTGCCCTCGTGGGGAGGCAAGTAAATAGTGACACAAAAACATGTTTTAAAAGAAAACATGTTAATATTTTATTTGTTTTATTTATGGACTCTCTGCCTTAAAATAAATATTAACATGTTAAAAGAAAAAAAAATTCCGAAATATACTGCATTTAGTAAAATAAATAAAAGATTTATTTACAAGTGTTTTGTAAATAGAGACCACGTGTATTGCGAGGTCAACCAGTGACTTCCAAAATATGTCCCGCGTCTTGTGTTAATGATCTGGGGTCCCTATTGTTGTCTTGGTCCAAAAATATATATATATATATATATATATGTGTGTGTGTGTGTGTATATATATGTGTATGTATCAATCTATTTTTAAAGATATTCGTTGATCCGAACAAAACTGGTAAAATCTCCTGTTTACTTGATTATTAATTTGTGCATTAAATTATTTTTTTTCCGTTTCCTTTTTTTACACATTCGGCATTTCACAGCATTTCATTGTATTTACTGTTTATTTTATCCCAAATATATATATGTGTTTATGTATGTATATATGTATATGAGGATAAAATGCACAATATAGCATAAAATGAAATGCTGTGAAAAACGAGATGTGTGAGAAAAAAAGAATCTTAAAATGCGTTAACAAACATTTTCTTTTTCTGTGTTTTTATCAAATAAATTAAATATTTTTCTCACGACGTTCGTTGATCCAAACGAAACCGGTAACATTTCTCTTTTTTTTTTTTTGTTCCTGTATTTAAATTTGTTTTATTCTGTTTCTTTTTCACACATATGTACATAATATATATATATAGCATTAGATAAAGTGAAAGAATAAAATAAGGTGCAAATCAAATTTTATTACAATTAAAAGTTCAAGCAAAGAAATTGAAAGTCCTTAACTCATGAGTTTTCAAAGAAAATCTTCTCCTCAGAGGACCATTACTGCAATGACATTACTGCAAATTAAACTTTGAAAATATATAAAAAATATATAAAATACATAAAAGTATATAAAACATCAAATATACCGGCCCAAAACACACTTTTTTGTTAAACTTATACAGTTCATCCAAGTCATAAAGTTTAAAACAATTTCCAGAACGATGTCAAAGAAGTCGATTAAAAAAACAATCCAAGTGGTGAGTGGTAGTCCAAAAACGAAAAAGTTATCCAAGCGGGAAATTTGTTTGCTATCGATGCAGTAGATGACAGTGAAAAGCATATTCAGGGTGTATGCAAATTAATAAAACGATAGAAAAAACAAAATCATATGAAAAGTTCAGAAAACTCACTCGGTGTTGAATATTATAATGTCCAATTAAGGGTTCTTATGAGCTGATAGTTGTGCAAACCATAACTTCCTGGTTAGATGCAAGCGCCGCTAAGGCCAATTCGAACAATGTTAAGCTGATCTGATGCTTTCGGCCATTATTTTCTTCCGGGTCCGATTAAGTTACTCCAGTGAAAATTAATATTCGAAGGTAATCCTCTATGACACAAGCTCCCAGCAGACAGCGCGACAAATCCAAAAAACACAGCTTCTCGGTAAGCCAGCCGCGCAAAAGTGGTTGAATGTCTGCACATTTTACTGAAAAAATATCAGCAGTAAGTCAGCAAGCAGCAGCAGCTTGTAAACAAAGACAGCGATTTTTTAATTTTTTTAATTAATTTTTTTCTATTTGAATTCGTGAAACAATTTGAAAAAATTAAAAATATGAATATCGAAAATGTTCTTAAATGTTTCGTTAGATCTATTCTGTCATCAGAATATATACTTAATAATATATATGAATTTAATTGTAGTTATATATATATATATATATATAAATAAAACTACGTTTACATGCTATTTTATTTATTTATTTTAAAGTCTTTTTCTCAGCATTCCAGTATATTTCTTCAAATAAATAGACTATCAGAGACTTTTCAAAGAATGGAATTTTATCATCAGAAGAATACAGAGTTGGTAAGGGAATAACAAAAAGTCATAATTTGAAAAGATATAAATATTATATAGGTTAAATACAAGTATAAAATGTGCACTGCAAACAGAAGAGGTTGAAAATATCTGAAAAAGTCCATTGTTGAAGGCATCATGAAAATTGTAGCAGCAGGTTAAAAAAAAAAATTGGTAATTCCCTTACCAACTTATCTCTCTGTATTCCTCTGATGATAAAATCCCATTCTTTGAAAAGCCATGGCTTAAGGAAGGAAAAATAAATCTTTTATTTGAAAACATCTTGTTTTGAACAACTCCGGATGTAATAGATTTTGTATTTTTACAATCTTTATTCTCATATTTTACTTGTCTCTCTCTATATATATTTAAACAAGGTGGAGCCACCAACATTTTTTTTTTTTTAATGTTGTTTATTACTTAACATTTTACTTTCTTAAAGTTTAGTGTTTAAATTTTTTACTTTTTAAAAATATGTAAAATATTAAATAATTAACATTTAAAAATAAAATTAATATTGTTCGTAGCTCCACTTATTTAAATATATACTTTTCTCTCGTTGGAACCACACTACTCTCTACACACACACATATATATATATATATAAGCAGGGTTACCTGGTGTTGGCCAGGTTGAGGTGTGGAGGGGATCACCACATGCAACGGTATAATAATGACTAAGTTTGGTAGTTTGGTAGTTTTGTTTTACGGCATATCAACCCTTTTTGGGTTATTTAATGCCGAATCTGGTCTTGTTTTCTTCTCTTTTTTGTTTCTTTCCCCTTTTAATATCTGTTTCTATTTAACCCATAGTTGGGACCCTAACAGGTACTACCACTCCGGGTCAGGGTGGACCTGGGAGCAATGGTAATTAAGAGGAGGCTCCACATTCCCCAAAGTCCGTAAGCCGGATCTCGCCATCGGATGTAGTTTAAGGTCATATCCAGGACCGGGAGTAGGGTAGGAAAAATAAAAATAAAAATAAAAAAGGGGAGGGAGAAAGGGAGAGGGGCTGTTGTTTTTGGTTTTGTAGAACATAATTAAGTTTTACAAAAAAAAAAAAAAAAAAAAAAAAACGTCAATGTAGGTGAATTTCGTCTCAGGGAGCCACAGGGCAGCCTGATCTGGTATCACCAGATAATGACTAAGAAATAACTTTCATGGGTACATTTATTTTCAATGGGCAAGGAGCATTCTGCGCTCCATCATTCAGGAGGCAGTGCTGAGGAGAATATACAGGTATTTTTGTTCCCATCCAGAGTTCCCCTCCTCTTTATGCAAGTACAGAACTCTCTTTCAAAATTCACACTTGCATGCTTTAACTCTTAAATGCTTTTTGTTTCAAATATGACACATTCCAACAAAATGCCTATTTAATATAATATTCAATGAAAATGTGTCAAACTGCAACTTGTTTCACATTCGCAATGAGCCTGTTGGCAAGTGGGAGTAGGTATTAGTACGATGTTGCATCAGCACACCCGCTAAATAGTTAATTAGTATCTTCAATGTCAAACCGATATAAAGAATAAAGCATTTAAGGGTTAAAGAAAAGAAACACAAACATTTGAAACTTAGAAGACATAATAGGAAGTGTGTTTGATTTATTTTCGAGGGAAGTAGAAAGAACACTACCCACAAAAAATTGCTGGTTAATCCTGCTAGTAAACCCAAAATATTTAAATGTTTCAATAGTTAACTACATAAATGTGGGTTAAGACCACATCATGAATGCTGAATACTTTGACAAGCTAATGACAAATGTTTTTTATTTTTGTTTTAGAAATTAATTATGTTTTTAACATTGTAATCTGAATATATGCATTATAGAAAAATTGGAATATGTGAAAAAAAAAGAATATATATGATAGAGCAAAACTGTTTTTTAAATTTGTATTCCTTTCATCAATATGTTTAAAAAGTTTTTTTGTAAACCAATTTTATTCTGTAGGTTAGTGAAAACCATAAAATGGAGAATCATTTTGAGTCGTTTTTTTATTCTTGTCTTTCTGAAATGATTTGGAATTGTTTTATTAATTGATCTAAATATTTAATGATTATTTAAATCTTTTAAATCTTTTAAAATGAACTCATGAATGATTTTAGATTAAGAAATCAATTCAGTATTTTACTACTTTGTTAATTTTAGTCAACTGAAATATTTCTTAATTTAAAAAAAAATTTTTTTTAAATCTTTCCAGGAAGTTGAACAGATTCTTGAACAAGTAGTTGCTCGCAACAATCTAAATGAAAACCTTTATTCAAAAGCTGCAGCTTTTGAGTCGTGGCGACAGGTCATTGAAGTACTTGTTATCACTTGCTCCCATGAAGTGCTGGATAAAGAAAGTCAACAAACTCTCTTATTTGAACTCTTACAGGATTTGTTAATCAAGGTAAGTGTGATAACAGGTTTTCGAACGTGGCTCAAAGGTGGTGCGAGTGTGGTTTGATAGTTACCAATGCAGACAATCAAATCAATTACATACATTGGAATACAATTATAAAATATTTAGAATACATTATAATTGGGAGTAATCACTTCAAATTAAACATTTTGAGCATTTTTCAAATATTTAATGACTTTTTTTTCTTTGTTGTCTTGTGTTATAGTAAACATGTGTTTATACTGAATTGTTGTTTGGTGTATTTACACTGCGTCTCATAATACAACATTCCATTGACAAAAAACAAATCCGCTGGGGTCCCAGTTTCAAATCTCTCTCCGTTTAATTACAATGGTGAGTTGTAAACGATGAAACACGTGTCTGTGGATATATATATATATATATTACATACATACACAGTGATATTTTTAATTTAGTGAGTCCTAGGGCCCATGGATTTTATTTTAATGAATCCCCAGGAAATTTTATGGGTCCCGGTTACAATTCCAAACATGCCCCCATTTATCTTACAATTCCCGGAATTATTAAAAGATTTTGGTATTTATATAGATCAGTATCAGTGGCTGCCGATTTTGGTTAGGTAAAATTTAGTAATGAGTTACAACAGCTGAAAGGCGACTATACAAAATTAAACTCTGGTTCTTGAAACAGAAAACAAAAGTAAAAAGATTCCCAGACAACATTGTTTTAAAAAATCTTTTCTGAAAATATGACAATCCTACATAAAAGTTTGTGGTGAACCTTGCTAGTGGTGTATGTATTGTATCAACTTGACTTTCTGGTTCCATATATACTAGTTTGAAAATTTGATATTTGCTTTTGATAAACATAAAAAGATAACTTTTTTAATAATCATAGAAATATAAAGTATTTTTTCTCCTCTTGGTAGAGAAGCCACAAACAGGGTTGATTTGTACAGATCAAGTTCTACTCATGTGATACGAAACCATTTTTGAGCAGAAATACATTGATTTTTTTTTTATGTTTTAAATTTAAAACAAACAAATTTCTTATTAAAGTTTTCAATTGATTGTTGTAGTTTTTTATCTTTTTTTCATAAAATTTCTAAAAATCACATGAAACAATGACAATGCTGATTGTATCAGTTTTACACACACACACATATATAATATATATATATATATATATATATATATATATAAGCGTGATCTTTGCGCTGGCCAACTGGTTACGAGACCAGGATTCATAATACTTGGATCCAGAGTTCGAATTGTTCGACTGTCGATACAGTTACATAATTCCATACTGACGTGCGTAAAATAAAAACGTGAAACATATATGTCTATGGATAGAAAAATATTTATCTATTAATAATATGTACACTTTTTTGACCAAAGGAAAAAATTAATCCATTACCATAATTTTTATTTATTTATTTTTCTCATTTTCTGACTTGGACAAATACCTGTATTTTTTTTCTTCACCTTACAAACAAAATTTATGTTTATTTTTTCCCCATCTTTTAATTTTTTTCATATCTTACGTGCGTTTAACAGCTTAGTCAAGAAAAATATATAGTTTTTATTTTAACATCGCTGATCATCAGAGAAATTGTTCATTTAATCGTCATGGAAAAAAAATATCAATCCAAAACAGAAGAAAGGAAGATGAGAAAAGTCCAAGAAGGCTTGATAAAAACAATTTCAAGTTAAAAGGCATGGAATAAAAACTCACATCAAAGGTTAGCATATATCTTGAATCCCTCCCCTCAAAGGCGTTGCACCCAAAACCTGAAATGATTTTCACGTCGTCATATAGGTTTCAAAACCAGTCAAGCCAGTTTCAACTAACTTTTTCTATAACAGAACACCAATGGAAAAAAAACTCTCCACAAAAACATTGAAAATCGCAATTGATAAAATATTGTTAAACCTACAGTTAAATGATTTTTTAAAAATTAGATACTACTTAAAATCTTAATGCAAAAGTAAGGTTAGCCTGGAATATCATCGAATGTAAATAGCAGGACCGCAGTCACAAAGATTATTTTTTTTAAATAAGCTCTTTTCATCAGAGGAAAAAAATCAACAAAAATTGTATTCCTAGTTAGCACACATTTGAAAATATAAAAAGTTGTGAACCAAAAAACATCTTCAATGAAAATTATAATGTGACTATGTAAATATCCAAGAGATCGGATAAAGGGAGCAGCCGTTGGACAACCCTTTTCATTTCTTTTTTGTCTGCCAAAGAAGCATTTAGTTGGCAATGGATGTATTTATTTTTTTGATTTCCTACAAACTTTCTAGAGAGATATATATTATTTTGGTGAGTCATTTTTTTTATCAACTGACTATTATTTTGGATTTTCTAAATCCTTGCATATTCTGGACTTGGAATTCTTACCGCTTGAACTCCATGCGTTACAACTCAATGTTCACCTTATATCTGCTTCCTCTATTCGATCCCTTGGATATTTACATGGGGATACATTATATTTTCAATTGAAGATGTTTTTTGCTCACAACTTTTTATCTTTTCAAATGTATGCTAACCAGTAATACAATATTTGCTGATTTTTTTTTTCCTGATGAAAAGAGCTTATTTTTTAAAAATCCATGGATTAAGGAATAGAAAAAAGTTTTTTATATTCCTTGTTTGAATACTTAATTAATTGATAAATACTGTATTTTATTCAATTTTTATTTTCATCATTCATTTTCTTATATACTCATCAGTGTGGCTAGATGTATTGAACGCACCAACCCTGAACTTTTGTCATTACTCATTGTGACAGCCGGACATTCTACCTTCTGAGCTAACTAACTAACTTACTACTTTAGTGGAAGCAATTAAATCGCTTGTAAACGATATTGATAACCTAGCGGATATGTTTCTTTGTTTCCTTTTATGGAAGAAATTTACACTTAAGTAGAAACAACCCCTTCCTCCACCAGAGTGCTCCACCCATAGGGGAGCGTGTATGTATGTATGTATGTATGTATATATATATATATATATGTCATCCACAGACATATGTTTCATCTTTTCAAGACTCATCAGTATGGCTAGACATAGAGAGTTCACTAATCCCAAGATTATATTTATTTACTCCTATTAAGTTAGGCACAAGGCCAGTTTTATCTTACTCCCACAAGTAAGATGTGACCACAGCTTGGGTCGAGTAAGTGGGGTTTGAGAAGCCAGCGCCCGAGAAAGTGAGCACTCTGGCCATTTAAAAATTGCCTGGGCAGCCCCGTCGGCATTCCCCGGTAGGGGCGCCTCAGGCAGTAAGCAATAAATATACTCTTCCCCAAAGAGGGGAGGCGAAGCCTGGGAGGGTGGACCTCCTAGAACTGCACAGGACAAACCCACAGACAGGTGGAATCAAGCCCCGAAGGACAAGACGACATCCGTCTATAGGGTGCAGTATCCATCGGAACAGATACTACACTTACTTCCTAGCGTGTGCCAAGTAAGTATCCCAAGATTATATACACACAATTTAATTTATTCAACATATTTGATGATTAGTAGGTTAACTAGTTAAGATTTAAATATTATCTGATGCCCAAAACTTTTCTATGAATTCCTATGTCTTCATTTTTTTTTGTTATATTCCTGCAGGTGGCAGACACTGATACACTTGAAGAATTAACAGCTCCAGTTGCTGGTGTTGTCCATCTTGTAATGGCCAATCTAAGGAGATGCTTTATGACCGAATCATTGTCTGCTACTGAAGAACTTCAACAGAACAGTTCTCAGTCAGCTATTTCTGATTCTAGGACTGGTACACGAACCCTTTTTGCAACATCTTTACATATTGTTCTGAAAGGGATTCTTGATTATATACAAAAGTCATGTAAGTAATAATGCAGTTTGCATTTTAACCAAATGGAAGCTTTCTTAAATCTAAAATGAAGTGCTAATCCTACTTGCTTTCTTGTTCTTTTGTAGGTGGAAGCCAACAGAAAGTGCGAATATATCTCTATGGTTCTCTTCTTTATTACTTACAAATTGCCCAAAAGCCGATCTTGCCAAATTGGTTTTCTTCAGGTAAATTTAAATTTTACCTTGCAATTTTAAGCAATTTATTTTACAATTTAATGAATAACTATTAAGTTTCAAAAGGTCTGTCATTATGAAATACATGCTTAGCACTGGTCACTGGAAGCTTTACAAACAAGGCTGTTTATATAAAAAAAAACTTTCTTTGTAAATTGACAGCATGTTCTTCTCCAGATACTTGTTTTCTTCAGTGCTTCCATATCATAATTATCATCAATTTAGCTGAATGCTTCTAAAATTAATATTACATGATGGATATCAGGCCAAGTTGATGAAGATTTTTTTGCATAACTTATCATTTCAGTATCCACATTTATATGGTAAGAAAATACCCAGCTAAATATTTCAAATTCTCTTCAATGATTGTGCTGTGCAATACCATTTAAAGTAGTTGATGACATTAATAATAATAATACACGAATAAATCTATAACTTATTTTGCAATTTTTCCAAATGTTAAAAAATAAAAATAACTTTCTTTTTTTCTTAATGATTTTCATTACCTAGAAACGGATGTGATGGGCATCAGTAAAGTTCTGGTCAGTTCTGAAGGAGAATTTGAAAATCTTTCCAGGGAAAATCTTTCAATCATTATGTCCTATTCAGATAACTTGTTGGATATCTTGTGTAAAGATACGTGTGATGGACACCATGTTGGCAGAGTAAGTTTAATATAAAGATTGTTTGTCACTTTTACTTAATACATTCACTTTGGATCAAGTAAAGAGGAATTTAACAGTCCTATTAGAAATTGGAGTTGGTGTGTTGACTGTGATGTTTGGCATGCTATCTTACGTGGCATAAATTATTTTAGTATTAATATAATTTCTTCGAAACCAAGTTTGCAAAATTACCAAAAATGTACTCATTATAAAAAAAACTTTTCTTTTTTTTTTTTTTTTTAATCTCAGTATAAAAAGTTTATTAATTGACTGAGAATTTCATTGAGATCTGACAATTCCTTAATTTTTCTTTTAATTAAATAAATTAAAAAAAAAAATAGTCTGCTAATTTTCTGTCTTTGAAGTTATATCAATCTCATTTCAAATTGGAGTTATCTAATCAAATACTTAATATTTGTAATGTTTTCAACTTTTTTTTTTTTTCATTAAATGACAAACTGGTACATTTCAAAAGAAATTTATATTTCACAAGTATTTTGTGATTATTTTAATAAAAATAAGGGGTGTATGGTTGGTTAGAAAAATGGTTAAGAAGAGCCACTGATTTTATTAACTTTCAGATTAAAATGAAATCAACATTAAGTATATGACCAATTATACCAAAAATTGTTCAAATGCATTTTGTTAAAATGAAATTCTGAGCAAAATATAATTATCTAAATAAAAAAAATGCAAAAGTTTTTTCATTTGTCATTCTTATGTTACAGTTATTTAAATCAATAATACAACATATTTTTAAATACTGTATATATAGTAGACAAAAAAAAACAAAGAGATATTTGAATCCTAATTTGCATAACTATTTTTAAACAGTTTATAATAAATTAATGTTTAATGTTATTCATTTGTAATTTTGTTGTCTTATTTCTCCTATATATGTGCGATAGTTTTGTCGATATAACAGTAATTAATTAAAATGTTTTAATAAAGGGATAATTATAAAAATCTTTCTTACAATATGCTCATTAATTTTCAAGGAAGGTCATTTAAATGAAACTAATATACCTTAGCTAGCTATAAAATAATATATACCGAAACATAAGAGTTCATATAGAAGTAGATGATTCTCTCTCTCTCTCTCCTTCTCTCCATTATCCTTTCCCCACTCTCTCTCACTACATCTCTTCATTTCTATCATTTAAAAGAATAAAAAATAAATTTATATCAAAATTACCAAAATATTAATGTTTATTTATATGAATAAATGCAAAAAATTTTGTCCTTTGTTTACAAGAAACTTTTGATTTAAATGTCTATCTAAAATTTTGGTTTCAAAGCGATAGCAAGCTGATTTTTAATAAATTACATGTTAAACTAATTTAAAGTCAAAAATTGTTTAGATTTAATTTGTCAAATTTTTTAAATTTATATTTATTTGATTTTATCTCACCTGTTTTTTTCCTATCATCAAATAATCAGTTTGCTTGTTTTATAAACAATTATTGCTTGTAGTAAGTTTGATCCTCACCAATTGACCTTTTTAAACCTTCATTTTTTAACTAATGTTTTCTATTTTTGTATCCTTGTAGCTTCTATCTTTGTCGGTATTGGATTGTATTCTGACCTTGGATAAAAGAAATCAATGTTTGAATTTCATGATCTTTAAAGGTTATTTGCAGCATCTTATTTCCAGTATTTTAAGTGATGATCCACATTTGCAAAATTTGCTGAATCCATCAGTTGACTCCATCAAACATTTATACAGCTTTGAAGGTCGTATGGTAAGTTTTATTTATTTAATTTTTTTTTTTTTTTTTTTTTTTTAGAAGAATTTTAAGATATATTTTGATGTCATTTCAATTTCTGTTTCTACTGTCCCTGAATAAGCAGATGAGAGAAATCGCTTTATCAAAATAATTCTGCAACAAACGTTTTAGTTTTAACTAACTGTATAAACTTCCAATCCAAAAAGTGAACTCCAAAAAGCCTTAATCAAAACGCCCAAATCAGCAGCACGCCCAATGCTATATGAATTCATAAAACAAGTGTCACCAATGTCTGACATATCTACTTACCATCAATAACAATATCTGGCTCAGTACCCAAACCTGTGGAAAAATGCAACAGTAAGTTCACAAAACAATCTCAATAATCCTAAAATTGAGAACAAATCTACTGAAACCTCAAACTATAGACCAACAGCACTGACCATTTGAAAGGATGATAAACAGACTGATCTGATATTTGGAGACCCAACAACCTGATTAGCTTGGCCTACCAAACATGAAGACAAGGCATAATAAAAGTTTTGGGTTTAAGAGGCAGAATACCCACATTTATAGGAAGTTTCTTAAAGGATAGGAACTTCCATGTTCGATTTGTATCAATATTCTCAGACTCTAAAATGTTTGACATAGGCATGCCACAGGGCATCATACTGTCAGTTATTTTAATATCAAAATTAATAACATTTTAAAGACCATAAACTATGGAACAGATTGTCCATTAGATGTAGATGACTTTCTCATCTGCTTTCGTTCAAAACATATCAACAGATGAGAAAGACAACTACAATTATGCTTAAATATAATTAAAAAATGGTTCATTGAAAATGGATTCAAATTCTCTAAATCAAAATCTAAAAGTATTCATTTCTGTCAACAGATGAGAAAGACAACTACAATTATGCTTAAATATAATTAAAAAATGGTTCATTGAAAATGGATTCAAATTCTCTAAATCAAAATCTAAAAGTATTCATTTCTGTCAACACTCCATAATGAACCTGTAGAGAAATTTCTGAATCAGCCAATGTTCGAGCTTACTTTAAAGTTATTCCATAATGAACCCGTACTTGAATTAGAAAACACTGAAATACTCACTGCGAAACAACACAAGTTCCTAGGTATCATGTTTGATAGCAACTCATTCAGATCTAACATCCTAAACCTAAGATCAAATCTAACAAGTCCGACAACTAATCATTATCGTACACTGGAGTGCTGATCAGAAAACCCTATTAGAATTATACTGAACACTGATGAGAATCAAGTGGGATTATGGCTGCTCTATTCATGAGTCATTGAGAGAATACAATACGTTATCAAAGACTCAGACACCAACGCATATAACACCTCACCTGTAGAAAGTCTATACCCAGAAGCTGATGAACCTTCTCTAAAGTTGAAATGTGAAATATGACTCTACAATACGACATAAAACTGTCATGTCCACTAAACCCAGCTTACAATAACTTTTCACCCACAATATACTACACTTTTTGAGCAAAAAGAAAAAGGCTATCAAATCATTCCACTTACGAATGAAAGAACACTTGAAGAGCCAGAATGTCCATAAATTCATTGTATCAGAAACACCTCAGTGGATGGTTGAAACTCCCAAGATGATACTAGATCTCGCAAGACATTCTAAAAACTGAAACCAACCCAGCTACCTATAATTCTGAAATTCTTAACATAAAACTTAATCATCCAGATCACTTATTCATCTACACAAATGGATTAAAAAAAACAAACTAGTGTGAAGTTGGGTGTGCCACGATTTTCGTTGATAGAAAATTGAGGGAAATGGTTCTGAGTATAGCCTTAATATACAGTGCTGAAATAACAGCTATCAATTTAGCACTCGATATAAAAAATTCTTAATTTTCACAAACTCCTTATCTGTACTTATTGCTATAAAAAAAACTCCCCAATTGTAACAAACCCCCAAATATACAATTGTTAATTGATTTTCTATTTAGATAATCAATCAGTTTCCTCCAAATGTACAACGAAATATCAAATCAAAAATTAATATATTTTCACACAAAATCGGTTCTCAAGACTTGACAGAGGTCAGACAGATGACTGATGCAGACCTAGGAGAATGACCAGGTGCATGTCGTTTATCAGTGTCCGTTTTGAGGTAACTGGGCAGGGAGATGCTCAGTGAACTGGAGAAGTAAGAAAAATAGACAGACTGTCGACCACTGTGTCCAGGTGATGCGAGAGACCTTGCTGGTTAGAGAAAGAGATACCCCACTCTCATGAAATCATTCTGCCAGAAAGGCATTGTATATGACGCCAGTGAAAAAAAATCAGTTGAGAGAGCGTCTGCTGCTAGAATCTCTCTTCAAAGTTATGTCATTATCGTCGGTTGAACGTCTGTTTTATATACTGGTATGTGTTGGATGGCTTTAAGAAATTGACTTCCAAACTAATTTATCTCTTACTCGGTTTTTATTTATCTCTCTTTCTCTCAAATCCATCCTTTTCACTTTTTCCTACGTTTTCCTTGGGGTTCCTCTGCCAACTGACCCTGCTACCTCAATTGTTCTACATCTACTAAAATCTTCTGTTCTGGATACATCTCCATATACTGTTGAGATTTAATTTTCCTCTGAGATAATCAGATCTAAGTCTTTCTTTAAGATTAACACTACACATCCATCGTATCATTCTCATATCATTTCTCTCCATGCAACATATACCCTCAACCTTCACTGAACCAGGTTTCACTTTGATATATCATCACTGCATACACATGCCTAATAAACTCTTCCTTCGGTCAACAGCTTGTTAGTAATGGCAGAAGTTCTTTGAACTCATGCTATCTACTCCTAACTCTTGCAATCATATTAGAACCACCTCCTCTCTGAAATTCACCTACATTGACGGTTTTTTATTTTTTATTTTTTTTTTATTTTTGTAAAACTTAATTATGTTCTACAAAACCAAAAACAAAAACGACAGCCCCTCTCCCTTTCTCCCTCCCCTTTTTTATTTTATTTTTAGAACTTGAAGCATAAATCTTTTACTATAATGACCAGATTCGGCATTAAATAACCCAAAAAATGGTTGATATGCCGTAAAACAAAACTACCAAACCAAAAACGATGATTAAACATTTGAAGATATAAAGAACTTGAAGCATAAAAACTTTTACTATAATGACCAGATTCGGCATTAAATAACCCAAAAAATGGTTGATATGCCGTAAAACAAAACTACCAAACCAAAAACGATGATTAAACATTTGAAGATATAAAGAACTTGAAGCATAAAAACTTTTACTATAATGACCAGATTCGGCATTAAATAACCCAAAAAGGGTTGATATGCCGTAAAACAAAACTACCAAACCAAAAACGATGATTAAACATTTGAAGATATAAAGAACTTGAAGCATAAAAACTTTTACTATAATGACCAGATTCGGCATTAAATAACCCAAAAAGGGTTGATATGCCGTAAAACAAAACTACCAAACCAAAAACGATGATTAAACATTTGAAGATATAAAGAACTTGAAGCATAAAAACTTTTACTATAATGACCAGATTCGGCATTAAATAACCCAAAAAGGGTTGATATGCCGTAAAACAAAACTACCAAACCAAAAACGATGATTAAACATTTGAAGATATAAAGAACTTGAAGCATAAAAACTTTTACTATAATGACCAGATTCGGCATTAAATAACCCAAAAAGGGTTGATATGCCGTAAAACAAAACTACCAAACCAAACCAAACCACCTCCTCTCTGTGCTCCAATGGTATCACCAAGGTAACAAAACTTCTGAACAACCCCAATAGCCTCGTCATCTAAATATACTTTCTCCACATCTGAGTTCTCATCCATCTCCATTGTCTTACACTTCTGGTACACAAACTGGTTATCGTCTCTCAGCGTACTGGTAATTCCGTTGCTCTGAGCAGAGGAACTGATCTATTTATCGGGGCTATCCAACATTACAACTACTGATCATAACATTGGTTTTGGTAACATTCATTCCCAGACGTTTACATTCCTCCAATCCACTCATAATATAAGAGGCATTTTCTGTGTGTGTCTGTCTATCCGTCAGTCACAAAAACTGAAACCGAAACCTTGAGGTCTTCAGTCTGATGTTCTACGAACTGAGCTATTTAGATTTTAGATCTTAAAACATTACCGTAACAAAATATTTATAGCTTTGACTTGACGTCATAGATTTATGATTTACGTCATGTTTCAAAACATATAATTCAAACATAAGCGATAATAAATAAATGGCTAAACATTATCAATAGCGTTGGAAATTCTTTTAATAGTCCAAAACAATTTTTGTTTTAACTCCGTATTGGCATTAAAAACTATTTAATATATAATATATGCTAGAACGTGGGCCCATATCTATGTATAAAACTGTCTAGGCTCAGAGAGTCTAGTCTTTAGCTTAACATGTAAACCTTCCAGACTGCATTTCTTTTGGACAACCTATACGAAATTCCCTTGACAATGCTCCTAAGACACAAATGAAAAGCAACGGACTCAGTAAAGAACCCTGATGTACTCTTACTTTAACATTAAAGCTGTCACTAAATGTGCTATTAATTCTAACACAACTTTGATCATTTCTGCTTGAACAACTGTCACCAACCACTTGGTTGCCTCTAACTTATGCAAAGCCCACTAGACAACATCTCTTAGCACTTTTTCTACTTAGTCAGAATTTTTTTTTTAAGAAACTGGAGCAAAATTATTATCTTGCCAAGAACGTACTAGAAGGAAGAAGGCAAATTGGCTCATCACAATCAAATATCCATTTATCAGATGCTATTTAGGTCTCAGTTGGAAAATCCAACTGACTTTTTTTTATATATTACATGTAACTTTTTTTTAAGGGCTGAATATTATTTTCAATCGTGATGTTTTGTATCAAATAACCTAAGAATGGTTGACTTGTCGTAAGTTTCAATTCTATTTTTAGGAGATGAAGCATTAATCTTAAATCATACAATATTTAATTCATTTACTTCTAACGTTATTATTATAATCTCTAATTATGTTATTTCATTAATCGTTGTACATTTTGTGTTGTATTTTAATTTACAGACTTTTTTTAATCGCGTGGCTTCTTCCCCAGCTGGAGCTTATTCTTTATTGCGTCATGGACTGATGCAACGTTTGGCTGAATGTGAAGTGTTTTCAATGAGACCAGACCATGAAAGGTGACATTACTTTTGCTTGAGTCGTAGAACTCTTTTCACCACTTTGCTCGCTTGATCATTAGTCCATTGACTAATTCACTTAAGGATTTAAAAAATGTTCAAAATAGCAATACCCGACGACCATAAAACGCTTTGGATAAACACAGATTTCCAGAAGGTCATATTTTAAAAACCAAAACACTTTAAGTCCTCAAAATACCACCATTTTGTTCAGAAATTAATATAATTTCACATGGATTAATAAACAATAATCTAAATGATATATTTTAAGGGGTTTGAGCAAATAAAGTGATAAAAATGTTAACGCCATTTTCGGTCATTGACGTCACTTTTTTTCTTTTTTTTTAACCCCCCGTTCTTTTAAAAATGTCTTACCATTCCTCTAAGGAATTTCGTCATGAAATTTGGAAACCAATCAGGAGAGGCATCTCTTTTAATCTTTTTCGGGGTACAAAATAAACCCGCCCACTCCTTTTTTTTTTTTTTTTTTTTTTTTTTAAATAAGACTTCAATACGAGTATCAGACATTTTTTTTTAATTTTCTTCCTCCTCCAACTAGTATATAAAATCAGTCTTTTTATCTTTTTTATGCATTAAAATTATAATTGTATGTTTTTTTTTTATTTAGGTAGTAACAATATTTAATTTCCCTATCAAAAAGATTTTTTAAAATTTTTCCATTTATTGAGTTTGAGAAACTGGCTGTAGTAGCAGTAACAATAATCACACAGCTGTAAATTATTTTCAGTCAAGAACATATTTTTAAAAATTGAAAATATGAATATAGAAAATGTTCTCACTTAAAAGGGGTGAAATAAACAAATATAGGACAAATAAATGTTACCAAAAGTAGATAGATAAGTTATTCTTCTACCTACCCGAATAAGTTTTTTTTTTGTATTTTAAATTATTTTAAAGCGTTTTTTTAGTTCAAAACAAAACTAGTGTAAGTTAGAACAAAAAAAATGTTTGTGAAATCTCGATAATCACTCAAAAATCGAAAATTACACAAAAATATTTACCTTATCACTAACCCTAGGTCCGAGTAACAAGCGCACCTTTCCTTAAACGTGTCGTACCACTAACCCTAAATTTAAGTGACAAACAAACTCCTTCAAACCCTAGGTACGAGTGGAAAGCCGCCTATCCTAAATCTCGATAATCACTCAGAAATCGAAAATTACACAAAAAATATTTACCTTATCACTAACCCTAGGTCCGAGTAACAAACGCACCTTTCCTTAAACGTGTCGTACCACTAACCCTAAATTTAAGTGACAAAAAAACTCCCTCAAACCCTAGGTATGAGTGGAAAGCCGCCTATCCTAAAAAAAAAAAACTCCATAACTCTAAGCCTGAGTGACAAACCCCCATCCAACAAAAACCCTCTTAAAACCACACACAATCTTCTAAAAAAATTATAATAAAAAAAGGAGGCCCTTCCCCCATCAAAGAAAAACAGACAGGATTTATCTCCCATAGCAAAAATAATAGTTAAGTGCCCTAAAACACTAGAATGGCCCGGAAATGGTGGATTATTTTACATTAATTTTATGTGAAACTAATCTCCCACTCTAAATTCTGAAATAATTGCTTGTTTTTTTTTTTTTTGTGCCAAATTTTCACATGTAATTGCCTTTAGCCTCACCACTAACCCAAAGTCCGAATGACAATCCTCCTTCCCACAAAGACCACCTTAAAACCACACATAATCGTCTACTAATTTAAAAAAAAAAAAAAAAAAAAAAAAGGTAGAATCTCATCAAAAAAATTAACAAAGCTTCTTTCTTCAATCATCAATCATCAAGCACTTTCTATATATGCCATCGTTGAAATATTTTAAGCAATTTCAATTTTTTCATGTATATTGCTATTAAAAATTTCTATTTGCTTAAAGAATCGAATAGAAATTTTCTTTGTTTTTCTCGAAACCAGCTCTGATGATGTTTGCTAAATGTTAGGCATTTCTTACAAAATATATTACTAAAAGTTACTATGTACATTGATATGAATGTATTTCTGATTCTTTTTTTCAATGAGTTTTTTGCTTTCAAACTTTATTCCTTCAGAGAACAGACTGACAACATCTTGTCACCAGATGAAGACATAGTTCCTTCCCCACTTGCCCGATATCGCCGTCTTCTCTTTGCAGTTCTTAAATTATGTTTGGCAATTATTTCTTCTGTTGGTGTGGAAAACAGCAACATAACAAAAGAGGTAAAATCGGTTCCAATATGGAAGCGTTTTTTTTTTTTTTTTTTTTTTCATATCGCGATTCTTTTATTTTTAACTAATTTTTCTATTGATTGTTTTGAATTATGTCAACTTAAAAAGGATTATTATTCTTTCGGAAATATGTAGTAATCATATGGTTTATCTGATTTAAAATTCATCTTTTATGAATAGCTAGTAAGCTGTACTTATCCGGTGTTACCCAGGAGTGTTTTTACTTTTCTTTTTTTTTTTTATATTATTTTTTGGTTTTAAATATAATTTTGACAGTTAAGTTAAATTATTACTCAAGTATTGATTATAAATGTTAATGTTATAAAACTATGATTATATTTTAATGACAAATATATTTATAAAGTTACTGAATGTAAATAGCTTCCAAAATTTTCAATCTTTTAATGTATAAGGATTAACAAAGAATTTTAAAGCTATTTAAAATTACTTTTTATTCATCATTTTAAATGTTTACAACTAGCTGTAAATTTCTGAAAGGTAACAAACAAATTCAGTCTTTTTCCCATTTTTTTATTTTTTTCCCAACTATTAACAAAATATTAAAATAGCGGACCTGTTTATGAAGCAATGGAAATGCATTGGTCTTAGTACTTTATGCTATTGCATTTTTTTATGTAAATAAATAATGTATTAATAGTACATAATAGATTTCCAACAACAAAATAAAAGTGGATGCCGGGACCCGTGATTGAAACCAGAGCCTTTAGATCTTCAATCTGATGTTCTCCCAACTAAACTATTTTGGCTATTTGCTAAGCATTTATATTTTTACTGGCTGCTGCTATCTAGGTCATTATTGAAAAATATTTAGTCAAGATCACATTCATTTTAAAAATCTTCCAAGGTGGATAAATTATTTTTTGGAAAGAAATGAAATCAAAATACTTTTTTTTCTTTCTTTTTTTTAGAACACTAAACAACATTCTGCAAAAAAAACTCTGACAAACCAGAATCAAACATTGATTTTGTAGAAAGAAAGCTATTAACCACAAATATTCAAGAAACAGACTCGCTCCACTTTATATATTAGTCAAGTTTCTGTAGTGAAAGTGCAACATGATGGTGGGGGGGGGGGGTCTGCTACCTTAGATACCAATACCCATCTCAAGCAAACAAAAAGACAGTATCCCTAATATCCTGTATTTGTGGCACGAACCTGAGAACGACTGGATGTGAATAGTTAGGACAATGAATTGAGCTGTTTTATGCAAAAGATTCAGTCATTTTGGTCTCAATATACGCAGACATGTTTTTACTACTCCAACATTTGGTTCAGTGACCAGAGTCCTACCCGTTTTGTTAGTCAATGTCCATTGTTGTAAGCTCGCTTCTTGTGATAATTTTGTTCATCAAAGGCAGTCTTCATTGAAGATATGCAGCTCTTTGTATGTTAAAGAGGGATTGTCTTTGCATGTGCAAGATATAAGCAAAAAAATTGCAGAATTTATGATTTTTTATGATATTCAGTCAATCTATGGAAAATAATATTATTAGAACATATTAAGGATTTTGCTTTATCAGATGATGAAAGATTTCTGAGAAAGTCTTTTTATTTTCATTCATTTAAAACAAAAAATTGAAACCACTTGTCGGCCTTTCTAGCAATGTTTAAGTTTAAAGACTAAAATATTTTTGCTTTTGAATAATTTTTGATTTTCAGAAAGTCATTTTTTTTTTCTTCTTCAGATATTGATGTTCATCATCTCTCATGCAGATGTTTTCCATGGTATCTTACGTGACCGACACACATTCCACGATTTAGGAGCATTACAAGAACTCCAATTAACAACTGCTGTTATCAGTAAAGTAGCTGTTTGTGGTTAGCATTATTTTGTTTCTCCTTATTTATGAGCACAGGTTTATCACCTGCAGTTTAGATGAGAATTGATCATTTTCTGAATGCATTGTTTTTTTCTAATTTTAGGTGAAACTGATCAATTAGATTTGGAAGGAAACTTTGGAGAAACAACGATTGAGTTTTCTGGTCAGATCAGCCGTCTGCAGCGAGAGATGTTTTGCCTCCTCCAGCGTTTTGTGTTGTCTGAAAAAGTCTTGAAAGAACTGCAGAATCTAGAAAACAAATCTGGTCTGGAAGGAGATGACCTCAAAGCAGAGATCAGTCTCACTTATAAAAAAATAATCACAAATGTTGTTGCCTATTGTAGACTTTTGATTACCAAATCAGGTAAGATATTAATATTGCTCATAACAATTCTTAATTTGATTTTGATAATTGAGATATGATGTCAAACTTACCTTGTATTTTTCTTCAAAAATAAAGTTTTGTTAATGCAAAATTAAAAAAAAATATTGTATCATAAAGTTCAGTTTGATAATTGTTTTTACCAAAATAATTAATTTGTATTGAAGTCATTAATTTTCCTTAATATTTTCTTATCTATATTCTGTTTGAATGATGATAATGATGGTATTTTCAATTATTTTTGTAGGACAAAATGCACAATTTTGTAAGATCATATTTAGCCCGAGTTTGGAAGAAAGGAATCCTGGTCAAGATTTGAGGACTGGAGATGGTAATTTTTTTGTACACACATGCACACACATATCTCTCTCTCACACTCACACTCACTCACTCACACTCTCACTCGTGTTCTCTCCCACTAACCTTACATAGATATATATGTATACTGATGGGACATAAAACTGAATCACAGTGAAAGGTGATGTCAATATTGTTTTTTGTGACATTAGATATTCAAATATCTTTTTTCAAAGTATTTGCGACAATCTAACAAAACTATGTCTGCTGCGATAAGGCTCTCAGTAAAAGACCCATGCTCATTTTGTTGAATTATTATCATTCGAGAAGCGTCAGGTTAGTGTTTTTTTTTTAAGATGAATCTGAGGAATACTGCAAATTCTTACTTTATTTTGGCCATTTCTCTACTTTTTTGTGGGTCTTAAATCTGATTGTTATTGTCGTATGAACCAAACAATCTGGCTTGTTTTAGATCTCGGCCATAAATAGTGATAAATATTGGCATTTAAGTGAGAACGATGACATGTTTTAAACAAACGAGTGTACAAAAATATTGACATCACCTTTCAATGTGATTCAATTTTATTTCCCATCAGTATGTACACACACACACACACACACACACACACACACACACACACATATGTGTGTGTTAAAGTGAATAATTTCGATAAGAAATCCGAGTATGAGAGCTTTTGGCCTATTAGGTTTTTAGTTTGTTCTTATAGATTTATTATGTGGGAGAAGGGAAAGGAAAGAGAGTGAGAGACGGACGGGACGAATTATCGAAGGTAATTCGTAGAAATGATATGAACAAAATAAACAAAGTAAACTCTCAATTTACAAAAGGAAAAATATTTATTAAGTTTTAAGGAAACTTTTTCATTGAAAATGATAGATCTTTTATGAATGTCTTTTGGTGAACAAAAGGGGAATGAATTTGAGATATCGAAGAAGACTGAATGATAACTCAAGAGCTGTGAAAAATCCACTGGTCTGAAAAATCGTGAGCAAACTTCTCACTCAATTATATGAAATAAATTTTACTGAGTCAATGACTGGAGAAAATTAATCAATGTAGAAAGTTCAATGAGAAGTTTTTAAATAGTTCTTTTCATAAATTTACTTTTAAAGGAGCAGACGATAAAAAGGGAAATGCAAAAGTTTGTTTTTGTTTGTGTGTTCGCCTACCTTGGCTGATTCGCTGACTGCTATATTGATAGTGTTGGGTAGTCTTGTTTGAGTCGAGTAGAGTTGCAGACAGCAGACATATTTTCAAACACTATCTCTGAATTTTTAATCAACTAGTCTTTTTGGAAAATACACATCTCTTTTAAAGGTTTTCATCGGCTCCCACAGACACAGAATTCCGGACCAACTTGGAAAATCATCTGATTGGTCCAAAATAAATTTATTGAATTTTACAATTTTATTTTGTAAAAACGCGCGTCCAGCCGCATGCGCAGAAATGTTTCGGGGCACTTGAACCTTCGGCAGCGAAAGAGTGAACATCGTAGCTCACCATAAGCTCAATGTAGAAAACAGAGCAAGAATAAAATATAGAAAGAAAAAAATCACATACACATCGTAGTTGTCGGCACTATAATTTATTTCGACCTCCTGGCCTCTGCAAAATGCTAACAGGACAACTACATGTTGGAAATGA